>MCJB01013626.1:92853-162268 GCA_002018475.1 Nicotiana obtusifolia | reverse complement strand
TATATATATGCAAACGTATGCTAAATTGACTACTGGTATGCTAAATTCCGACCATATGCAAACGTATGCTAAATAAAATGCAAGTATGTTAACGCAAGATTAAAACATAAAATTTGGCGGCAGATCCGACCGGAAGTATTATTGATAACAAGAAATTAGAATACAGATATTAAAAAATTGAATCTTAAAAGCTTACAGGGTATAGAGCTCTTAAGTGTTGAGAGGGTTTAGAGAGAGGGAATGTGTAGAGAGAATTCTGAAATTTAGGAGAAGAAATGAATGCCTTCTTCCGTGAGTGAGGGGGTCTATTTATAGAATTATAGACCGTGCTATAGTGAGAAGTGCACAGTAATCTACAGTGAAAAGTGCACAATAATCTACAGTGAAAAGTGCACAGTAATCTACAGTGATAAGTGCACAGTAATCTACAGTAACATTGCTACAGTAACTTTCTGAAAAATTCTTTGCTGGCGTCATGTCTGATATCAGTGACAAACTGGTCTTGATTTTGACTTATGTATATATATAAAACAATTGCCAAAATTTCTTTTTAATTGTTGGATATTTCTGTTGTGAGCTATTCCAGTGCTTTTGATATAAAAGTAATGATACTCTCTTTATCGTTTTTAAGTTGTTTTAAGATACCACCATATCCTATGTCTGACGCATCTGTTTCTACTATTTTGAAAGCATATGGATCGGGGAGACTAAGGAGAGGGAGATTCTTGACTTTCAACTTAAGTTGTTTGACAGCATTGCTTTGGGCATCCGTCCAAGGAACTGGAGGCTTTTTCAATCTGTCGTGAAGGGGATCAGGTTTTGAACTTTTCTTCCTATGAGATTTACTTCCGCACGAAGGAAGACCAAATTGTTCGCAGAAACTTCCTAAGTCTCTACGTTTTTGTGTCCTATCTTTGGCAAGTTGCCTAAGAATTTTGTCTTGCCTATAGATTTTAAGAGCAACTTGTTGAATTTGGCTAACTATCTGGCCATAGGTGATTTGATCGTAAGGAACATATCCCCAGAATATTGATTTCAAAATTCTTCTTTGACTAAATCTCTAAGGGACTTAGGCAAGCCATCTAGGAATTTCTCTTTCCAATAAGGGAGATTCCCATCTGTTCTTTCGTAGATCCTGGTCAAGAAGGAATCCTTATACTACCTAAAATCTGAAAGAGTTTTGCACTTGAGGTTGTTAAGTATTTCAGAGGATTTTTCTCTAAAGATACCTAGGCAACCTACGAATGTTTTGATGATTGTGTAAATCAGCATGTTGATAGAATCAGGAATTGTTTCACCATCTTTTAGGATTGGTTGTCCTAATTCATCTAATTTCACGGCTTGGAAAATTTGTTATTTTTCCTCGTCGCTTAAGTGGGTATCCCACCATTCCTTAAGTTGGCCGATAAAACCAGCGACTAAGACATGGGTAGTACTCTGGTCGGAACAGTTGTGGGAGGTTTTGTAAGCAGTTGCTACCATGGTCATCTGCTGTAATTTGGCAAGAATATTATATTCAGAACATCCATCGATATTCCACTCATAGATATTATGAGCATTATAATTATTCTACATGCTTAACCAATTATTATGAGCACTGGAATAGGTCTCAATTCACGCTATATATATATATATGTATATATGTATATATATGATGTTGTCAAGGTTTAGCTATTATTTCAGTTATTCCGCAACTGTTAGGCCATACCTAGTCTTAGAGACTAGGTGTCGTCACGACATGTTACGGAGGGAGATTTGGGTCATGACACATATGGAGCAATTGAAATCCAACAAAACAATGGAGATGACAAGTTTAAGGTAAATGGTCAAAGACTCAAATTGTACATTGGAGGACATTTTTAGCAACATTCATCGGTCACTTTGATAGACTGATGAATTTCACAAGTAATAAATCGAGCTAACGATGTTAAACTCAGAACTATAGTGACATACCCGTAGCCATTGAGGGTGAAGCAATGGAGCCTTATAAGTCCAACATAGATTTGGTAATTAAATGCTTAACCAATTAATCTGGTCAATATCCAGGTTATTGTACAATCAGATCATCTCATGAAGGCCTCTACAAAAATAGAGCCACCTACACAGGAGCAACTCCATAGTGATCGGCATAAGTAACTGGTTGGTTAACCATTTAATGATTCAAGTCGAATGCTGGCTCAGGTAATTTTTGGTTTATATTTAAACCAGAACCAAATGACTGATAAGGTCTTAAATTAGCCAGTCTATTACACATAGAATATGTGTGCTCATAGTTTCTTTCAAGCTTCTTCTGTGATTATAAATTTGAAGGCCAAAAAGATTTTTTTTTTTATATACATTAGTATTAATTTTTTCTTTTCCTTAAATTAATACTTATATATGTATATCTCTCATCACGCGTTTTATCCAGGAGGATAAAATGGTTCACGTGTGGAGGGGGTAAATTCTGATGCATTTCTAATATCTGTTATATATGTATCTAATTAATGAATACATATGTTTATATAAAGTTCTATTTTCTTTATATCTTTATATATAATTATTTTTCTCTCCCCTATCCTATTTGTAGGTTTTAAATTATTAAAATAAATTCTTTATTATATGTTCAATAATTAATTCTTTTCATCTTCACCATATAAATTGTATACCTATGATTTTAATTTTGTGAAGGCAGGAGCAAGCGTTTTTATCTCAGAAAATCATTGGAATTGACAATAATTATGATCGTAAAACAGGTAGAATCAATAAATTTGGCTAGAACTTGCTCTAAATGTTTCTCAAGGCGAAATAATAGGTGACACTGAGTTTTGAAAAATAAATTAGGCCTTCTTTGATTCGTCATTTTTTAGCCTTCTTATTTCTAACCAAATACACACACACACACACACACACATATATATATGGTGTGGTGCTTCTACATAAGGGCTAATCCAATGTTTAGAGGGCAGACATAGTTGAAGAAGATGAACTTTAACAAGCCCAAATGCTACAGACTGCCCCATGGATAGCAGAAGAACTCTTGTGATGGTATCAACTCATGGGATTTTAAAATGCATTACCCATGACAAATCCTGAACAAGGACAACAACAATTGAACCAATTAATGGATGTAACATCTAGAAGCCTCATATCTCCCCTCAAAATCCCTGTGGTTGCCCAAAGCACCACAACCAAAGTGGTGGCAACAAAAGGCCCCAACACACAATGCATGATACCTTCGGTATCCAAACAGGCACTTTCTTCGCTAGTGCCACAGCCAATTCCTTTGAAAGGTCCTTATTCTGAGGAACCAAACTACTTTAAGAATGAGATGGCTTACCCGCTCATTCAAAAAAAGCCAGATCTTTGGCACTCTAACCCAGGAGAAGTAGCCAAAAAGATGCTTAACCCTTCTGCCAATTATCTTCAGAAAACTCCTGCCTATACCCAGAAGTTCTATGAATTTATCCTTACAGATACCAAATCTTGTCTATTCAAACCATTTTTAGACAACCCAAATATATGTCACCCATACAACGGTGCGGATTAATAAAATAATCTTACCAAAAGAATGGAGCACACACCCTAAAATTCAGAAAGCTTTCTCAGCCGTTTGAACCTCAATTTTTTCAACTATTACTACCGAGATGCCTGGATGAATACATTCACATTCCAAAATTCCCTTGAAAAATATTTATTTTTTATCCTTTTGGGAAGAAAGCTAACATCCGAGTTCCCTCAGTGGTTTTTACATCAATGGTGGCCAATCTATGGTCACACAATAGATATTTTTTCTTTTCCAGTAAAAGAAGGATATGATTATTTTTGTACCAAATTCCATTATGACCAGCAGATCCCAATGCTTATCCAATTTTCCCATAGATTCCATATCCCATGGATCTATACGCAAAAATTCTCATTTCATAAGACAGAAAGCCAAAGAGGGTTACCATGGTTAGCCCTTCAAGGTCACTGCAAGTGGTATAAGGCTTGGAAAGGTGCTTCTGAAGCTTATGTACCAACAATTGAAAAATGGTTCTTTGAGAACCCAAAATATCTGTCACCCACACGTCTCTCATTCTCAATTTTTACAATAAAAATCTCTTGCTTTTACACAACTAGCAGGATTCAGCAGCAAAAAAGAATATATTCAGCAAATAGAAAAACTGCTCCAACAATTAAAGGCTGAAGACCCAGCCAAAAATCCTCATCTGAAGACCAATCAGATGAAGAAAATGACGAAGAAGAAGAAGACCCTGATTATGATATTACCGTACCATAAAACAGGAGAAGTTGTTGAGATCACAACAGCATAAAATTTTTGGAAGTTACTATAGCAAAGTTAAGGTAGCAAAGTTACTATTTACTTTCACTATAGCAGTCCGTCTATTTTTCTATAAATAGATCCCCCCATTTGTAAAGAGAGGGCATTCGAAAACATACCCCTCTCTTCTATATATCTCTCTCTCTAGAAGACTCTCTACCTGATTAGAGCACTTCCTCTGTAATATTTACTACTTATTTTTATAAACTTCAGGAAGGCTCTGCCACTTGATTTTATGTTTTAATCTTCTGCACTTTATTTTATGTTTTTAATTTTCTATCCTTAATTGATATATATATATGGTCGGCTCTGCCGCCTGAACTATTTTTAATTACCGTTTAAACTTCTTGTTCTTACTTCCTCATTATCCCATGTTCCCCCTCTCACCTTCGGGAACAAGCTTCCGCCTCCTTGGTATCAGAGCCGACCATTTGAGTAACACATATGTCTCTCATCTGTACATAAGCAACAAATCGTCCATTCTGTCAAGGTTGATGAAACATGCCAAACGATTCTTAGGGACGGGGATACTATTCCCGATTCTACCAAATTCCTGGACAACCTATGAAGGTTCTGATAATAGTATATATCAGGGTATTGGTAGAATCGGGAATACTATCCCCGTCCCTAAGAATCGGTTGGCATGTTTCATCAACCTTGACAGACTGGAAGATTTGTTGCTTCTCATCTCCATTGAGGTGGGTATCCCACCAACCTTTGAGTTGTCTTGTAAATCCAGCTACAAGGACATGGGTAGTATCCTAGTCAGAATAATTATTAGAAGTTTTGTAAGCAGTGGCAATCATGGTTACTTGGCTGCAACTTTTCGAGAAGATTATACTCAGAACAACCATCTATGTTCCATTCATATATGTTGTTTCCATTGTAATTGTTCTGCATGACATTGGGTTTTCTTCCAAAACTACGTCTGGATGGGTAGCCCTAGGATAGTAGAGCTTTTGAGATTTCCTCCAGTTCGAAGACTCAGCACAAATAAGTGTGATATCTAGAGGAGGGTTTTCTTCTATAGATACTGATTGTTCAGATTCTTGGTCAGAATCTGTCTTACCAAGGACTCCTATGAGTTTAGAAGTTGCAGCAGTAGTTTGACGTGTCGAAGAAGCTTCAATAGCTTGGCGGACTGGCGTATCTTGGACCACTAAAGTTTTCTCAATTTCTAGGATTTTTCGTTTAAGCTCAGAAAGTTGAGGAGAGTCTTTAGAATGATGCATATGGAGCTCCCTAGAATGAGTTCTGGGGATCTCGTAAGGTTTAAAAAGAGGAACATCAGAGGTGGAAGGTCCTTCTATGGATTTCTTCATTGTAGTCAAAGAAGGATTGACAATTAAATATTCTCCAATAGTTTGTAGATATTTATTCGTGTAATTATTTTGTTCAAAAATATGTTTCATATCTTTGCTATTAATTGGTTCGTTATCAGCTCTTTTATTAAAAGGAACAGCTGTAACAGAGGTATTGGCAAAACTTGTAGAAATCCTTGTGACAGAGGAAGTTCGAAAATAACTTCTTCACCGATATTAGTTTTTCAATCTTTTGAAACGTTACTAGATTTTGAAAAAGGAAAATGTATTTCCGTATAATCAGCATAGATTTTGAGTCATTCAAAGAAATTGATCTGTCTCTTAACAACATTTAAAGAATCATAAAAGTTTGATTGAATTTCTTTTCTTTTCTCTCCTTTATATTTTTCCAAAACCAAGTTCTTTTGAAAAGATTATCGGGAGAATCAATTTCTTTTTGGAGAGTCTTTTTGTCAATTTCAAAATCCACTTCTAAGACTCCAATTCCAATATTATCATCACCAAATTCAGCACCTAATGACGTATTGGTAGGCGTATTGGGGTGATCGTAGCTAGTTTCAGTAGGAGGAGCGTTTTCTACCTTATATCTAGCCTGAGGGATCATAGCATCTGAAACAGTTTCTACTCTCGTGGGATAAGAGGAGATCGAATGTCTAGCGGACTAGACAGACGGGCTTTCAGACGGAATAGAGGTATTAACTCTTTGACTGAGTGACCTTTGGAAGTAAATTAGTACAGACCCGGTAGGAAATTGTTGGATCTATGAAACTGAGGTATTCTCAAGTTTTTGAGCTGGAGTATCATCTTGCTAAAGCCAGTTCTGAGATAAAGAGATCTGACTCCAGAACACTGGTCTAGGAACAAATAGATGAGATCTTTGTAGATCTGTTTGGAAGAGAACAGTTTCACCCTTGTGCATTGTTCTCATGGCTCCACTATTGAAGGCTGAATTTATAGCCTTATATTGGATTCTATAGATGATAACTAGTGGAAGAGAACCAATTTTGGTTCTGTAATTGGAGGTAGACTTTAAGTGTCAAGGTATCTAAAATATTCCTATCTCTCAAAGAGACTGTAAAATTAGGAAAACGGTCAAAATAAATTGGTAACGTTACAAAGACTAGTTTCTACCATTCCAAGCAGAAAATCGTTGAAGTCTAGGAACCTAGAGTCCCTGAGACAGAGAAGAAGAGATGTGTCAAGTCCTTCTCTGGTGAGTGGTTTAGCGGCAATTTATACTAAACCAAAATGGAGATAATTGTATTTCTGTCTATATTTTTCAATAGACTTGATATTGAGAAGTTTGATCTCCTCATGATCTGATTCAAGAGGAATAATCTGTTCGATGGTAGACATGTGATAATTACTTGTCAGGTTGTTCTATCTGGAAGACTTGTAAATTGTAGACCGGGGATGTTTGGGGATTTTTCAGTCGTCAATTATTTGCTGGAAGTCAGAGAAACTAATCTCTTCTTTAAGCTTGAAATTGGAGGTAGAAGATGAGGAAGAGGACGAAGAGGATCTAGAAGATTTTGAAGGGGAGTGACGAAAGAAAGATATTTTAATAAGAATTTTTTTTAAAACTTTCTGTCCTGGCTCAAGAGACCAAGGGTTTCATAAGAAAAATATTCAAGTTTTTAGCTAACTTTGTGTAGAAATACCATATCTAGGAGCTAAGTGCTGTTAGATCTATAGATCTTAAGAAAAATACTCTAGTTTTATCTTAGTATCGTCTTGAAGAGTCCAAATTTAGGAGCTAGATTCATAGAAACACATGTTCTTTCATACAAAGAAGGTAAATATGAAAATTATTTTAAGAAGCTTTACTTTGGGATGACCCAAAGGTTACAAGTAACCATCTGCAGGCCTAGCCTACTAGGTACATTTACAGGCACTCAATCGCCATAACCCCTATGTCACCTTCTTGGACAACAGGCTCTGATACCAAGGAGGCGGAAGCTTGTTCCCGGAGGTTAGAAGGGAAGGAGTAATGAGGAAGCAAGAACAAGAAGTTTAAACGGTAATTAAAAACAGTTCAGGTGGCAGAGCCGACCATATATATATAAATTAAAGACAGAAAATTAAAAACATAAAATAAAATGCAGAAGATTAAAACATAAAACAGGTGGCACAACCTTCTTGAAGTTTATAAAAATAAGTAGTAAATATTACAGAGGAAGTGCTCTAACCAGGTAGAGAGTCTTCTAGAGAGAGAGAGATATAGAGAGAGAGGTATATTTGTGAATGCCTTCTCTTTACAAATGGGGGGATCTATTTATAGAAAAATAGACTGACTGCTACAGTGACTATATATATACATATATATAGTCATAAGATATTCCAGCTAAAAATGAGCAGAGATTGGCGTGTATATATATTTTTTAAATATGGAAGAAGAAAAAAAAAATATGTGAATATAAGGTGTTTGAAATTACAAAAAAAAAAAAAAATCAAAAAAATGTTACCAAAGGGAGGAAATATCGAGCACTAAGAAATGTTTGCTCCAAGCTGGAAAAAAAATAGTTACTCTAAAAATATCCTTATCCTACCAACCTGAAGCCTGACATTATAAGCCAAGAAAAGTCCTAGAAAGATTCTAGAAATCGGTGTTGAATCTATATTAGTGGAGAAAAACATGAGGAGCAAGCCTATGGACAAGAGTATGATACTAACTGAATAAGTGATCATAAATCTATCAATTCCGAAAGATTCAAGGGAAGAAGATTGCAAGTTCTTGTTAAGCAAAATTCAAAAATAAGGTAAAAGATTTGGTGAATTTAAAAACGTTAATTGCATTGATCATATTGGAGGATATTTATTTGTATAAATGTTCTATCCTACAATAGTCATGGATTTTGGAAGATATATTTTTAAAGTATTATTTTTTTTCGAGGATGAGCAAAAGTTCAAATATGGGGGTATTTGATGGATATAAATTATTCATGTAATTTCATATGTAAAAAATAAGTTTTTAAAATAAAATATGAATAATGATATCCTATCCTCGCATATTTTCTAACAAATCTTGTAGGAAGAAGAAATTATGAAAAAGAAGAAAATAGGCTAAAAGAGAAGAGAATGAAGCAAAGCCACAGTTGCACCCACATCATCTTCATATACGCAAATGTGGAGTATACATATGGGCTTATGGAAAGAGATAATTAGAGATGAAAAGGAGCATAGTTGCATATATGAAATCTATATACACAAGGTCACATTCGCATACATGGAACCTACATTTGCAAGTCTAACCCGTGAAGTTAAGAATGGAAGCAAAAGAGCTATAGATGCATATGCGGAATCTATATACGCAAAGATCACATTTTCATACATGGAACCTACATTTGCACGTCTAACTCGTGAAGTCAAGAATGAAAATAAAAGAGTCATAGATGCATGTGTGGAATCTATAGTTGCAAAGATCACATTCGCATTCATGGAACCTACATTTGCAAGACTAACTCATGAAGTCAAAAATGGAAGCAAGAGTCATAGATGCACGTGGAGAATTTATATTTGCAAAGGTCACATTCGCATACATGGAATCTACATTTGTAAGACTAACTCATGAAGTCAACAGTGATGCACAAGTGCCATAGTTGCATATATGGAATCTACATACACAAAGGTCACTTCGCATACATGGATTTCACATTCGCAAAAGTGGAACATGACAAAAGCTACTAATCTTTTCCTATAAGACAAGAACTAGTCTTGGTCTTTCTTTCTTTGTAGTAAAAATACTTAGTCGTTTAAATATTTCTAGTCTTCTAAATATCTTTTTTAGCTTTTCTTACTCCATAATGGAGCAATCTCTTTTCGTTGGGATAGTTGATGAAACTTGATATATTTTATAATACTATCTCAGTTTTTATATATTCTTGGCTTGAAACTTTTTATTTACATTTCATACTGTGCTGAAATGATGGTTTTTAATTACTCTATTATCACTTCTATATATTTTATCTCTAAGTTATTCATATATTAATTTTTTAATTCTCGCGGAGCAAAATTAATATATAATAACTGATGAATAAAATATTAGAGTGAAAGTCGTTTTTCAGTAAGCTATTATTTCAAGTCAGTAATCTTGCTTGCCTCAGTTTTAATTCTCACAGAGGAATTGTTGTAGGCAAGATTATTGATATTTAGTAAAAATATTCTCATGAAGTTTTTACTTTCTTTTAGCACAAGTCAAGCAAGAAAAATATTTCGGTTTAAACGTCACTAGTCTTAAGTTGATTAATTAACATAATTCTTACGGAGTGTTATTAATTGATTATTTCTTAATGAGCAAAATATAATTGTATTAGAAATAAGCAATTATTCTTTAGAGAAATAAATGTAGAAATTGAGATTTTATTATAGTAATATTATTAAGTGAATTCAATGATTCCCAACTCTTCTCTACAATTATAAATCTTCCAAAAGTTATTTATTTTGTTTAAGTAATTAACAAGTTTTAAACCTCATTCACTTTTCATTAATTTGAGTCTCTCAAGTAGTAGTTGAAATATTACAAATATGTAGCATAGATTATTCAATCTCTATGGGATGATATCTTAAACTATACTAAAATTTGATAGAGTACGAGCAGAAAATTCTAATACACATTGGCCTCGTCAATAGAAATGATTTTATTTATTACTATAATAGCCGTGTGGTTGTCCTTGTCAAATAACTATAGTTCAATGGAATAAGAACACGTGTCATATTAATGTATATCAAGAAAATGGCCTTATGATATAATTTATGTCGTCCATAACACATTCTTAACTTGAAAGACAAATTCTTTTTCATTAATATGGTTAGTTACACAGTATTAAAATCTTCCTGTAGTAAGTCACATCGATATTTACCTGAATATAAAGAGAATTAGTCAAACGAGTTAATGCTATGGAAAATCTATTCTTTCTTTTTTTTTCGTTTAATTCGTAAAGCAATAAGAATAAATTAAAGCATTTATAGCACCAATTTGTGAATACACTTAACAGAATCCAGGACAGGAGAATCTTAATTCATTATAGTTCTTTAAGTGAATACGATATTATTGTAAAAATTTTATCTTTTTTGTAACATATATAGTTCAAATTCATGTGGTTTCTAGCGATAGGATATTATTAATGTAAGACAATCCTTAACAAATGTATGAGCATTTTATTCCTTTAGGACAATAAAGTTCCAGTCTCTTCCATCTGAACTTTAATTTTTGAGAATATATTCAATTTCCAATAGCTAATTTACTTAATATTCCAATTTCAAAGAGTTAATTAACTGAGTTCTTTTAACTCTCTTTCGCAATAATTTTCTTTTTAGATGAATTCTCATCAATTATAAATGTAGATTTAGAAGTCAGTGAAATCACTGCCACCTTACATTTCCTTCCTTGACTTGTGGTAGGTTGGTTATTTAAACTGAACAGAAAGTGGCTTTGGCTCCATTCATTTACTAGTCAAATACAGTGTATTCCACAACATCTTGTAGGGACACAAAGTTCTAGATCTATGCCTAATCCCCATATTTGTTCTAACAAATAACAATATGTTTGGCCTTTCCTTTTCATACTTAACTCTTTTTTATTCTGATTTAAAGTTTCCTTCCCTTTTTAGGTCAGATTCTTATAAGTGAGATCATTTTCCTTTTTCAACTGTCTTAATTCTTACTGTACAACAACAATAACAATATATCCAATATAATTTTATAAGTAAAGTCTAGAAAGGATAATGTATACGCAGACCTTTCCCTATTGTTTACCCTCAAAATCGGATAACAATTAAATTTATACTCGGTTTTAAGGATACGTAATCTAACTTGATACAAAAATAAAAAATCATATTCAAATTGAAATTAATGATAAAAAAGTAAATGCAAATCACACAGGTTGAACAATCTTGGCCTTGAAGGTTGGTCACCCTCGAGTCAAAGACGCTGCAATCGGTGCCCGAACAGAGTGATAAGATAATAATGACTAGAAATAACAGTTTATTGCTTTGGGATGCGTGTTACAATGTACTTTATAAATAATCAAATCCCCCTTTATATAATAGAGGAGTCCTACTTTAGCTACAATTCCGTATAAGGTAAAAAATTTCATGATTTGCTAATTAATTGGCTTCATTGATACGTGTCGAGATTCTCGCCGTGATATCCGACCGGTTACGGATATTTCGGCCTTCCGCTATTTTGGTTTGATAATGTTTTCTCGAGCTAATTTGGAGTCGGGGTCAATTCCGGGGTTATGGACTCGATAATCTTGAAGACGCATGTTCCAACCTCGTGCTTAGATTCGATGGAATCCAGGGTCGATCTTCAATCCATTATATTTCATCCTCGATCCGTCATGTAATAGGCTAGCTCGATTTCTACAGTATACAGATAGTCCCCTCGTTTTTTGGAGAGTAAATGACGAGAAACGATATGAGCCTCAAACTCTCACTTCGACATATCATGACGTAAGTAACAAAAACATGACGTCAAATCCTTTTGTTTTTCGGAGAGTAAATGATGAAAAATGATACGAGCTTCTAATTCTCGCTCTGATAAATCATGACGACGAATTCATGTCGTAAGTGATAAGAATAGTTGAAACGTCTCGTCAGTTTAGTCTTCAAGGCATTAAATGTGTGTCAGTTAACGGTCCGCCGCTTCAGGATGTTAACCGTCATTTGAGAAAACTATAAATATCCTTTTCATCCATTCATTAGAACTTTTACATTCAAACATTTGCTTTTGTGTTTTAAGAAAACTTCATCACTCTCCTCTTCTAGTTTTCTGAAAGCTTAAGTTTAAAACTTCTTCCCTTCTGGTTTTCTGAAAGCTTTCATAAGTTATCCGCTAATTACACCTCCTCTTTTATCAGCACCTTCTTTTCTCCTCTATTTAGAAGCAATGGCAAACACTTCAAAATCTGTTCCTAAAAAAGAAAACCCCTCTTCCTCGAGACCGTCTGAGAACGTTTCGCCTGATGTCACTGAAGAACTGACACCAGAACCCCTTCTAAAGATGTTCGTCCCTACTGGGTATCCAATCGGAGCCGATTTCAAGGTTGAGAAAACCTCCTCGGTACCGGGCCGGTGCGAACCGGTCTCGAGATACATATGCTCGGTCACCGATAGTGTTCTCGACAAGGTCAAGGAGGACTGCAACTGGGCCGGTAAGCACATATGGTTCCTACACCCGAAGAGGCGATCACTACCCTTGAGGGTTTCCTGAGTGTTTACATTTATCCCTTCACGCTGGGCCCCTTGGACCCGGTCATCATCGCCTTTTGTAAGAGGTACGAGGTGACCCTAGGCCAAATTCATCCCTCCTTCTGGAGGATATTCATTCTCCTCTGCTTCTTTGTAAGCAAGATCGAAGGGTGTCCCTTCACCATCGATTACCTCGTGCGTCTGTACAGTCCCCGACTCTATCGAGGAGGGATAATAAAAGTTGCCCGTCGAGCTAGTAAGGCCCCATTCTCGAGCATCGACGAGGATCGGGACCGAGGCTGGTTGGGCCGATTCATTCGAGTGAGGACCTCGGACTTAATCTCGGCCGAGGACATGCCATTTCCTGAGAAATGGAATATGAAGCATAAGTATAACCTTGCATTTAAGATTTTGTTTATCATTTTTCTTTTGCCCTTCTTCTTATCGATTCTTTGTGATGCAGCTGTTGCTCGGATGCCGGATGCAATTCCTCGACTTAAGGAGTGGGTCGAGGGTATCGTGTCGCAAAAACCCTAATTTGAGCACGCATGGCCCGAACTTTCTAAGGGCCAGTAGGATGCCCGTGCTCACGGTGAGATATCCCTACTGAGTGAATTAACACATAGTTTTATTAGCTCATTCGTTCTCACTTTTTCTTCCTTTGTAGGTCTTCTAAAGATGTCAAAATGAGGCCCCCGTCCGGTGATGAAGACATCCTCCCCAATCCATCTGTTCCGAGGTAGGATAAAGAGAAGATAAGAAAAAGGGCTTCGAGTTCTCCGAACTTAGAGAAGAAAAAGCCAAAAAGGAGGTCGGTGCGCAAATCCAAGGAAAGTGCCAGCGCCCGGGAGGTCCCGTCGGATTCGCTCAGTCGACTGAGGGATGAGTCCAGAGAAGAAGAAGAAGCCTCCGAACTGATGACCCACGTGAGAAGCGGTATTGAACTGCCTCAAACAGGGTAGTCGATGAGGAGGTAGTGGTCGAGGCCTCCGAAACAAGGAAAGACGAGGCCATTTTGCCCCGAGCTAGGGAGGTCAACAATGAGACCATGGCCGATACTCTCGGGCTGAGGGAAATGCCCCAAAGGATGCGCTCGGGTTGATAGATCTTACGGGTCACCATCATTCACTGACTCCATGATAAACGAGGCCCAGATGCTGAAAGGACGCCCAAATGAGGGGCCTTAAGGGGCGACAGATTTCTTCAACAACTTCTTCGATGGTTTAGATTCTACCGCCTCGGAGGATGTCACCGGGTTAGAAGACTTATCGGTACCAAAGAAGGTGCTATCTTCAGGAGGCAACGGATCTTCTTCGAGTCCAAGATTAGTACATCAGTTCCAAGTTCGGAGTGCAGATCTTGACCAGAAGCGGTCAATCATCATATTCATACTGGAGGATGCCCGAGTTCTCTCCGCCCCCGTAGGGGTTGCCAGCTTTCTTCGATGCCTGGTGACCGAAAAGGATCAGGCCTAAATAGACGAGGTGGAGGCCCCCTATCTTTTCAACGCAGCTCAACAGGCATTGAATCAGGTAACTTTGAATGCCTTTTCATTATGCACTTAGATTAAATTTTGCAAACAATCGTAACATCCTTTTTTGTGTTTGCAGGACTCGATGCTTCATCACGAAACTTTTCTCCGATATTGGGAAGAGTTAAACTAACACGAGGCCGAAACCTGAGCGCTTATTGAGAAGAGGGATGCTTACAATCTCCTAAGTGAGAAGCTCCAGTCCGATCTAGAAGAGGTTCGGAATGAGCATGCCGACCTAGTCGAGCAGGTAAGATGAGTATTTGAAGTTAGTGACGATGAATCAGACACAATTGCTAAAAACCCGAACCTGCAGGCTCAAAAGAGACTTGACTAGATCGAGAAGCTCCAGGCAGAGGTGGATATGGTGAAAGCTAAGGCCGAAGAATGGAAGAATAACATGGACCACCTGGCTTCGGAAAAGGAAACTACTCGAGAACAACTGGCTTCGACTGAGGTCTAGCTCCGAGCTGGCAAATAAAAGGCCTTGGTACAGGCCAAAAAGATCGAGGAGCTTCAGTCTCGACTGATCTCCGCGATCTCCGACCAAGAAAATCTGGCCAAGGAACTTGAGGTGGCCAAGTCAGAGATTGTTGTGGTTAAGGCCGAGGCAGATGAGAGGGTGGCCCAGCATAAGGCCAATGCGGAGGCGGCTCAGGATCAAGTGAAAAACTTGGTGGAGAATATGAAGTGGCAATCCCGAAAGGAGGCCCTCGAGGGAGCTCGAGCTCAGGGTTTTGACTTGTTGGCTGAAATCGAGAACGCCAAGGTATCTTAGGCCAAGGCCAGGAAGCTGGCTTATCACGAGAAGGAAGATTTCGCAGGATCTAAAGATTCGGACGAGCCCAAAAATAGCAGAGATCCCGATGGTGATAACGCGGCCCCCGGTGAAGACTAGGCCCCTTAGGCTTTTTAGATGTCTTTATTTTTTGTATTTTTGTTGAGGCCGTTTGGCCTTTGTAAAAATTCTCATAGGGCTGTTCGGCCCTTGTAAAAGAAATTTCTGATTTATGAATATAAGGCCTTTTCCCTTCAACAACTTTCAAATTTTCTCTTTTGCTTGTTTATTTTTATTTGCAAAGATCTAAATGCCTTAGAATGAGACTCAAAGAAACCCTGCCTTCAACTTTATTTTGTTTTAACGCATTGTGGGGGTTTGGTGTGACCGAAAGTTTTCTTTCCTCAAGCTGTCAAAGGTAGCCTTTGGAACCGGTTATGAAAAATTTTTATTTGAAGGCCTTGTTTTTGTTACAGGTCTCGGACGTCTACGAGCCGTGTTAATATGGTCGTAGCCTTTTAGTTCCTGTGTCGCCCAGTGGGCTTGTGTTCCCAAGTTATCCGGGCTTTCCTAAGATAACAGTCCCCGACTAGAGGCGGTCATGACCTTTAAAATTTGGGGGTTGCCTAATAGGTCTTATACCCTCGAGGTCTAATAGCTTGGACCGTCCGAGTTTATTTTCGGACAACAGTCTCCGAGTGAGAGAATGATTATTCGAACTTCGATTAAGGCGGCCCTTGGGCTCGTTTCCTTTAGGGGATTGGAAGCAAGGAATTCCTTAAGAAATTTAAAGGAAAAAATTTTAAAAGACAAAATGTTTGCAAGGAAGAGACTTTTCTTTATTCTTGTGCACAATAGTAATATATGTGTACATGCTTTGTGTCAGGGTTCGAGCAGTCTATGTGGGCATGGTTCATTTGACCGTTTGTCCCTTACATTAAATCCTATTAATCAATACCTTTTAATCTCGAAGTCTCTTTTCATGCTAAAGTCGATATCAGAGGGTAATGCCCCCGGTGTTCGGGGTTGGCCGAAGAGGAGCCTCGAACGCTGTTATGATCATTGTCACTGGTTCGTTGTCGGCCTTCAATTTTAACTTAGCACGATTTATGTTGCCTACTGTTATGATCATCATGACTGGTTCGTTGTTGGCCTTCAATTCTAAGTTAGCACGATTTACTTATTGCCTACTGTTATGATCATCGTCACCGATTCGTTGCCGGCCTTCAATTCTAAGTTACCACGATTTACTTGTTGCCTCGTTAAAAACCTCGCTGGAAAACCCATTTGGGACAAAACCATCTCAAGGGAAAAAGAGTGCAACACGTGCTTTCAGTCCTAAAACCTCATATCGTCTCTCGTTGGTTACCTGCAGAGGTTAGTTTAAGATGTAAATAAAGGAAAGAACGGGGCCATACCTTAGCAGTAATATCGCTTTAAATGGGTTATATTCCAGTTGTTCGGTAGTTGCTCACTGTTTATTGTTCCGAGCTTGTAGGATCCTTTTCCGGTGATCTCGATAATTTGGTACGATCCTTCCCAGTTTGGCCCCCAATTTTCCTTCGTTCGGGTTTTGGGTGCTTAGCATGACCTTTATTAGTACCAAATCCCCGGTATTGAAGTGTCGAGGTTGGCCCTTCGATTATAATATCTTTCGATCCGCTGCTTTTGGGCGGCTAACTTGACAAGGGCGGTTTCGCGCCTTTCATCTAATAGCTCCAGGTTCATACTCATAGCTTTGTTATTCGATTCCTTTATTGCATATCAGAATTTGATAATTGATTCCTCGACCTCGAATAGTATCAAAGCTTCGGCCACATAAACCAAAGAAAACGGGGTAGCCCCGGTACTGGACTTCGAGGTTGTATGGTATGCCCATAGAACTTCGGATAATATTTCCTTCCATCTTCCTTTGGCATCGGATAACCTTTTTTTTAAGGTTTTGGAGTATGGTTTTGTTGGTAGATTCAGCTTGTCCATTCCCACTAGGGGATAGGGTGTCGATAGGATCCTTTTGATCTTGTGGTCTTCAAGGAATTTGGTTATTTTGCTTCCGATTAACTGTTTCCCATTATCGCATACAATCTCGGTCGACATTCTGAATCGGCATATGATGTGGTCCCAGATGAAATCGATAACCTCCTTCTCCCTGACCTTTTCGTACGCCTGGGCTTTTACCTACTTAGAAAAATAGTCAGTCATAAACAATATAAATTGAGCCTTACTGGGTGCTCATGGAAGGGGGCCATCGATGTCCATTCCCCACTTCATGAACGTCCATGGTGACAAAATCGAATGCAGTAGCTCCCCGGGTCGATGGATCATCAGAGCGTGTCTTTGGCATCCATCACATTTTTGAACAAACTCCTTTGCGTCTTTTTCCATGACGATCCAATAATAACTGGATCTGATTATTTTTTGAACCAACGATTCGGCACCCGAATGATTTTCACAGGTACCTTCGTGGATTTTCCTCAAAACATACTCAGTATCACCCGGCCCTAGACATATTGCAAGTGGGCCATCAAATGTTCTTTTGAACAAGGTTTCATCTTCGGACAGGCTAGACCTGGGCCGTTTCTGTACGCAAGGCCCTCGACTCTTTTGGATCCGAGGGCGGTTTACCGGATCTGAGATATTCCACGTACTTACTCCTCCAGTCCCAAGTTAGGCTCGTCGACTTGATTTCGGCGTGGCCTTCTTCCACCACTGATCTCATAAGTTGTACGACATCTCCCGAGTTAAACTCGTCGTCTTCGACCGATGACCCCAAGTTAGCGAGGGCATCGGCCTCGCTGTTTTGATCCTGAGGTACGTGTTGCAAAGTCCATTCTTTGAACCGATGTAATATCACCTGTAATTTGTCCAAGTATCTTTGCATTCGTTCCTCTCTAACCTCAAATGTTCCATTTTTACCACAAGGAGGGAGTCGCACTTGGCTTCGATCACCTCTGCCCCCAAGCACTTGGCTAGTTCAAGGCCGGCAATCATGGCCTCATATTCGTCCTTGTTGTTAGTCAATTTCATAGTCTTAATAGATTGTCTAATTATATTACCTATTGGTGGCTTTAGTACGAATGCCAAGTCCGGACCTTTTTGCGTTTGAGGCGCCAACCGTGAAGAGGGTCCAGATTCCGGAGGAAATTCCTGAGTTAACCAATAACTCTCTTTCGACCTCAGATATTAGGACCGGTGTAAAGTCAGCCATAAAGTTTGCAAAAATTAGAGACTTAATGGCGGTCCGAGGTCGATAGTTAATATCCTAACAACTTATTTCTATGGCCCATTAGGCCAATCGGCCCGAGAGTTCGGGCTTATGCATAACGTTCCTCAATGGGTAAGTAGCTACGACACATATGGGGTGACATTGGAAGGACATTTTTAGCTTCGTAGAGGCGCTTAGCAAAGCGAGCGCCAGTTTTTCCAGGTGAGGGTACCTAGTTTCGGCTCACCTAAGGTCCTACTAACATAGTAAATTGGAAATTTCGTACCTTTCCCTTCCCGAACTAGGACTCCACTCACCACTATCTCTGAGACTTCCAAGTACAAGTACAGTTGTTCTTCCGTCTTCGATAAGTAAAGCAGGGCGGGCTCGATAAATACCTCTTGAGTTCCTCCAAAGCTTGTTGGCATTTCGGGGTCCACAAGAAGTTGTTCTTCTTCTTCAACAGTGCGAAGAATCGGTAGCTCTTGTCAGACGACCTTGAAATAAATCGCCCCAGGGCGGCTATTCGCCCGGTTAACCTTTGCATGGCTTTTACATTATCCACGACTATGATATCTTCGATGGCTTTGATTTTATCGGGATTGATTTTGATTCCCCGATTGGATACCATGAATCCGAGGAACTTACCCGACCCTACTCCAAATGCACATTTTTCTGGGTTCAGCTTCATATTGTACTGCTTCAGTATGCTGAAGGTTTCCTGCAAATTTTTTAAATGGTCCTCTGCTCCTAGGGACTTAACTAACATGCCATCAATGTAAAATTCCATTGATTTTCCTATTTGTTCCTCGAACATCCGATTTGCTAGGCGTTGGTAAGTGGCGCCGGCATTTTTTAATCCAAACGGCATTACGTATGTGCCGTATTTAGTGATTAAGGAAGTCTTTTCCTAATCAGCTGGGTCCATCCGGATTTGGTTGTATCCAGAATAGGCATTGAGAAAATTGAGGATCTCGTGGCCGGCCGTGGCATCGATCATACGATCGATGTTGAGCAAAGGAAAAGGTTCTTTGGGGCATTGCCTTATTCAAAATCTTTGTAGTCTACACACATTCTTAGTTTATTCCCTTTTTTAGGGACTACCATTATGTTTGCTACCCAATCTGGGTATTTAACCTCCCGAATAGACCCTATTTTAAGAAGTTTAGATACCTCATCCTTGATGAAAGCATGCTTGATCTCGGACTGGGGTCTCCTCTTCTGTTTAACCGGGTGAAATTTCGGGCCCAGGCTTAGCTTGTGAGTAGTTATCTCCGGCGGGATTTTTGTCATATCGAGGTGGGACCAAGCGAAACAATCGTCGTTAGTTATAGAAAATCGAATGAGTTTTTCCCTGAGCTTGGAGCTTAGCCCCTTGCCCAGGTATACCTTTCGATCGGGCAAGCTTTCTCGCAATATGACCTGTTCCAGCTCCTTGACCGTTGATTTAGTGGAGTCAGAATCATCAGGGGCTATAAAAGATTTGGGAACCCCATAATCGTCATCCTCGACTTCCTTTTGTTTGCCCGAATCTGCTAAAGATGGTATCAGTGATTGCTATTTGGCCCTGTTTTTTACCATCTGGTTTGGGCACTTCGATGTCGAAATTGTAGATGTTGGTATCACCTCCTCGACCGCAAACATTTCCTTCGCAGCTGGCTGTTCTCCGTAGACTGTTCTGACCCCGTCGGCTGTTGGGAATTTCAGTGCCTGGTATAGTGTCGATGGCACCGCCCTCATGTTGTGGATCCATGGCCTCCCGAGTAAAGTGTCATACCTTATATCCCCTTCGATCACATAAAATTTAGTCTCCTGGATGGTCCTGGCGGTGTTTTAACATTATTTCGCCCTTAATGGTCTCACATGCCATGTTGAATCCGTTCAGAACTCAAACTGCTGGAACGATTTGGTCTTGTAGACTGAGCTGCTCCACGACCCTTGATCGAATGATGTTAGCTGAGCTACTTGGATCAATTAACACATGTTTAACCCGAATTTTATTTACGAGTACAGATATTACCAGTGCATCATTGTGGGGCTGCACGATCCCTTCTGCATCCTCGTCGTTGAAAGATAAGTTTCCCTCCTGTATGTAGTCTCGAGTTCGTTTCTCACTAGTGATGGATACTTTAGTATGTTTCAGCATTGGCCCCAATGGAATATCAACCCCTCTGATGATCATGTTAATGACGTGTTGAGGTTCTTCTTGTTCTGTCTGTTTGTTAGAATCCCTGCTCCTAAAATGATTCTTGGCTCGGTCACTCAAGAACTCCCGAAGGTGCCCATTGTTGAACAGACGGGCTACTTCCACTCTCAACTGTCGACAATCTTCCGTTAAGTGATCGTGAGTGCCATGATATTTGCACCTCTGGTTAGGATCCCTTTGGGTTGGGTCGGACTGTAAAGGTCAAGGCCATTTAGTATCATTGATGCGCCCGATAGATGATAGAATGGCGGCAGCATCGACATTGAAGTTATATTCCGATAGCCTCGTGTGTCTTTGGACCTATTGAAGCCATTTTTGGTCATAAGCCCCCGGCTGCTTGGACCTTAGTCATTTCTCGTGGAGTTCCGCTCGGACCCGTTGCTTCTCCGATATCTGTTATACGGCTGATACCGGTCCCTGTTTGGCCTCGGTTCGCGATCGATATCTCTCTTGACTCTGTCGAAGGTTCTGACGAGATAGACCGATGCCCCGACTTGATCATATTCGACTCTGATTTTCAATTAATACCGGTTATGCACGTCGGCCCATGTAACAGTCGGGTATTCAATTAAGTTCTACTTCAGCTGCTGTGAAGCCACCGAGCTTCGAATATTAAATTCCTGAGTGAAAGCTTGAACAGCCCAATCATTTAGCGACCGGCGGCAGATCCATTCGTTCCATTTGAAAACAAGAAACGAACTCTCTGAGCATCTCGTTATCCTTCTGTTTGGCTTTGAAAAGGTCCGATTTCCTCGTCTCGACCTTGATGGCACCTGCGTGTTCCTTTACGAAAGAATCTGCAAGCATAGCAAATGAGTCAATAGAATTAGGAGGTAAATTGTGATACCATATCATAGCTCCCTTCGATAGGGTCTCCCCATATTTTTCAACAGAACAGACTCGATCTCATCGTCCTCCAGGTTGTTCCCTTTGATAGCACATGTATAAGAGGTTACATGCTCGTTTGGGTCGGTCGTTCCGTTATACTTGGGTATTTTGGGCATTCGGAACTTCTTGGGGATCGGCTTTGGAGCCACACTTGGTAGAAAAAGTTTTTGCACGAACTTCTTGGAATCCAGGCCCTTCAATATCGGAGGTGCTCCTGAAATTTGGTCTACCCTGGGATTGTAGGTTTTCACTTTTCCTCGTTAGCCTCGATCTTCTTCTCCCCCGATTCTATCTGTTTTGTCAGCTCCTCGAGCATTTTATGATCTCGGGGTTAGCTCCCGATTCGTGTTCGTTCGACCTTTCTATGACCGGTTTATCCCTGCGGGTGACTTCTCGGGGAGGATCGGGCTCAACCCTGCTCGGTGCACGGCTTAGGTTCTGTAGCTGAGCTATCATCGCTTGTTAAGCCTGCAACATTTCGAAGATAACTCTTAGACTGATCTCGTCTCCTTCAGTGTTTTGCGTGTTTCGAGTTGCCGATCAGGCTCCACTACGAATGTTATTTTCAGGGTCGGTAGGCAAGTTTGCATCAATAGCCACATGCGAATTAGCGTCAATCGGAACTGCGATCAGAATTCCAACAGGATTAGCAGGTGGTATCCCGTTACTGGGCGCTATGTTGTTATTTTCACCTTGGTGACCGGACTGTTGTCAACATGCAGAGGTGCTGATTGAGTGTTTGACATTTTTGTATTTTAGCCTGGGATCAAAGACACTTCAAAGAGCAAATGTAAAGCAGTATATGTTATGGATATTTGTATCAAATAACCACTATTATCCTTAGCCCTATGGTGGGCGCCAAACTGTTTACCCTCAAAATCGGATGACAATTGAATTTATACGCGGTTTTAAGGATATGTGATCTAAATTGATACAAAAATGAGAAATCAGATTCAAATTGAAGTTAATGATAAAAAAAAAAATGCAAACTGCACAGGTTGAACAATCTTGGCCTTGAAGGTTGGTCACCCTCGAGTCAAAGACGCTGCAATCGGTGTCGGAATAGAGTGATAAGATAATAATGACTAGAAATAATAATTTATTGCTTTGAGATGCATGTTATAATGTACTTTACAAATAATCAAACCCCCCTCCCCTCCTTTATATAGTAGAGGAGTCCTACTTTAGGTACAATTCTGTATCCGACCGGTTACGGATATTTCGGCCTTCCATTATTTTGATTTGATAATGTTTTCTCGAGCTAATTTGGAGTCGGGGTCAGTTTCCGGGTTACAGACTCGATAATCTTGAAGACGTATGTTCCAACCTCGTGCTTAGGTTCGATAGAATCTAGGGCCGATCTTCAATCCATTATGTTTCATCCCGTTCTGTCATGCAATAGGCGAGCTCGATTTCTACCGTATACACATATCTTGTGCAGATAGAGATTCTCTTTCCGAAAGACTCTGGGCTAAGCCAAGCAGAATTAATTCTTACTATATGTATCACCAGTGGCGGAAGGTCGCCAAATAATTACACTGTATATATAAAATAAAAGAATTAGTGTGTGTGTGTGTGTGTATATATATATATGAGATGTTAAATCCTCTGGCTTTTCCAAATATTTAATTTTCTTAATTTTATTTTGTGAATTCCGCCTCTGTGTATCACTTTATGTAACCAAACTTTAGGAGAAGGTCTTTTTTATGTCATTACTAGTTTTATAGTAAGTTAAATCGTTAAACTTATTGCCCTACTAAAATAGATTCGAAATCAAGCAAGCAGAGAAAAAAATTTTATTTAGTGGGAAGTAGTTGCTCTCCTACCATATTCACAACTTGATACAAATGATATTTATTTATGAATTTGAAAGCAGTATTGTTCTTGTCAAATTTCGTGGCACTGAAATAAGAGCAATTACAACTACATGAACAAGAAAATGACCAAATTATTCAATTTTATTCGTCCCCAGTACGTGATTACGTGAAAGACCATTATTTTCCCCTTTAATACGCTTAGTTAAAAAACCTTAATCTCCTCCTTCATTAAGTCACGTCCATTTTTACTTGAATATTATGAGAATATGATTGTCAATAACCAACTTATTAACCACCAAAGGAAGTGATTGAATGATAAAGGTTCATCCACTATTAATTAGATTTCTTGAAAATGTGATATGAGGGTACCAAAGTTCGTCATAGAGGGAGGGCATCCAACAACATGAAGCCAAATTAGTCGGGTCTATAATTTTCAGACATTATCAAACTATTATGAACAACTTAATTTATTTTAAAAAAGACATCTCTTCTTCTTCTTTTTTATTTTTCCCCACTTTAGGAGTACATTAGCAACATGTATAGTGCTAATTAGTGTTAGGATTCGAGTTTCAAACTTGCGATTTTGTAAGATGGAGAGCCCCACTTTATATCTTTAACTAGTAGTATTAGATTAGGGCCTCGTCACTAGAAATCTTAATTAGTTGAAGCTCTATAAACGTAAAAAATAGAAAAAATAACACTGTATAGCCGCAGTAAAACTAATAGCCGAAAAAATATATAAAATTTATATATTTTTGGTATATATATACATTCTATATGTTATATACAAAAATTATACAAGTTTTATACAATTTTCCGGCTACCAGATATAAATAGTTTCTAGCGCGGGCTAAAAGTGATAACACCCTAAAAAATTATTATAACATAGATTACTATTATAATATATAGTAGTTTATTATATTTTGGTTGACTAACAACAAGAGAGTATCTTAGGCTCCATTCATTTGCAAGTCAACCATGCAGTCACTTACAAAACACCATCACGTGGGAGACTCAACATGAATAATTGTCGGCAATAAGACAAAATCACCCTTTTGTTAGAGTATCAATCATATTCTTATCTTTCTAAAACAACTATATAAGCCTATCATATTCATATATATTCTTATATTGATTCGAGCAAAATTTACCAAGAAAAGAGAACAAGGTCGCATAGTTGGTAAAAAAGCAAAATTTAAGGTAGTTCGTCTATGCACCCTTGAGGTGCGATCCTTCCCGACCCTGCATAAACGCAAGATGCTTTGTGCATCGAGTTACCTTTTTTACTATATATGAAAACTTAAGTGCACATTAATTGGAGTGGATTTTGCATGAGCTCCCAAAGGATAAAAATATTGACATTTCCTACAAAAGCAAAATTTAAATTCCCTATAACTATTTTAGCTCGATTAGACTAAAAGTTACTTTGCTTCATATGGTAGGGACAATAACCTAATTATGTTAGAGAAGTATTGGAATTCTCTGCACTTAGACAACATAAAGAACTTCTCAAATGCCCTATTACAAATCATATCAGCATTGAATTAGGTGTAACAACAACATACCCAGTGTAATCACACAAGTGAGATCTATGGAGGATAGTGTGCAGTATATACGCAAACCTTAGAGCATTGAATTAGGTGTATGACTCTAAATCAGACTTTTAAGAACACAACAAATGGAAGCTAAAGAGAAATTTAGGCTAAGAAAATAGGGTATACTAGAAGATTAAAATGTTTTCATTGATGAAACATTCTACCGATACAACAATAGAAATGCATAGCCCCTCAGAGCTTTTCGTTGCTACTCCCACTAATTTCCCTTTGCCTTAGACCCTATGAAAGGCAAACAAACCTTAGTGGGAGCAGCAAAAAGAAGCATAAGATAACGGGTTATCCAAAGTTGGTTCACGTACTTAGTACAACTATGTTACACGAATACTTCAGTTGCCTACGTACCTCGTCTGACGGGTGTCACCTGTTCAAAAGTGTCAGAAACGTACTCGTACCAGATACTAACACACACCACTGTATACATACATACATACCCGTAAACGAGTGAATATAACACGTCTTTATTTTAGTTTATCAAAGGCCTTTTATCATTTTACTTGACCTCATTTTGCAAGGATGAGGCAGTGGGACCACGTGATGCTCCATTCAACCATTTATAGGTTTTTGCCTTTTGAGGAGCAATTAATTCCAGAGCATGTTGTAGACACTTACGATACGAGAAATCTTCAACAGTTCCATCTGTACGTACCAACATAAAGCAACGGGAATCTTCATATTCTTTGTGGTAACCAATCTGTGATAAAAGGGAAAGACCATCAGTAGATATACACATGTATTTCTCTATTTTAGCTTATGTAATTTTAGTACATAGTAGTATCGCGAGGTCAAACGTAAATGGGAGGAGTCTTACCCACAGTACATTGGTAACATTGTACATCACTCATATTAGGCACAAACTATCTAAGGCTTAACATTTGTAAAGGGATGAGCATGTTCATCCCTATCAGATATTCAGGAGGTGGGACACTATGTCCAGTGTCCCCCCTTTCACAAGCTCCGGGTTTTGGTTATTAGCAGTAAAAAGTAGGGGTCAATGTCAAACACCTCACCATCAAAAGGTGGATTTAACTTAAAAGAAAATCCAAGTAATTCTAGCAATTTCATTGGCATTCGTTTCATGACTTTAGTTAGAATTACTCAATAATCATGAATAACTTTCATCTAGATCACCTTTATTTCCATTGCTCCTTTTCCGATCTTCTCACTCCTTCTGGGATGAAAATGTAATGCCATCATTACCATGGACTTGTCTGCTTCACTTAACTCGCGATCAATAGCATATCTGCACCAATTTTAACAAGTATAAGTTAGTGAGAAATTTGAAATAGAGAAGCCACTTCCCACAAAAGAAAAGCAACAAGGTGGGTAAGCAACATGAAAAGGAAAGATAATATGGGAACAAACAAATTGTAGCTAATGGGTTTCCTCAGATTTAAGCATACTCCTGAGAAATTGAAGATCATGTATGCGTGAAGTTGTTCACGTAAAATATGAATTCAGAGAATGATTTCAGCCTGGCGCATATAGCCTGACATCACCGAAAACTTTTGGCAAGTATAATGCTTTCTGTTTTGCTTAGGTAGTCAGCTTATCAGGAATAAGTTAGTTGCAAATTTAAAATAATGATACTTCAACTTGGAAGACTCAGAAAAATTGAGTTCCATACTTTAGAACTTGCACCGACCATTGTGAATTAAAATGACAATGGCCTAGGGATATATGTAGACATACAGGCCAAAGGAGAGGTTTTGAAGCCTCAATGTCTGAAACATCGTCAAAGGATTAAATAATAAGCCTCTACTTGTGAAAACTGAGGAAAGAAGAGAAAACAAAGGAAAATAGACAGAGGGACAATGTAGAAGAAAACGAGAGAAAATAACTTCCTTTCCCTTGTCTGGTCCCAGCAGAAAACAAGATAAAATGGAGAATATTGTGTCATGGATGAAGAATTCACGCGCAATCCAATATGAAAAAGATTACTCCATAGCATATTCTCTCTCCAATCTTTCTTTTGAAAAACCAAAAAGAGGAAGGGAAATTTTGCTCACTTTTTCTTCCTTTCTCTTCCTTTGCTTAGTTTCCTTACTTTTATCTTTTCTTTTCCTTTTTCTATTGGGGGAAGGGGCGAGAAGCCTTAGGTAAAGAAAACACTTGATTATAAATGGCAGTTTAGCTAGCTTAAAGTAGTACGTGGATTAAGACAGCTGGAGAATCCTGAAAGCTAGAGGAGAGTGCTTGGAAAGAAGAGAAAGAAGTAGAAGGCTTCTTAGATAGTCAATGAGAAATCAGTAACCTGAGTGCCCATTTTGCTTCTACGGAAAAATATATGCTCCTAATTCAAACTAAAATTCGTATTTGGCTTTAAAGCACCTATTAATAAACATATGTTTCTAATGAGCCACGGAGAAAGATTAAAAGAGAGTAATGAAGAGCTAGGGGCGGCAATGGGTCAGGTCTCATCGTTTATGGGTCATGCGTCGAAAATCTTAACCATGAAGCTACTGATCAAGTATCTGAGTTGTCACGTGTCAATCCATCTAATACTAATGGTTGGATCATTTCAAACTTGCGCATTAACCCATGTCTTGTAAAATCATATCTTTTACATACACATCATCTAAAAATAATATGAAGCTAATCATTTCAATGGATAAGAATATTATGTATACCAATGCATCTAACTTCACTTATCTGACCAACAATTTAGCAAATTTACATATCAAAATATATGCTAACTTGATAAGCACAAAAAAAAAAAAAAAAAAAAACAATCTCCAGATAACAACACAATCTCTATGTAGTAAAAAAACCACCTATTAACACTCAAGTGATAAATATTGAACCAGGAAAGCAAAGACAAAATCTTTTAGCTAAATTTCTTTTGGTGTAGAAGACAGGCAACTGAAAATACAAAATTACTATCGAAGTCATTGTGTTTAACAAGTTAGACGGGCTCATTTTGACATGCTAATGAGCTGTAAGCAGGTTGTTAGAAACCCAAAGGTTGACGCAAAGGTGAAGATTAGAGGTTCTGTTGTGTTGGGTTCACGTGTAGTGTTCCAAGTGGTTGCCCCGAGGAACAGCTCGGCTTTGTTAACAAAGAATAACCTTACTATAAGATAGTCAATAAGTTGCAGCTAAATAGATAGTCAGATTCTATTTTTCTTCTTCAACTACTTTTTCGTTGGTGATTTGGTTAGTATCTACTATCAGATTCTAAAGTAACTAGATGCTCGGATATTCTCCCACCAGACTAACTCATATTAGCATAGACTAATCAGAGTCATTAACATTCCGATGACTTTGAAACTTAATTTCAAAGAAATACGAGAAAAGTATGCAAATTCCATATATAACAGTTTAAAAGAACTAAACTCTATCAACGAAGAAGGAATTGCATAAGAGAAGCATTGACATACTTGGACAGCATTTGCTTCAATGCCTGAGAGAGCTTCTTTATGTCGTTGAATGAAAGGAAGCTTCTCAAATTTGCAATTGACCACTGGTTTTTACTTCTCTTTGTATTGAGATCATCAAGTTTACAAAGACGTCGTGCAAGAGCCTTGTCAGCCGTTTCATTGTCTTCGTCAAGAGTGACCTTCACCTTTTGCTTATTTGATGTGACATGGTTGCCCAGCAGAGCATACACATCTGTTGGTGCAGCAGGCTCATATTCCTGATGAAAAAGGTCCAGGTATTTTAGTCAAAGTCTTAAATTGTTTTGTCATATCACTTATCCTGGTCTATCAGATCCATAAAATTAAGATGAGAAATGACAAGAACGAATCTATTCACATTAAGAAATGAAAATTATATGCAACAGATCAGGACAAGCCACATAATGTTTGAAGAAATATTTAATATATAAAATAAAATTTCAATGTTCAAAGTGTTCTAGCATATTCAGTAAGTTAAAATAAGGAAAATTACAGATTCCATCAATCAAATGCTTGATAGATGCTTTGGACTTAGAACACATTGAAATAACTTAGTAAAGTAGCTTTACTAGCCCAGAGCGAGAAGCTACAGATCACTCTCTCGAACAACACAAAAATGGAGCAAGTTTACTTCACTTATTAGGTAAGATACACTATTAGATACCAATAAAATGTCATAATTATGAACAATAAGCAGCTGTAATGTGTCACATTTCATGACTCTCCTCTTTTATGACTATTTCATCGGTGTGCCTTTATCATTAACAAGGTACCATTTCTAAAAGACAAAAGGGGATGCTAACTGTGACTGACGATTAAAGATAAGAATTACCTTATTATACAGTTTTTTCTTTGGAAAGTTATCGACTAGAATATCATTAGCATGGAACCAAGGGGTGAAAGAAAAATATCCAAAGATGATTAACACCGCAAATGGAGGAAAGGATAAAATCCTCAAAAAATTGCCAAAGCAAAAGCGTTAGCTAGGTCAGTCAACAATACAAGCAATGCTCTTTCCAAAAGCAAATCAGGTAAATAAGATCTAGCTTCCTTTTTTATAAAAAAATAAATTTCATCAAATGTTTGGGCCAAAACAAAAGCTCTCATATACAAGTAGTATACCAAAAAGGTAGAAAACCTACAAAAAACAAGGTTTTCTACAAAAAAACAGCTTCCCTAAGGTCGATATTTTCAACTTATGCGGTAATACTTCACATGTAATATCAATAATGGACTTTGCGATCGTTCTATTTATATATACAGTCACAAATAAAAGGAGACATTAATACATTATCGCATAATATGCACTATATTCTCTGTGAAAATCATATCTTCTTTTTGGTGAGAAGACTGAAGTTCTTTTATAAATATGCATGCAAAAAGGAATAAGAAGGAGATGATTATCTTGAACAATAAACACGTGCATTCTCCCAAGTTGCTTTAGGATTGTACAGTTGCCAGATTTTTTCGAACTTATTTTCCATTTAAAAGCATGACCAGAACAACTCCATTGAAGACAAGCATCATATTATTAATTTTTTTCTCTCCTACAACCAAATTACGCTAATCCATCTGAGTTCATATCATAGCAATATAATTGGTAAACCAGCTCGGTAATTCCGCAAACCAAAAAAAAATATCAACAAATGTGAACTTCAATAAAAGAAAATTGGTTTTATACCTTTCCAGAATAGATAATGTCAAATGAAAAACCAGTCCCTGTGGAAGGGGTTTTTCCCCACGCCAATGCTTCCAGACTTCCTTGAAGATCATCACTTAATTCTGTCTTGGCAGCCCTAACAAAAGAGTCCCCGGGATGCTGCATTGGGTTCAACATGCAGAAAAGATTCAAAACTTGGAGATACATCTCCTTGACATATTAACTGTTATCACTTGTAATATGAGAAGTAAACTATTAGAAAAAATAAGGGAAAAAAGAGTAAGAAAATTGGCAACACATAAATTTTATCAAAATTCTTTTCTTTTAGCAGAACAAAAGTCAAATGTAAATCACATTACCGAAAAGCACGCTTGCATAAATGGTGAAATAACACCAGCACACTTTCTTTGCTGTGCCAGCCCTTTTGTATTCAACGGAACAAATTCTCCTGTAGCTGTGAGACAATCTGCTGCAAGTACCAAATGTTCCGGAAGAATTTTCTTGCCAGTTTCAGAGACAGCAGAATTTAGATTCTGCACTTTAAATCAGCGGTCAGAATTGTACCATTTTATTCTTGGAGAAAAGACTAAAAGGAATCTTAAGTGGAAATAATGTTAACATCAGAGTAAAGAAAATGTGGTTGCGTTATATATCAACAAAACAACGGCCGCGAAAATTTAGACGAAAAAACAGGAATCTCGTAACCAGAACTCACACATAGAAAGTACTTCCATGCTACATCAACTCCATAGGCTACAGTCAGATCATGTACGTTATCGGGATGACTCCGCTCCCAATCAATCAAATCCATTATATGGAGGCAACTATCCACAAGTGCATTCCAAAAGTTGTTCCGGTCACAACTTCCCGACATGAAGACCTGCAAATATAGTTCCCCGGTAGAGCCTCTGAAAGATTTTGATGTACTTGGCAACTCTCTCCATAAGATATCAACTTTTTTAAATGCGGAGAAACCTAAAAAAAGGAAACATCAAAGATAAAAGACAAAATCAAATACTTTAAAATAGCAGCTCGCCAGAATAACAAAAGGTATCCACAAGAAGAAATCGTGCTACTACTTTTTAGAGATAGAACAAATATCCAAAGTTGAATTCACTTTCAAATGTCCTCTCATTTGTGATAGATACTATTCATGAACCTTTTTCACAATCTTTGGCCGAAGGGATCCAACTACTTCAATAATCTAAAGAGGCCACAGACACGTGACAATTCACATGCGAATTACACTCTTCTTTATGAAGATCAGGATAAAATGATAGAAATGACTTTAAACAACTCAATGTCCAAGATGTCAAAACTTTCCTGTAACTTTAGCTTTGAAAAGCTGTGAATTAATCTCTTGTTTAACCTGTACTCAACCCTGATACTGCCCGTATCAAGCAACTCCCTTTTTCCTTCATAAAAACTCATGCAAGAAAAATGTTGTTTCTCTTTCATCACTAGACTACACCTTTATAGCAATATCATTCAACATCAGACTAAGTTATGAGGACAAAAGCATAGCTAAATAGCATGTACATTTCATGGTTTCTAAACCCACATTAAAGTGGCCAACATGTTTGTAAAATGATTTGAGCCCCTAGAGATAATAGTTTCCAAACAACATAAACATCTAAACAAAGATTTAGTTAACAATCACTAAAAGATTTTCAGATCTGGTCCCGTAGTTGAATAGGAATGGATTCAAAAGTCATAAACTTGAAATGGATACTGACAGACAAGGAAATCCCTTTTTAATGAAAAATGACCAGGAACATAGCCAGCCAGGAACAGATTCCATGTTCTTTGTCAATAATAGCAGAAGTCAAAACTCCTTTTCACAAAAAAAAAATATATATATATATATATATATAGAGATATATATATATATAAAACAAATTAACAAGTACATAGCTCAAGGACATCAGCTTGCTAGGCAATAATATGGAAAGCAGAAAAAAGATCTAAACCTTTTATCACAGTCTCAAGAAGGAATGGAATCACCAAATCACGAAGTGTATCCAGTAGTGAAAAAGAATCTTTTGAGGTCTCAACCACAGCAACTGCGATGCAAATTTTGGAATTCGCTTTTTGCATTTCAGCGACTGAACAATCCCTAAAACATTTACAAGAAATAAGAGAATACGAAGGCCTAAACAGTGATCAAGAGACTGTACAATAAGGTAGTGGAGGATTTAGAATGAATTTATTTCATATCCCCATTTCCATGCATCCAATAACAATTAAAAGATGAAACCCAAAGCAAAGCATCTTACTTGCATGTTATATGCAGGCTTGGAAGATCAATTCCAGCTTCCATTCTAGTTGATCTATATCTCATATTAAGAGCATCTATTACTGATTTCAGCTTCAGCCTTCTTGTCTTCACATATTCCTGAGAGAGCAGAATTTAAGAGCACAAAACAATAAAACTACAAAAGGATAAGAATGAATTTCTTATTGCATTACCTTATCAATATGAAAATGACAAACCCAGGGACTACTGTGAGTGCTTTTACAAGTTTCAGGGGAGAAGCTACATCATAGAAATCTTTAGTCAGATAAGAATCAACGGAAAGGATATCAACAAAACTGGACTGCAAAAGTTTGAAAATGTAGGAAGAGCGTGTACCATATCATTACGGACGAAACAATATCTGAAAGAAGAAGCCTTTCTAGATGACCCTTGACCTCTATAGCTCCATATTCAAAACCATGAGCCCATCTGCCGAGTCTTCTCGAAAGAAACAGAGTTGCAGTTTTCTCGCTACTATTACTCTTTACTCCAGCTTCCAATATTTTCTGTTAAAGTCACATCCGAATACCAAAAAGCTTTACAAGGCATTTCAGCAACAAAAGAATCATAAAGGGCAAAAAAAGGACAAGCAGCAACCAGCTCAACATCACATTATTACAGATCATATAATCTTGCAAGAAGAAGTGGCTAAGAAGTCAACGCGAAAGGCATGCAAGATGTTTTACCATTGCAATAGCTTGTTCTTTACAATTACATGGGAAACCAAAAATCAATAATATGAACCCCAATGAAGAAAGAAAATAAGTGTATATGGTAGTTTTTGAAGACAATAAGAAGCTTCTATTCTTTTTCCTTTTTTGATCAATTCAATAGAAAGCTTCTATTAGTTTAATTTTATCAGTGTTTTTAGGTCAACAAATATTTTCCAACATGGAAGATGCTGTTAAATTTCAGTGTGTTCAACGCTTATAAAAGATGGATTCTTCTATCTCTTGTCTACAGGCACCTTTGCTGCTTTTCTTTCTGCATCTTCATTCTGCTCCTCCAATTTTGTGTTTCTCTTCCTCTTAGAATCTGTTTTCAATGCCTAGTTACAGCTGCTTCTTGTTAATCTCGGGTTACTATCCTTTTCCCACTAATATTCACAATTCACAGAGAACAAGCTCTCAAGTGATAATTAAAAAAAATGATAACAAAAATAATTAATAATAAAAATATTAATAATATTGAGCATGAACTTTCGCTTTTGACCACCAAAATGGTCCACTAATTCACTGTTGCATCCATATCAGTTTTATTGTCAATGCTAAAAGGGAGTGAAAGATCTTTCGAGCTAACTTTCCTATCAAATGCAGAAATAACTTCACTCTTCCTATTCTAACAGTAACACCGAGTTCACTCCAAGATCACTTCCGACTTTATTTGCCACTAAGCAAAAGGTTTCTAAAATAGAGACTAAAACTTATGCCCACTATCAAAGGTCAAATACAAGAAAAATGAGGTTGCAGAAATTGTCATTGCAAATTACCCTATGAGTCATATCACAATTTTTGTTTAAAAAGAACAGATTTAGCAAAACAGAAGTGCAGCGTCATCATCAACTAAGCCAAATATTTAAAGGTAGAAAGCATCAAGTGATTGCAGTTATTTCTGGTATACAGACTTATTGAATAGATTGAACTTGCGAAGTTGACAATTGAATTTGTTGATTGAATAAGTTAGTATTTGGGCCAGCTTAAGCCCTCTCATTAAAAAAGAAGACTTTTGGATCCTAGTAGAACCTTTTTCTGAATTATGGTGCAATTGCTATAAATGAATTTTTAAAAACTTGTGAAAACACTAAATCAATTTGGTTTTTTTGGGGTACGTCCAGCAAGTGACACCAAAGAATATGGTTACAAGGATATGTCTTTCTAGAAGGGTAAGTTTCCAGGAAAACGTCGTTAAGAACATTGATCTAGTCCACATAACATAGTAATGCCGCCCCAAAAGTATAATTCAGCAGAAATAGAGAGATAACCTTTAGGTTTAGTAAAGGTGATGGCTCAAGTGCACCGATAGGTAGATCCAAAGCACTATATGCAGCTTCTGAAATGGCACAGGCTGCCACTGAACCAACAGGAAGGCCACCAATTGCATGAGAAGCACGGTTATATGTAGAAGAAATTTGGTCTGCGCTGTAGTAAGAGAACTGCACAATTTGATTCCCATAAGCATTTCTCACTGTTCCATCGTATCCAATGTACAGATCACGCATGAAAAACATAAGCTTACGGTTCAATGTTCCAGAAACATCAGCATGTCCACTAAAAGAACTATCACGGGTTGTCAATGAATGCATGAAACACTCTAGAGGATTCAAACCCGCAAGAAATGAATTCTCAACCATAGCACACGGGATGTAAGGACCAGGACGTTCAGGAAGATTATGAGCTTTCTCAAAAGGAAGATGTGCTTTATGATTATTCCATGCATCACAGGAAAGTCGACGCGGCATTCTAAACGATAATGGAACCAAAGACTGCTGCAAACCAAGACACATGCTGTGTTGGACCAGTTTTAGCAGGTTGCCCTTACTCCCAGCTTTTAACATAGCCAGAAACGAATTCTCCTTGCTTGCATAATTATATACTAAATTCTGGATATCCCGAAAAACTTGCTTGAAAGCAGTAACAGAAGCTTGACTCAGAGAAGCTGACTTCTGCTGCATGACAGACATAAACTCCAAATTAAAACCCATGGCTTTCTGGCTTACTTCTAGGTTTCCGGCAAGGAAATCGTGATTATACCTCGTCATCAGCAGTTGGATATAAGATAGTCGCTCTGCCTCTTGCAAACCGCAAAAGACTTCATCAATCATATTTTCTCGGGAATATGGATCAGAAGAGATGTAAAGGTCGGACAATGAAACACTAAGACCCCTCATTGACAACCACTCACAAAGAACTGCTTGTGCAGCATAAAGGAGGTCAAGAGTGTCACCTCCATGGTGTTTAACAAGACTATAAAAGAGGTTTTCACTGGCATCACGCAGCCAAGAAGAACCACTGGAAGATGTCACAATTTCCCCATCACTAATACAGACGCCATTTGATGGAAAATCACAGTCAAGGTCTGATGGCAAAAACAAGCTGAATAACTGTTTCCCAGTCCAATAACTCCTGTTTCTTGATGGTGCTCGAACAATAGCAGGCATCCCCACTTGGTGAGGACAAAACATTTGTAGCTGCTGCACCTGGAAACGATCCAAGAAAACTCCTTCTTCCAAACTTAAATGAGCAGCAGTTAAACTGTCATGACTTAACGAAAGAAGATTTTGGCCACTCTGTCCGTCGATCAGCTGCCGATTCAGACCAACAAGCTCACTAAGCTCAACCCTAGAATCGATTGATTGCGGAACATAACCATGAAGGCAATCACCATCAAAATCCCCACGGAATGGGGAACAGACAAGAGGATTGATTGAAAGAACAGAAATTATTGGAAGAATCCTAACAGACAGAGCAATTAGTGAGTGTTGATGAATAGATGGAGGTCGATTTATCAACACAACATCTCCATCAATAAGAGGTCTATATATTATATCCCCTCTCTGCAACTGATCCATTACACTAATACGAACTAAGACACCATTTCTACGAACGTGAATCGCCCCCTTCTGAAGAATCATAAGATCACAGTGATCAGTCAACTTTTCCCAATTCCGTGAACTTAGGGGTTCCGCCATATGGAGATCCTCCGCAACATGACATGGAATACCAATCTCACCTAGCTTTATGTTGGGATCACCAACCACAACCATGCGGAAAGCATGGTTAGTGCGTTTTGCCAGAACCAGTTCTTTCACATACTTCAAACCAGTAGCAGGGGCATTAGGATCGTTGGTTAGTGACCTCTCCGCACGTATCTGCAGTAGCATAGGCTCAAATCAAATGTAACATTGTTTTACGGAAAACTAAAAAAGAAAGGGAAAGCAAAACATGGTTGCATCTCTTGCCTTGGAAACTTTAATTCTATTAAAAACACACATGCTCAAGTCATTTGCTGTCCCTCTGAAGTCAATCAGCTTTCTGTAAAGCCTATTACTCTCATCCTGGGATATTAAAAGCGGCATGTGACCAGGATATAAGAAAGCTGGGTGCCAAAAAGTGTAAATCAATGATACAATCAAAGAAAAGACACACATTTCTAATCACTTACAAATATCATGTGCTGCCCAAATTCTGTGACACGATGACTATTGGGAGTCAAGAGGCAGCTTTTAAGGAAGATTGAGTTCTTCCTTCTGAGAAGTCCTTCAAGAAACCCAGGATCAACATCTTTCAGAATGCTATATACCTAAAAGTCAGAATGTTAATCACATGCACCAAAGAATAGAAGGGAAGACAGCAAAAACATAAATCACTAATGAAAAACACAGAGACAAGCTGGTTCACTGTTCCATCACAAAGCCTGGACTTGTATTTGACAAGGGTGCTTGGACAGTATTAAAAAGGCCCTAAATTGACACTTGTACTAGCACTAGATTTTAAAGCCCACCTCCACCCCCCCAAAAGCAACTCTCATCTTTTTTTCCATTTAACCACCTGTGCTTAACAAAATGACTATTAACAAACACTCTGTTCATGTGTGTTGTTCAACTGCTGTAGATTTGGACGATATAAAACTTTTTCTACTTCCAGTCTTCCACATCTTCCACTCATTCACTTTTTCTTGAGTTTTGACATTTCGTAAAATTGCAGGTCCCACTTCTTTCTTTTTAATCATTTTTTTCTTGACAGAATTTTTTAATCAGATGCATACCCCTTCTTCGCTTAAAGCCCACCGGAAAACAACCCAAAATCATCATCAAATCAGTTGCTTATTTTTTTTTCAATCATCCAAAATCCCAGAATCATTACCAAAAAATCATCACCAGTAGGGATTGGTTCCATCAATCTCTTCATCATTTTTTCTATCCATTTAAGCTCTTCAAACTACAAAGCTCAACCCCATCCAAGCACTACGGTAGCTTCACTACAATCCAAAGAAATTTATAGTATGTACTTCAGTAGCTGCAAGAGCCTTCTTCAACCAAACTATTTATAAAAATTTCAGATATTAAACTGAATCAGCCAAATCCATTTCTGGTTTCATCTCCATACATCAACCTCAAATGGAATGATTCATATATCTTTTTACGGATACTCCGTCAAGTAGAGGTGTTCAAATGGGGAAATTGGGAGCTGGGGGCCAGCTTTACAATCTGGTGCAAGTGCAGGTATCTATTTAGGTGTTCGGACTGAAGACCAAATGAATGTGCTGCTTATTCAAAGTTCAAAAACATACATATTGCTAAATATTCAGCTAAACTCAGAAGTTTTGGATCTACATTCCTCATCTAACCCTTCATTACAAGGCGATCATCGCAAGCGAGAAACAACAAAAGCTTCTGATTTTACTACAAATGAAGAGGGAAAGATCTAGAAAACTATCAATACTGTGCCGTCATTCTAACTGATATATTAACTGAAATATAGCTGCATCTTCCTGGCAAAAGATATATGCTAACTAAAAAGGGCTTCAGCACATGTAATTTCTTAGTTATCGGTGAAAGGGCTATTCAATCTTCAAGTTGTGTCTAATCAGTAAGAAAGACAAAATATATCATGAAAAGAAAAAACAACAACTAGAAATTTTACCTCCCCTAAAAAGTTGGTCTTAAAATTAAAAAAACAGGGTGAAATTTTGACAAGATAGGCCAGTGCAAGAAACTAACTGAAACTGGTAAGAATTTTTGTTACCTGAGCATGTGTTAAAACTCTTTTGTACTTCGAAGAATTTAAGCTTGCATCTTGTTGTGCATCATCTGGGATAAAATTCCAATAGTCAGAAGCCAAACTTCCTCCAGAAGTTTGCTGAAGCTTCTTTTCGCTCACTTCTGCAATAATGGCAGTCTTTCCAAACATGTCTTTAGGAGATACTTTAAATTTCATTGGTGGATAACCTCTTAAAATTCCCTGCTTATCAGACAGATAACAGGTCAAGAAATTTTTACAGTGGGGAGAATATTATAATTTACAGCCAGTAAGACTCACATCACAGTAATTGCAGGCAGATGTTGTATCAGCACCCTGGAAAAGGCAAAGCAAAGAATTTTCACCCTGGGAGCAAAAAGAACAGCACCAATATCGATGTGTCGAATGTGAAGTACCAACCACCATAACAGCATGGAATTTTTTTTTTTAAAAAAAATTGCGCATCTTTACTGCCTATTGGAATAGCAAGAAATAAACATAGGATAAAGTTCTACACAAGAGTGAAAATAATAAATGTCATCTTGACAAATGAGCTCATATCCGTTTTCTCTCGATTCCACAGGAGTAACTAATTCCAAGTCTTCTGAACTACTTCCAGACAATAGTACATAGTGCCTTCTTGCTAAGAGATTATATGCAACAGAAATAAGGGCTACCAATTTCTTAAGCCAACTGAACATGACCACCTCTATCTGTGAATGACTGAATGTTCCATAAGAGGAGGGAAGTATGAAGAGGCAAAATACTTCAACCGTACTCATAAGAAGATGGAAGTAAAAAAAGGTGAAATGCCTCAAACAAACCAGTAAGATGTAACAGACTTCTTAAATACAAGGTGCTATTTTTCCCCTGCAAACCTGATTTTAATCAATTTGCGGTGACTGGTTCCACCAGGACATAAACAGAAAACTGACAGGAAAGTGAAAATGCACACAGTTGTTTATACAAATGCACAAGAAATAGCATCTATTCATTGTATACTGCTAAGTGGTCGCCCAGAATACCAGCATAGCATGCTACCTCGCCACAACAATGCTACGCCAACTCGTTTTATCTCCATAAACTAACTACGATCAAAACCCAAATTACATCAGCTAAAACATGAATGGTGGAGTAGGAACTTGGAGCAAGTGCATTAACAAAAGTAACACTAAACAACTGTTAGTAACTGAATTAGAAAAAGGAATTACTTCTCTACATGTGATTTACCTGAAGAATTCACTAAGATGTTTTTGTGACAAATAGCTACCACATATGTTACTGGAAAAATAAGCTATGCTGCTAAAGTTCTCGTCTTTAATGAAATGGCATCAAGTTTCAGTACTGAGTGTATAGTACCTGACCTTGACCTTATCACGACGCACAGATTTGCATCCCGGACATACTTTGTTCAGGATCTTTGCAACCTCAGATATGAAATAGGGATTGAGTATTGTGAACGGGAAGTTTATTAATCCAAAATGACCTGGAAAGGATGTAGTAGACTAAATATTAAAAACAATTACTTCCAGTGTAGGTGAAAGTAGTAATGCATGAGTTATTAGCAAATCATCAGCTTCCACTCATACCTTCACATTTTTTCCCATCTTTTGCACCACAGGTGGAGCACTCAAAAATTGGATTCGGAAACCCCAATGCAGGATCTGTTACTTCGTTCACTGCTCCAATAACCTTAGCTGCCAATTTGGCCTAGAAAAGCAGGAAAGGCATAAATGTGGATAATCTCCATTTGATAATTAAATTTATCAGAAAGGTCTAAATTAGCAACTACATCCATCCCAATTTATAAGCCTTAGTTTGACTTGACATAGCCAACTATGACTAGACGAAGAAATAGATAGCAGTTTAGAGAAAGGTGGGCTCCGGGCTCCAAATTTGTGTTTTAGATTACTTCGTAGTTCATATCAATTTTTCCAGGAATAAAACTGGGGACTGACAGATTTTGAAGTAGCACGATATTTATAATGTAATTGTTAGTCAATGAAATCTTAATTTAGGAACGCACACAATTTTGTGACAGACAGAAAAGAAAACTGAGACAAGCTATTTTGGCCAGTGGGACTAGATCCACTGCAAGCAACCAAGAGAATGAAGCAGACATGCTTTCTAATTTAATTATACCAAAAGTTTGACATATACTTACTGCATCAGTCTCCGATAAGATATTGAAAATTATGCCCTTCAGAGTACCTGAAGGCACTTGCTGCTCAATAAGATCATGCTCCATCTAACTCTGGAAAATAACAAAGTGGTTCAAGAATATACTACAAAGAAAGAACAGAAAAAAAGTAAGCATAATTCATCTAACAATGAGAAAATACTTCAGCAATGCCTTCGAAACAATTCCACCCCCATGCAATAAGACAAGCCCATTATGCTTTGTTTAAGAAAACATACCATTCGTTTTAGAAGCATTTATACGATCACAGACCACATAGCTATTATATCTCACTAGATTAAACAAACCCAAAAGTCCAGAACCCTAGTGACATTTTTTAAAAAAATAAATGGCCTATTTGATATTTAGAACAGGAAAAAACTATCTTTAAACTAAAAGAAATCTAGCCATACTTGGGATGAGTTATTTGTCAGCCTTCACAAAGGATTTGATTTGATAATTAGATAATTGCAGAAGTAAAACATGAACATATTAGCATATCAAAGATTTTGAATTGATATTGTTAGTCCTATATCTAGAATAATTAGTTCCTCAAATAACATTGCTTTGTGAAATATATATGGATATCAATCACTTTGCATCATAATGGAGCATAAAAGAAGTATACCTCCACAAGCCTGACTAGCCAAGCCGGGGCTTGGACTGTGGACAGTCAACGGGAAACCAAAACCGGGATGTTAACTTGCCAGCCTGCCATAAAGATATTCCAACAATCATTTTCAAATAGCAGATGCTAAAATTGAGTTGTTTCTTTCATTTAAGGGGAGAATGTTTTACAAGAAGAACCAACTTTCATATATTTTTGGTGATTGGATGATACTGTTAAAATAGGTTTTTCGTTTAGCCAAAAGCACATAAGGAGGTAACAATGCAGCTGCTAATTAAGGTGCACAAAGTGGTATTTTTGGAAATGGTGTTGGCATATTTTCCTCCATTAAGGTCAATTAAATGACCTTAGAGCTCTAAATCGCTGCAATACTCATCCTTCTTTACCTGAGATGGTAGAAGCAATTCCCATGAAATTCTTAACTAAGAGAAGATGATGTAATAAGAATGCTAAATTACCAAACAATACCTCACAAAATAAAGGGAAGGTTCCATATAATGATCGTGAGTACTAACTATGTTACACCCCAACATAATCAAAAGATGAGTTCCATAAAAATGTGAATGTTAAGATGGATATCCGATCATACAATATTGGTCAAGTTATCCTACAAAAGTGCAAGTTGCACACAAAAGATAAAATGAGAGGAACCAAAATCAAAGGTCACCCAAGATTATTTGATAGTGACCTCCAAATGTACCAGTCGATAGGTGCAACATTATGATGACTGAAGGTGAAAAAAGAGCACGAGTAGGTCTATCGTAGAGTTCCAAGACCTATAAACTCTCGGAATCAATGTAAACTTAGCAAGAAAAGAACACAATGGAAACAAAGGATTCACAAAAACGATACCAACTAGTTAGGATTATGATGTAATTGTTATTCTTCCACTTACATTAGGTCTAATATTTACTAATATGGTTAGATACTTGTACGTCAATATAAGGATAAGTGTCAAAGAACCTTTGGTTTTAGAGAGCACCTAATTTTCTTTAAGAAATGAATTATCCTATATTGGAATGAAATAAGCCCAAATAGAGCAGATGGATATATAGGATTTATATAGCAGACTCCCGCTACTTTGGAATTGAGACATAGTTGATTGATTGAAGAGAATCAAGAAGCAAATTTATTTTGTCTTCCCACAATCTTAATTGGACTTCGTTGTTTTTGTTAAGTGTCTCAACCAAGCTTAGACCATATTGTTCTTTTAGGACCACATAATAGCCCCGATTAAAATCTTTACCCTATTATTTCACTGGCCATTTTGTTAACTCTAGGGATAACGTAAAAATAACTCGGCTTTAGCATGCAAGGGCGTCCGATAAATCCAATTCAGAACATCAATAGCTTAAATAATCATGTCTGCCCTCTCTTTGACAACCTAAGAAGACACGCTGATGATCTTAAGTACGTGTTTTTAACAAATACATTTTGTTCATGCAAAGAACTCTTCTATGCCACTAGCAAAACAGCAAGACAGCATGTAGCTGTTGTCTAACAAACAGATACTTTTAATGCCTTAATTCACATAGGTTAAATTTTATGTGTACTTGAATTGGATAAACTTGCAACCCTTATACCTGAGTGGGATAGCCCAAGAATATAATAAATCGCGGATGCCCATATATATATCCAACGGGGAAGATATAGTGCATGCTAGTACATTTAATGCCCCAAATAGACTCTAATCCAAAATTAACAACAAAACAGTTTTGCGCAACTTTCGTATATTAAAATCATGCCAAATACAATTATTTAAAAAAAAAAAAAAAAAGGAGTAATCTCTTGGGATGAGAAAATAACAATTTAACCTCCGTCCAAGAAAAGAAATCAGGTAATGAAACTGATAACAAGAACACCTTTTACCTGCTAGTTGAGGCTTGACCCAAATGTTCTCAAATTAGTAGGGAGCCTCTCTTTTTTTCCCTGACAATAATGCATTCAAACCTAAATTTCATCAAGACTCTGCAGTAACCAACGATCTTCTTCCTAATAAAAGAACAGAAATCAACTGATATGCGGGGGGGAGCAACCCCTTGTCCAAGGGGAGTCAGTTGACACCCCTTCACCAGAAATTATACCGTGTAGATAGGTCAATTTTGGTTATGTATATATTTTAACTCCCCTTAGTGAAAATCCGGCTGATACGTGCAATAAATGACATACACTCACATTACAACCATTCATCATGTTTCATTATCGAAAAGCAAATTATCCACTAACAAGCACAAGTAAAGCAAGGGGGCCCAAATTATTGTTTTTTACTACCTAAAAGAATAAGACAAAAGTCTAAAACCCCATTGATCCTAAAACCCTCCTCTATAAACAAAACAGTTCAAAACCAAATACCCATTAATCCAAAGAAATAAAATAAAAAAGAACTTAAAATCCACATTGCCCTATCCCATTACTCATCAATTACACAACTACACAAGACATGCAAAAAATAAGAAACAGAACTATACATATTACACATATACAGCTAGAGAAGTGATCAGTAGATTAAAAAAAAAAAAACAATCTTTACATTAGAAGAAACAAAAAGGATCAAGAAAAAATCAGATGATCATTCAACAATATATTAACATCCACATTGATATTAAAGTTTTGATTTTTACCAAAAAAGGACCAAAGCTTTCCGCTTACCTTTGCCAAAAGCTGAGAGTTAAGAGTTGAGCGGCTGTTGTTTTGGTTGAGGGGATGGGGGTGCGAGGTGTTGAAGGGACTAGTACTGTCTTGTTCTGGCAAAAGCTAGACTTTAATGTATACAGAACAGCTAAAAGCAGAGAGGTTCAAGAAAAAGGAATAAGTTGAGAAATTAATACTGTGCTACATAATTCTAGACAAAATCGTAAAAAATGTGAAAATCGAGGGCATAAAGATTTTAAGGGTTTGGTTTCAGAGTTCGAGATTATGGAGTGGGCTTTTGGGTGTAACCGTCGAGTTTGTGAGTGGCGTCGCAGTTACGACAAAAATTATAGGGGTTGGATTCTGTCAGATACTTAAACCCTGGTTTTTTACCTTAATTACTATTTTAACCCTTTTTGTTTCCCCAACAATAGAGTTGTCCTACAACTTTTGTATCAATTTATATGTTACTCTTTCCAATCCCTTCATATAACGAAGGATTTATATTTTGTAAAACCCATATTATCTATTGTATTTCTCTTTTACATCTTCTTAAATAAATATTAAATAAAATTTTTAATTATTTTATCCTTATTTTTTGTCTTAATATATAAATTTCCTGCATTTAATATTTACACATAATAAGGGTAGAGTAGAAAAAAATAATTAATTTACTTTTTAACTTCTAAAATGATAAATAATTTATGATAACTATTTTTAGAAACCATGACAGATAATTTGAGATGGAGGGAATAATAACTTTGAAGAATTATAATTGTTTGTACTATTTAATTTTAAATCACATTAATATAATATTAAACCTACATTCTTTTGAAATTAATTTAATAAATTTAGTTAAGAACAAAAGAAAATAGTTAGAAAAAACTCTATATGATGTACTAATAGTAGTTGTAGCACTTACCATATCTTTGTTATGAATTTTTTTAATTTTTTAAAAGACTTACATATTGTTCTCTTTCATCATTTTTTTTGTCATTTTAGTAAAAGAAAGGTTTAAAATATTTGTCATTTTGACTTTGATTATTTTCGCTATTACCACTCACGAAAGTCATGTACCTATTTAAGGAATATATATGATAATTTAATCAAATACGTCCTAAAATTAATGATATTACATAATTTATTATTAAGGAGTTTTCTAAAGGCTTAAAGGACAAATAAATAAATAAAAAAGGAGTCATTAGTATTCAGAAAACTAAAGTATGAGATTTAGAACAATAAAATAATTAACGTGGACAAAAATAGTTAATAAAGCACAATTACATATTATTTGCATAACTAACCTCAACTAATTATGGGTAAAGTGTATAGCTCATAGAATGTTCTGCGTTTTTAATAAAATTTATATATATAAAAAATACTACAAGTCATACTAATTTAAATTTTAAAATTTTTAAACAGTATATAAAAAAAATTTGATCAAATAATAATTTGTTTGACTCTCGAATGAGTATATATTTTGGGGGATTGGAGGGAGTAATATCTTACTATATATTGGATGAAGTTAAATTGGTATCAAAGGATTATAGGTGAATACATTTACGAAAAACAAGAAAAATATGTCTTTATTGAGAGGAAAAAGAGGCAAGTGGTTACATCAATAATAGTTCGAAATGAGTTGGGATTCGGTGTCAAAAAGTAAAAGTTACTTTTCACACTGATTCTCTTGGTAATATAACCTTTTTAGTCATGAAAATATGTGACGTGATGGGATTTACTATACCTCAAATTTTGTGGCAAACTGATAGTATTTCATATTTCCAATTTACCACAAATTGTTAGGGAGGTCCTAGTTTTTTTATTGCCCGATTGATAAGAAACTACACTACTACTTTTTTATGTGAGTGTGTGAGACACCTAACATAGAAATATATAATTGTGTTGGACCACGAGATAAAATAAAGTTTTTTACAGTTTGCTTTGTACAAATTAATTATTACATTGAAGAAAATTAATATTTATATAATATATTAATAGATAATTGAAATTTATACCTAGAAGAACATATAATTTAAAAGTAATACTGAACTATAAGATGAGATACATATATCATCATAAATTTTATCATAGTCGAGGAAAATTAACTTGAAAATTTATATTCATCCGTTGTCAACTACATAGCATTTTTTCTTTCTAAATCAAAGTAGGTCGCTACAATTGCATTATACAAAGTCGAGGTAAGTTACCTTTTACATAGCTTGATTTTTCTTTAATTTGTTCGCGAGAAGGTTTACAGTATTTTCTAAAAAGAGTGTTGCTATATGCAGTTACAATTGGTCAATCATATCATTCTCCATTCTTTATTTTTTGTTCACCATTTTCCGGGTCACCCAACTTCAAAAAGATATTTAAAATAAATAAAGGGAAAAAACAGAGAATGAAAATAAAAATAAAAATAAAAAGAGTTTAGTCAAAGTACAAAATTGTAAAGTATGATGATCTAAGAAAACTTTTGGAATGCTTTAGATACGATTCGCTGATGCGCACCAATGCTAAGCACCTTATCATAATGGTATCTAATTTCTCTATCAAAAGTACATTTTAACACACGTCTGATATTTCTTTGCGAAAAGTACTTTTGTTTCTCTACAATCAATTTATTCATTTCCCTCTTTATTCTAATAAAAATAAAAAACTTATTTAAAGAACTGCTTGCGTTTATTTGAAGCGTTAGAATATTTTGTGTTCGCAAACTCAGTTCAGATGCCCAAGCTTTCTCGATCAATAAAAAAATTGATCCTCCCTCTTTGACTTGAGCATTGAATTGATCTTTTGTACTGAGGAAGATTAAAAATTCATCGATCTTCTTACCGTTCCTTGGGGGTCTTCATTCACTCTTCTCTTACTTTCCCTACTTCTAGCAAAAAATAAAAATAAATGTTCCATTCTTTTAGACGGCATCCTTCTGTATTGGCGGCGAGTGGAGTGCCACAATCCTATTCATCATTTTTTATCCTACTTAGTTCAGTAGTATTACTACATATTTTGTATTGTATTATTTGTTATCTGTGCTTCTTATATCTTTTATTTTGATATTTTAATTTCGGACCTAAATATCTTGTACTGCTATTACTTGTTATCCGTGGTTCTTTCATTTTCTTTAGTTGAGAGTCTATCGGAAATAACCTTTTTCTCCGTCCAAATTAGAGGTAAGATTGCGTACATCCTAGTTTCCCAAGACCCCACTTGTAGGAATAATACTATATCGATATTGTTGTTGCAAACTCATTTCAGAAAACTTTGTAAAAAGTGTATTTGAGCAAAATTTTGAAAATACTTAAACCTTTTTTACTATTGATGAAAATATTTAACTTATTTTCGCAAGTTATTGTTTCTGATAAATATTAACTTTATGTATCACTTGTTTCAACCAATTCGTAAACGGCTCAAGAACACTAGTATTCTCATACTCTATCTTCTTCTTTGTATTGTTATTATATATCTTTATAGGTGATTAAATACTAGAAAATGATTAACATAAGCTTTTTATGTTAACTCATTTCTACGAAGACATTTCCTCGGTACCAAATGCACCATATTGTTTTTTTATTGTAAGAAATTTAAGCAGCGCTTCCACTATCATTGGGGAACTAAACAGTCTTATTCTAGTTTTTGTTTACTCTATTTTCATCATGTCTTTTAGCGAAAAGCAGCAAAAGAATCTTATTTTTAATTTTTTGTGTAAGGTATAGAATCACTTTGTTTATGTCTTTTAGTGTAAAAGCTTCCCCGAAAACGTGAACGGCGTCTGACGGAAAGTCCTAATATTCAACGTGGACTGCATGCCTCAATCATCATCACCAGCAACCTTCGGCGCGCGTCCGTACCAAGGAGAATACGACTTTCCGGCCGGTTAAACTTGCACTAGATCGCTAAACCGGTAAATAAATTTAGAAATTTTTCATTTGAATACTTCAATTTGACAGAATGAATATTAATAAATTACTTTAACTGTTACCTATGCTTAAGTAATAGTGACATAAATAATATGAACAAAATGCTAACAGTCACGCAGAAAATGTGCGTGAATTACAATAATCTGATTTAAAATAAATGCTAAAATTAAAATTAAAAAAAATTTAAAAATTACAAAATGAAAAAGAAAAGGGAAAAATGACCCGTTGCCCGTCACTACTAGCATGTCCTCTCCTTCTTCTCTTCACCGGCAACCCCTCCCCGTTTATCTCGCGTCAATCCACCCTTTTTTTATCCAGTTCTTCTCATTCTCTATCAAATCTTTCTCATCTCATTTTCTTATTCTTTCTTAAATATAGTGAGTGGTTTGTGTATAGAAAGATTATGAGTTTTGAACTTAAGCAAGGAGAGAGAGCACCTTCGAGTTTTCGGTTAGATTCGATCTAAAGGCGTGTTGTTTATCTTACGATTTGAGACTTTTTGAAAAAAAGATGTGGTTATATGATTGGTCGCCGGCGAACTAGAGGTGACAGCCATGGGATTTTTGGACGGTCAAAACCTCTATCCCTAATTGAATTTAACAAAATTAAGAAGAAAAGTAGAAAAAGAGATGAAGAAAGCCGACTATATATTTTCTTGGATTTGGGGTTCGGCGGAGGCTTTTCCGACAGTATATTGTTTTACTGGTTTGGGGGTAGGGGGTTGGGAAGGAGGTGTTTGAGTGGAGAAAGAAAAGTAAAAACTGAAATGAATTTCCACAAATAACACATGTCAAGCAATAATAGTCTATTATATGATGTATTTGACATGTCAGCATAATTGATATACACGCTCGGTTTGATGTGTGTATTAGTATTCATTCCGTCAAATTAAAGTGTTCAAATAAATAAATTATAAGTTTGTTTGCTGAATTGGCAATCGAGTGCAAGTTTAAACGGTCAGGAGGCCTTTGTGCCTTCAAAATTAAAATAAAAAAGTAAACGTACGAAGAAGCTAAAAGGATTTAATATTTAATAATATATATATATATATATATATATATATAATTAACCTTTATACCAAAATTAACTTTCAAGAGGATTCATTGGGTATGTTAAGTTGTTATTGTTGTTATTGTATATGCAATATAAATTTTGGTACTTTCTTGCGCCCATTTAGCTCAACCCGTATTTGGTACTTCATTTTTTTATTGCTCGTCGACTGTTCATATGACGTGACATTTAATAAAGATTGAAGTACTCCTTATTAATTTTTTTTTTATTTTTAGAGTTCAAACACGAAATCTTTAATTAAGAATAAAATAATTTTATTCATGCCGGTATAATTATATTAATCTTCGGCGCTAAAAGAAAGAAGAAAAAACTTCGACGCTTCTATTTGCTGTTTTCTATAAACTGCTTCTTTTTAGTTCCTTTCTTTGATTAATTTATGTTTATGCATTTCCTAATTGCTCTTATCATCAAAGCATAAAATCTAACTAATTCTTATTAACATCCCACACTACACATTTTTTACTATAATACCATGGGAGCAAAGTAAAACTCAATGTAATGTAGTAACACATTCTTTTCTATATTTAACAGAAAAGTAAGTCTAGTCTAGCTAATTAACAACGATTATGATGTCATTAAGAATTAAACTCGTAATGTTACGATTGTCTATTTGAGTACAGATTATGATATATTCCCATCTCTTTTTACAAGTATTTTCTCTAATTTCTCTCCCTCTCCTTTTTTGCTTTTTAATATTAGGGTGTGTTTGATATGAAAGAAAATATTTTTCTAAAAATGTTTTTCGATTTTCTCATGTTTGGTTGGCTTAAATGTTTTGAAAAATATTTTCTTTATCAACTCATTTTTCTCCAATTGGAGAAAAATATTTTCCCTATCAAAAGTAGGGAAAACATTTTCTAAAACTCTTATTCAACCTTCTCCACCTTATTTCCCACGCCCACCAAACCCTACTAACCCAGCCCACCCCCAAACCACACCAACCCCTGACCCCTCCCCGCGACCACACCCCATCCACCCCAACCTCACCCATCACCCACCCTAAATAGAACTATTATTAAGAATACTTTCTTTTCATGTTGTAAATAGAGTATTGTTTTAATTTCAACAAAATAAGTATATTCTTTTCATGATATAGTAAAATATTTTTTTTTATTTCAACAAAATGAGTACTTTTCTCTCATGATGTAGAAAAAAATATTTTCTTTAATTCCAACAAAACGAGTACTTTCTTTTCATGATGTAGAAAAAGTATTTTCTTTTATTTCAATAAACTAAGTATTTTCTTTTCCTGGAATAAAAAGTAGATTTTTTTCAAACAATGAGTACTTTCTTTTCATGACGTAGAAAAAATATTTTCTTTCATTTCAACAAAACGAGTACTTTTGATTTATGATGTAGAAAAAATATTTTCTTTTATTTCAACAAACTAAGTATTTTCTTTTCCTGGAATAAAAAAAGTATTTTTATTTAGAAAAATAAGTACTTTCTTTTCTTGATGTAGAAAAAGTAATTTCTTTCATTTTACAAAACGAGTACATTCTTTTCATGATATAGAAAAGGTAAAAAGAATTTCTTTCGTTTCAACGAAACAAGTATTTTCTTTTTATGATGTAGAAAAAATTGTTTTTTTCATTTCTACAAACTAACTATTTTCTTTTCTTGAAATAGAAAAAGTATTTTTCCCAACAAAGCGAGTACTTTTCTTTTCATGATGTAGAAAAACTATTTTCTTTCATTTCAACAAAAAAAACATTTTCTTTTTATGATGTAGAAAAAGTATTTTCTTTAATTTCAACAAACTAAGTATTTTCTTTCCTGATGTAGAAAAAAACATTTTTTTCATTTTAACAAAATGAGTGCTTCCTTTCATGATGTAGCATAAAAAATTATTTTCCTAAAATTATTTTATACTCTCTAATCAAACATTAGAAAATATTTTCCGGAAAAATTATTTCACTCACCAACTAAACAAGGGAAAGCAAATGATAAAATCACTCATTTTCTCGAAAAATAATTTCCTAGGATAATATTTTTTATGAAAAATATTTTTTTTCATACCAAACACACCCTTAGTGTACAAAGTATTGTACCTAATTGATATTCACCATTCTCAATATAGTAGATTGAATTCGACTTAAGCGATTATTGAGAATAAACCATTTCATTGAGTTGGAGGATAAAGACATGAATAGATTTATATGGTCAAATCCGAAAAAAGGAAACAATATATGTACTAATTATTTTACAGAAAAAGAAAAAAGTAGTAATAAATAAGGCAGAACATTGGTTGAACACGTGAACTGGGCATCACCTTTTCAAATAATGCAGTATACTCCAATACAAACCTAGCCGTCCCTTTCATGGAAAAATCCTAATTTTGTAAAGAACAATTTAATAAGTAAAGGGTCCCTCCATTTTCTGCAGGTGTAAGGGTCTAAATCATGTAGTATATTAGTTTGCTTTCTAATAATAAAAAAGGATTGAAAAGAATGAAGAAAAGGGAAGATAAATATAGCATCAAATTGACGATTAGGTGAATATTCTTAAGAAGAATTAGAGGAACATTTTTCAGAAAGATAGCATATTTTATTCCAACCCATCTAGAATATGTTATTTTTGAGAAAAGGATATTACTATCAAATTTTTGTTCACTATTTACTTATTATTATTATTATTATTATTATTATTAATATCGATCCAATATCACGAAGTCGACTTAATATATATAGGATAACTAGAGGTGCATAAGATAAGTATTACAATTGTTTATTTGATTTAAGAAATCAATTACTATAATACGTTAAAATACGTTGATTATGTAACTAAATATTTCCATCGTAACTGTATATAACTTAAATCCTTAAGGTTCATTCATATCATACTATTAGACGTTGCTCTATTAGATATGACTATCAAATAATTGTTTGCTATTAAGTCTCCTAAGCTAATATGGTCCCCAACCTAGTATTTATTTTTGCAAACTGAAATTTGTATACTGATTGCAATTTCTTCCTCATTGGTTATGTTGTCAGTGATTTTTCATACATGGAGTTCTTTGGTCCCAATTACTACATGGAGGGAGTAGTACTCAGTTATCAGAATATGGTGGTCCTTCTGTCCAAAAAAAGAAAATGAAGAAAAAAAGAAAAAACTTTATGACCAAAAGAACCATTCCATATGGTAAAGTAAATCCATGACTATAATTGATAAATTTTCTTCTTTTGGCACTACAATTGATGGATCTATTCTCACTCTTTATTATCCTCTCAAGATACTATTCCATATGCAATCAATCTATAGTTTTTCTATTTGAAAATTGAGGGCTCAACTTTTCCAGAAATTTTTTACAAGTCCACGGCTGTTAGACCATAGAATATATTAACTGCGTCTTCAATCTAACTAATTGGAATCAACTATAAATTAAGATCCTACTCATCTAGAAGCCTTAGGGGAAAACATCTTCGCCAGTGTAAAAAAAAAAATTCAACATTTTTATAGTAGCGAGAAGATAGAAAGAAAAAGTACATATTAGTTAAAAGAGCTACTTCTTCGAGCTGAGTGGGGTCGCACCCCTTCCTTCTTCTAATAAGAGAGCGAAAAATGCTAGACATACTCTTATTTAAACCTTTTCAATCTCTCTTAGCTCCTGACCTAATGGAAATTCTAGTTCTTATTCACTAGAAATGCTTACTTTACTTTCGCATATAATGAAAATGCTGAAATTAGACCTTGTGTTTTCATGTCTTCTCTACCTTGCCCACTCTACCTTATTTGCTGGAAGGACGATATGATTGTCGAAGCTAAGTTCCATTCAATTTATATAATTTCGCCAACTACCCTCTTACTCGCACAGATTCTTCGTAATTAAAATATTTTTATAGCGGCTATCTACTTACCACAATTTCTCTCTATTGTTTGACAAGTAACCCTCATTTATTCGGGTTTGGAACCAATTATCTTTGCTAAATTCACATACACATAGACAAGAGTTACGATGTACACTAATACTCTTAGCGACAAAATTACACAATAATGCACTTCATGAGTTAACCTTGCAGTATTTTAACCCAATTACAAATTTACAAATGTGTAGCCAAATACCAATAAGTTTAGATCTGAATTGTTTTTTCATTTTTTTGATTCTGTATATCTTCGTGCTGAAATATCTGTGAGTTTTTAGTCTTCTTTTTCCTCAAGTTTATACACACCTATCACAGCTATAAAACGTAAAAACAGACGCGAGAAACCTAAAATCTTTCTCTTTTAATGCTAATCTTGTTAAATTTCTATAATTTTTCCGAAAATCTAGTAACAAGAAGATTTAATCGGAAATATCGACAAATTCTTGTGGAGTTCAAAACCAAAAAATGAAATTAAAAAGAATATGATTTTACGAGAAATTTGGAGTGGATATTGTTTGAACTTATTAGAAATAGTCTAAGTAGGCTACATATAAAGTTTGAAGTCATCTCATGGAGATTTGGACTAGCTTTATACAAGAATTGCAGTGAACTCGTATAAAAAGTTCGTCAGACATGCTTAAACACTTTTATACAATGTTATAAACTTTTATACAAAATGGTACATTATATATATAGTTGTTAAAAAGTGTGTAAAGATGTATAAGAACGGTAGTGAAAATGTATATAGGTGTAGTAGTTGAAGAAGAAGAAAGAAGTGTGAGAAATCCTTCAAATACATGTAAATAATGTATTGACCTTGTATACAATAATGTGTAACAGGTATTTATACACTACTTATACAATATTATACACTATTAAAAAAATGAACCCTATCAATAGAGTTTCACAGGTTCTTCTTTTTCCTTGGACATCTTCTGAAATTTAACTCAAATCTAGCTTAAATCTACTCCAAATCACTTCAAATTTGAGTTTTGAACTTCCCTTGATGATCCCAATCAAATGAGACAACACCCAATCCAAACAACTAACAAATCAAAGAATTCAATTTCTGAAATTGAAGCTCGAACGACCTTTAATGGTGACTTTTATTTTTCAAGTTTTTAATCAACCACTGAGATTAAAATTACATGTGGAATGAGGATAAGACCGAGACAATGCCAGCATCTTCTTTCTAGTTTGATGATCCAACAACCTACCAAGTGAACCTCACAATTCTCTCCATTCTAATGGAGGAAGTGATCTTCATATGACTCCAAAAAGAAATAATTCTTTTACGTAGTATTTTTTTCTTCTCATCTAAATAGTGGTTATTAGTTTTGAATCAAAACTGGAAGGAGAATTTAAAGAATAAATATAAAGGTAGAGAAATTTTGGGGTGCAAAGTCGTGTCTCCCTGGAGAAGAAGAACGAAGAAATGAAAAAAAAAATTAAATGGGATGGGCTAATTGGTGAAAAGTAATTTTCAGATTATGTACAACCTTGGACATATCAGATAAAGGCTTCAAATGTGAGCCATTTTCTGATGGGCTGTTGGACCAAGTGATAAGGAGCGATTAGCAGAGAAATAAAAGGAAGAGGAACCACCAATATGCAAACCTTCTCACAACTTTGGTCCAAGTTTGAGAGTGCAGATACAAGGCAATACGGAATCAGAAGGCTTGTGAGGGTTAGAATAGTATGTAATCCAAAGGGGGCAACAACTGAAATAATGTGCATCAATATAGAACAGCTGAAGAGCAAGCCAAAGATAAGTACATCAGTAAAACTGGATATATCATTAGCTAGTTTCTTTGGTGACAGAATTCAGTGGTTGTAACATTCAAATACTAATAGCTGCTTACTCAAAATTCTCGACACAATATTCAGATCAACACCAACAAATACCTTCAAAAAACTTTTGCTCATCGTACTACAGAACCTCCACAGCAAAAAATGCATCAATCTAAAATGACTATGCTTACAATTACAATATCGATTATTTTCCTAGTACTCAAAGTATTGATCCTTCAGTAAAATGATGGTTATCAGGAGGAGATGCTGCCCCTTAAACAGTGAAAGTGTGGTTGTTTTAGTTTCCGGCTTCCCCTCCCCCCCACACACACATATTTATTCGCAGTACCAGCAGCCATAACCGTGTCTCACCACTACCTCTAAAGAAGGCAGAAGATTTATCTATAACTATGTTGCTAAAAGAGAAATACAGCAAAAGAATAAGACATAGTAAAGTCTTCCGTCAACTATAATGATCATATACATTAGCTAAACTCTTGCATGCATAATGACCTGTCGAAAATATTAATTTGCCCTTTAATATAAGATGAATGGTCTGAAGAATAACGATCAGCTGCTCTATTGGCTGGTTCAAGAACTTTGGTGATCCCAACAACTCATCTTCCACCCAAAAAGAGTAATCCCAACTTCATTAAGCTCCTTTTATAGAGAAAACACAACACTAACAACAACAAGAGACCCTAATAACTATTATAGTTTGTATCTTCAACCTAATCTGAGACAGCTCTACACAGATGAACAACTTATTCTGCTGCCTCATATGATGAAAATAAGTAGCATGCAGCTGTTACCGAACTCCCAAGTTGACGAGACTTCTGTAGCAAGTAAAATATCCAAATCATTTACAAACGTGTTTAAGAAGGCCTCCTCTTTTCTTTTTTCTGTCAAGAATCAGCGTAAGCTAGTGATTAAGTGGTCTGCATAATCTTTAGCAGAAGGGCTGCAAAATAATAACATGAACTACATTAACATGAAACAAGAGAATGGCCACACAATTCACTAGGTACACTAGAAACATAACATATAAACCAATGACATGAAACTGCAATAAACACTCACCGTTCAATACCAAAAGGTGTTAGTTGCAGTGAAGCTTCCCATGATACTGAGCACAAGGCACTCTGAGGTGTTTTAGGCTTCACCCTTTTTCCAGTTAATGTTTATTCCCGTTGCTCATTCTGTGCAAATAATTTAGGGACCACCTTCACAATATACTTAAGTTCTCATGTTCATTGCCTTTTGAATCAGGTCACATGATGAAACTGAAAGTTTTAGACCAAATTTTATCATGCCATTGACAAGAACTTTAGCCTCTTTCCATTTCCCATCATTACAAAGAGATTCAATTGTCAAGCAATAGCTTGCTCCATTTGGAACCATTCTATTCTCAACCATTTCTTTGAGCAGTTTCAAGGCTCTATACGAACTTCCCTCTTTGCAGTATCCAAATATCATCATAATGTTCAGCCATTGATTGGAACAGCTTCAATGCTTCCTTCATGAATAACTTTCATCTAGATCACCTTTATTTCCATTGCTCCTTTTCCGATCTTCTCACTCCTTCTGGGATGAAAATGTAATGCCATCATTACTATGGACTTGTCTGCTTCACTTAACTCGCGATCAATAGCATATCTGCACCAATTTTAACAAGTATAAGTTAGTGAGAAATTTGAAATAGAGAAGTCACTTCCCACAAAAGAAAAGCAACAAGGTGGGTAAGCAACATGAAAAGGAAAGATAATATGTGAACAAACAAATTGTAGCTAATGGGTTTCCTCAGATTTAAGCATACTCCTGAGAAATTGAAGATCATGTATGCGTCACGTTGTTCACGTAAAATATGAATTCAGAGAATGATTTCAGCCTGACGCATATAGCCCGACATCACCGAAAAGTCTTGGCAAGTATAATGCTTTCTGTTTTGCTTAGGTAGTCAGTTTATCAGGAATAAGTTAGCTGCAAATTTAAAACAATGATACTTCAACTTGGAAGACTCAGAAAAATTGAGTTCCATACTTTAGAACTTGCACCGACCATTGTGAATTAAAATGACAATGGCCTAGGGATATATGTAGACATACAGGCCAAAGGAGAGGTTTTGAAGCCTCAATGTCTGAAACATCGTCAAAGGATTAAATAATAAGCCTCTACTTGTGAAAACTGAGGAAAGAAAGAGAAAACAAAAGAAAATAGAAAGAGGGGAAATGTAGAAGAAAACAGAGAGAAATAACTTTCTTTCCCTTGTCTGGTCGCAGCAGAAAACAAGATAAAATGGAGAATATCAGTGTAAGCTAGTGATTAAGTGGTCTGCATAATCTTTAGCAGAAGGGCTGCAAAATAATAACATGAACTACATTAACATGAAACAAGAGAATGGCCACACAATTCACTAGATACACTAGAAACACAACATATAAACCAATGACATGAAACAGCAATAAACACTAACCGTTCAATACCAAAAGGTGTTAGTTGCAGTGAAGCTTCCCATGATACTGAGCACAAGGCACTCTGAGGTGTTTTAGGCTTCATCCCTTTTCCAGTTAATGTTTATTCCCGTTGCTCATTCTGTGCAAATAATTTAAGGACCACCTTCACAATATTCTTAAGTTGTCATGTTCATTGCCTTTTGAATCAGGTCACATGATGAAACTGAAAGTTTTAGACCAAATTTTATCATGCCATTGACAAGAACTTTGGCCTCTTTCCATTTCCCATCATTACAAAGAGCTTCAATTGTCAAGCAATAGCTTGCTCCATTTGGAACCATTCTATTCTCAACCATTTCTTTGAGCAGCTTCAAGGCTCTATACGAACTTCCCTCTTTACAGTATCCAAATATCAGCATATTATATATTACATCGCTAGGCTTCAGATGATGTTCAGCCATTGATTGGAACAATTTCAATGCTTCCTTCATATTCCGTTGCCTACACCATCCATGTATCAAGACACCATATGTACGAAGGTCTACACTCAAACTAGCTTTATGCATACGCGAGAACACTTCAAGTGCTTTTTCCATGTCTTTCGATCGAGCAAATGCATCAATTAGAATTGTGTGTGTGACATTCGAAGGAAATATGCCTCTTTCCTCCATCTCACGAACAAAGTCAACAACCCTTGATGGATTTCCAGCTCTAGAGAAACCCGCAATTAAAGTATTATATGTGATTGAAGTAGGTGTTAATCCACAGGACTTTATCTGATTGAACAAAGCTAATCCTTTCTCAAGCTTTCCAGCGCTACAATACCCATCTATTAGAGTGTTGTATGTGATCAAATTAGGGTGCAAGCCAGCCTGCTTTAATCGTTCCAATAATTTCTCAGCTTCTGATACCCTCTTCTCTTGACATAACCCTCTAATCAAAGTGTTGTAAGTTACAACATTGCACACTACCCCGTTACACTGCATTTCATCAAATAATTCAAACGCTTTGTTAACTTTTCCATCGCTGCAATACACATTAATAAGAGAGTTATAAGTATATATATCGGGAAATACTCCGTCAAGCTTCATCTTCTCATAAAGCTCAAAGCCATCAGTTTTAAGCCCTTGCCTAAAGAAACCACTAAGCAAAACAGAATAAGTGTACTGATTAGGAAGGATACCCTCAGCCGACATTATATTAAACAACTCCTTTGCTCGTCCAGCATCACCTTGCTTAAAACATCCATCGATTATTGTTGTATATATTACAACATTCGGGAACCAACCCAAGTTTTTCAATTTGGCTAAGGCCTCAAAGGCACCATCCAAGTCACCATTTTCACAGCAACCCTTTATCACTATCCCAAAACTATGCAAATCCAAGAACTCCTTTCCAATTGATTCTTCAAAAATAGACCAACCCTTTTCAAAATATCCATTCTTTATAAGAGAAGAAAGTATACTATTAAAAGTATTTGATGTAGGTACAAGTCTTGTATCAATCATTTGATTAAAAAAGATCAAAGCTTTATCTACTAATTGAGATTGAACATGGGCATTAATGATGATTTCATACAAAGGAGTAGAATTTAAGAACTGGGTATGTGTCAAATGGTGAAGCAAGGAAGAAACTGTGAAATGGGGTGAAGTGATTTTACCAGAAACTAACTGTAAAATGAGAGATTGAGCGCATGAGAGCGCGTTGCAAGAGAGAAGTTGATCTATGATTATGGAAAATGATTGATGAGTTTGTTGGAAGCCTTGTTCTGTTGAGGATTTGAAGAGTGTAAGAGCTTTTAGTGGTGGGATTTTCAGTAGTTTGGAAACAAGAAGAGTTGCTTGAGAGCTTTGGGTTTGTAACATTTTTTGCTTCTATTGAGAAAAAAATAACAGAAACTAAGCATTCCCAGATGGACAAGAAGAAGACAAATCGTACTATTCTGCACTCAGACAAAGTTTAATTCACGTTGTTTCAGGGTAAAAGATTGAACTTTTCAGAAACCATAAAGTAGAAGCTGGTTTTAGAGTACAGGAACGACTTCGCCTAAAGGTTGTTTGGTGAAGCTTATTGAATCGTCACAGTAAGACCATTATCACAGTTCACGTCGACGATGGAGTCGCCGGTGTGCTTTGCTACTGTTTTGAGACTAAGCCCACCGGAGCCCAAGAAAGCAACTCAAAGCCCATTTAATTATCCAAGGAGATCTTCACAGAAATAGATATATATATATATATATATAATATATATATATAACATATATATATATATGTTATAAAATAAATAATGTAAGGTAAAAACAAATATACAGAGAAACTGATATGTTATTCAATTTCAAATTGATATACATAATAAACTGAAAACTCTTTTATTTATAGAAGAAAGGAAGTAGCTGCGAGGCTTTTCAGGAAGTAGTTGCGAGGGCTTTTTTTGAGCTGTTTGCAAACTGTCTGCATGAGCTGCTTGCAATCTGCCTGTTTAATAAGAAGCTAGTGTAAACCATTTCATCGAGTTGCTTGCAACCTACCTGCATCAGCTGCTTGTAGATAAACTTCAATAGAGTACCAAACGGAAGATTATCTATAATGGAGTAATAAATGGACATTCATATTATTATTTTCATAACATCCCCTTTGGATGTTCATTAAAAGATATTGTGCCTCGTTAAAACCTTACTAGGAAAAACCCAATGGGAAAAATCCTAATGAAGGAAAAAGAGTACACATATTTAGTAATATGCAATTCTAGCTGCCTCATTAAAAGCATTACAAGAAAAACCCCATGGGAAAAACCTTAGTAAGAAAAAAAAGAGTACATCGTGTATTTCACTTCCCTTGATGAAAACCTTGTTCCAAATATTTGAGTCTCTGCATTCCAATATTGTATACCATCTTCTCAAAAGCTAGTTGGCAAATATTTAGTGAAAAAATCTGCTGGATTGTCACTTGAACGGATTTGTTGCACATTGATGTCACCATTTTTCCGAAGATCACATGTGTAGAATAATTTGGTGAAATGTGCTTCATTTTATCTCCTTTTATAAATCCTCCCTTTAATTGGGCTATGCATGCAGCATTGTCTTCGTTTAAAATTGTGGATCTTTTATTACACTCCAAACCACATTTTTCTTGAATAAAATAAAACACTAATCTCAATCGTTGTATTCCATACCTGCTTCATGGAAGCTATTATCTCGGCATGATTTGAAGAAGTAGCAGCAATAGATTGCTTTGTGGAGCGCTATGATATGACAGTACCTCCACATGTAAACACGTACCCAATTTGAGATCGAGCTTTATGGGGATCAGATAAATAACCTGCATCTGCATAACGAACAAGATTTGCACTACCTTTGTTAGCATAAAACAAACCTATATCAAGAGTTACCTTTAAATATCACAAAATATGCGTAATCTCATTCTAATGTCTCTTTGTATGACAAGAGCTATATCTTGCTAGTAAATTAATAGAAAATATTATGCCGGGCCTTGTAACACTAGCAAGATACATAAGTGTTGCACTGAGATAGGGTGTTTCAGGACCAAGGAGTCCCTCATCCTCTTATGGAGATCGGAACGAGTCCTTATTCACTTCAAGTGATGGAACAACCATTGGTGTATTCAATGGGTGCGCTTTGTCCATGTAAAAGCGTTTTAAAACCCTATCTGTATAGCCTAATTTGATTTTCTTTTTCTCTCTCCCTAATTGTAGGAAGTTAGTTTTATCAAATTGACAATCATCAAATCGAGCGGTAAACAATCTCCTGTCAACGGTTCAAGATAACGAATAATAGAGGGTGATTCATACCCAATATATATTCCTAACCTTCTCTAGAGGCCCATCTTACTGCGCTGTGGTGGTGCTACTGGAACATATACAACACATCCAAAAATTTGTAGATGGACAATATTTGGTTCATGACCAAAAAATAATTCTGACAGAGAATATGTATTATAATGTATCAACTGAGAAGGATAAGTGATGCTGCATGCAAGATAGCATGGCCCCAAACAGTAGTGAGCAATTTTGTTTTTATAAGTAATGGTCTTGCTATCAATTGCAGGCATTTAATAAATGACTTTGTAAGGCCATTTTTTAGTATGAACATAAGCTACATGTTGTTCAACTTTTATCCCAACCGATAGGCAGTAATCATCAAAAGCTTGAGATGAGAATTCTCCAGCATTATCAAGGCGAATAGCCTTTATAGGATAATCTGGGAATTGTTCCCTTAATCAAATTATTTGGGCTAATAGCTTTGCAAACGCCAGGTTGCGAGATGATAGTAGGCACACATGAGACCATCTTAAAGATGCATCTATTAGGACCATAAAATATCTAAACAACCCACTTGGTGGGTGAATAGGTCCATATATATCTCCATGTAAACGTTCTAAAAAGGCAGGGGGATTCAATGCCAACCTTCATTGGTGATGATCTAATGATCATTTTGCCTTGATAACGAGCATCACAAGAAAATTCATCATTTGTAAAAATCTTCAGGTTCTTTAATGGATGCCTACTCGAATTTTCAGTAATTCTTCTCATCATTATTGATCCAAGATGGCCCTAACGACCATACCAAAGCACAAAAATATTTGAATCGGTAAACTTCTGGTTTACGATAGAGTGTGCTTCAACTGTACTAATCTTTGAATAGTATAAGCTAGAAGATAAAGTTGGTAACTTTTCTATAATGCACTTCTGGCCAAAAACATTCTTTGTAATACAAAGATATTCCACATTCATTTCATCTATCGTCTCAACATGATACCCATTTCGGCGGATATCTATAAACCTCAACAAGTTTCTTTGGGACTTGGAGGAGGATAATGCATTGTCTAAAATAAGTTTTGTTCCCTTAGATAGAAATATAGTGGCTCTTCCGGAGCCTTTAATCAAACTTATATTACCAGAAATTGTTAAAATTTTTGCTTTTTCATTATGTAAATAAGAAAAGTATTTCTGATCTTTGAATATGGCATGAATTGTTCCACTATCAATTACACAAATATCTTCATAATTGGTATTTGATCCAAACATAATTTGAGGATTATCCATATTTTTCAAAATGACATAAACAAAATATATTATAGTAAATATCATTATCAAGGCATAACTTTTTATTTACGTACGACAATTACATAACCATACTATCTTATCTACTACAAACAACAAAAATTAAAATATTTATATTTCTACAGATTCATCACTGATCACATGACTTGTTTCTCCTTCTGAGAGTGCAAAGTAATCAGCTACATCCAAATGCATGAAGTCTAAATTATCTTCAAAAATAAAATTTGGTTCATCATTTTTCTCTGTCTTCTTCAAGGAGGCTTGATAAAGCTCAACCAAGTGCTTTGGTGTATGATAGGTACGTGACCAATGCCATTTTCCTCTACATCTATAGCATGCATTTTCTGCATTTGTTGCTTAAACCGCTTCATGCTTTTGTTCCTTCATTTTCCACTGCTGGTGGTGAGGAGGGCTCTTTAGTGCATTATTATTACCATGATTAGAGTTTATTCCTCGACTACGGCCATGACCACGACTGGGCCCATGACCTCTTTCACGCTTAGCTTGGTGGAAGTTCTCTCATTTGCTTCAGGGAATAGACAAGAACTAGTAGGTCGGCTTTCATTTTTTTTTTAATAGCCCATTATGTTGCTCGGGTACAAGAAGAGGTGAGATAAGTTCAGAATATTTTTTGAATCCCATCTCTCAATATTGCTGCTGTAGGAGCATATTCGAGACACGAAAAATGGTAAAAATTTTCTCCAACATATCATAACCAGTAATATTATCATCACATAATTTCAATTATGAAATAATTCTGAACATAGCAGAACTATACTCACTGCTAGATTTAAAATCTTGTAGCCTTAACTGAGTCTAATCATTTCATGATTGTGGAAGAACAACCATTTTCAGGTGGTCATATCTAATTTTAAAATTATTCCGTAGTATGACTGGATCTTTAACAGTGAGATATTTCTTTTTCAAGCCCTTATCAAGGTGATAGCGTAGGAATATTATTGCTTTAGCACGGTCTTGATTTGATGCCTGATTTAAGTCCTTGATGGTGTCTGCGAGACCCATCAGATCAAGATGAATTTCAGCATCAAGCACCCAAGACATGTAACTTTTGCCCGATATATCCAGGGCTACAAATTCAAGTTTAGAAAGATTTGATATTATTTAGAAAAAGAAAGTTCGTACCTTTGATACTTTCAAAGTATTTGCTCGAAATGACAGAGTTTCGTGTTGATAACGTATTATAAAATAAAGACTGTAAAGTAAAGACAAGTATATAGAGAAACTAATATATTATTCAATTCCAAACTGATGTACATAATGAACTGAAAACTCCTCTATTTATAAAAGAAATGAAGCAGTTGCGAGGCTTTTCAGAAAAGCAGCTGAGAGGCTTTTCTTGAGCTGCTTGTAAGCTATCTGCATGAGCTGGTTGCAACCTGCCTGTTTAATAAGAAGCTGCTGCAAATCATTTCATTGAGTTGCTTGCAATTTACCTGCATCAGCTGCTTGTAGATAAACTTCAATAGAGTACCAAACGGATAATCTTCTTTACAAAGATTATCTATAGTGGCGTAATAAATGGACGTCCACATTATTATTTTCTCAACAATATATAGTTATTTAGGTTAATTCCTCTAATCCCAACAGTTGTAAACCCGGTGCAGAATCCACGATCGACCCAAATAAAATGATGGACTGACTCTAAGGGTGAGGGATCTTTACACATATATGCAACACGAATTTACGGTATATATAGATTATATTCTATGTACTTTTACTGGTATATACAAATTATATACGATTATACATATATTATATGTTGAATTATACATATATTATACACTTATATGCTATTTTTAATTTAAGAGGTTAGGTGAGAAGCTATTTAGGTTAACTATTCTAAGAGTAAGTAAGAGGAGTTAACATGCTTTGATTCATAGAAATGACGTTAATGTAGCCGTTTGTAATACTCCTATTTAAAATATTTTAAGTCTTCTTAAAATTATTTAAAATTTAGTCAATTTTGACAAACTTTAAATTTGAACAACCTCATCCTGATGTTTCTTTTTCCTCTTCATTAGATCTTTGAGCTTGAAATTAGGCTTTTCTAAAGCCTAACTTCAAAGGTTAAAATTTTTGCTCAGATTCACTTTTTTTTTTATCTGAATTTAAAGCTTAGTAGGTACAAAGTGGTCAAGAATATCTTTATTGCTCGATAATGCCTCTTTGGCCTGTTGGTATGATATAATTGTTAAGGAATGAGTTATACGTCACAAGCACTTTTAGTTATCTAGCATATATAATAGATTTGTGGAGCAAATTTAACTTTGAATATGCTATCTATACTAGGTAGATATTAAGATAGGTTTTATTGTGTGTTTGGGAGGTTAAGTTTATGTCCCCCTTCTTTTATACTTTACTTTAATTATCAATAAACAAGATAAGTGTTAATGCCAAACCCCCCATCACTCCAAGAAGTGAAAGCCCGGCCAATGAATTAATTTAAGAAAAATAATAAACATTTAAAGCTTAGCAGAGCTCAATTTCATACCTGTAGGGTTGGAAGCTTCAAAATCATGATTTTTCAACTTCAGATTCGAATGTCTGAGGCGTCTAAACTTTAAAAGAATACTTTGAATAAATTTTGGCTATTTTTAAATAGGAATTTTTACACAAATAACCGGTCGTATTCACTTTTAAGTAAGTGTCTAAAAACGGCTATTTGTGCACTTCGTCCTATAAAAGCTCTCAGCCTACTTAATCAATCACCAGGCTACAACCCAACCCAATCCACAGCGGCCCAAATAAACAGCCCAAGTTTTGGTAGGAGAAATCTATCAGCAGCAATCTGAAGACTACCTCCAGTTTCAGAGAGAGTGAACGAAGTTTCGATAGTTGTGAGAAGTTTGGTCGATTGGAGAATGAGTAGCGCAGTGGATGCAGTAGGGAATCCGATCCCAACATCGGCGGTGCTGATGTCGGCGTCGAAGCACATTGACATAAGATGCCGGAGCGAGAACGTAGCATATCTCAAGTGCAAAAAAGACGATCCTAACCCTGAGAAATGCCTTCACAAAGGCCAACAAGTCACTCGCTGTGTCCTTAGCCTGTAAGTGATAAATTCATATCCAAATATTTCTTAGCTTTGAAATGCCTTATCGAATTTTTGTGATTGTTATTATAGTTGTGATTTGTGTATAAATTAATTATTGAGAAAAGGAGAAAGTTTAGGGCTTTGTTTGTATATATTTTATACTAATCAGGCGGTGACTTTTTTCTGATTCAAGATATGAAGTGTTTAAGTTATCCGTTTGTTAATGTTACAGTATATATATAGCAGAATTTTCGTTTTGTTGTGGTGGTCCCATGAAGTAAAGTTGCAGAAGGATCATCATAGATGATCTGATTAGCTGGGATTTAAGCTTAATTGTTGCCCGAAGTATGTTTGGTTTTGTTAGACATTTGTATGTTATTGTAGTAACAAGTGTGTCATTTAGCATGAGAGTGAGATTTAGAGAACCTCCCCTTTTACAAAATCCTATTTGTCAATTTTTTTTGGATAAGTTTCTAATTTGTCAATTTATTGAGTAGTGGAATGAAATGGGTCCAAATCACTCATAACAAAAAGTAGAGGATTCTTATAACCCAACCTTACTAGTTTGGGAGTGAGTTTAGTTGATTGGTTGATTGATACTTTGACTACTACTACAACAATTATGCCTCAATCCGACACTAGCTTGGGCCGGCTATATGAATCTTCACTGATTGTGTTGCTCCTCAATCTGAAACAAGTTGAGGATGGCTATATGAGTCTTCACTGACCCTGTTGCTCCTTTTAAGCTCATGTCAGGACAGAATTTTAGTTTTTTTGAATGTTTGTTTAATAATGGTTGAATCTTTTGCAGTTCAACTGCCTTTTATAGTTCATGTTGCCTAGTAATTGGTAGAGTAGTAAGAGCAATAAGATATATTTCCTTGGTTTCTTTTATTGGACTACTTAGAGAAGTCAGGGCATAATGTAACATGGTTTCAAACAATAATGTGCCAGAATGAACAAGCGTGCTGCCTGTGCCACGGCAAAAGGTGGTATAGTGCGTGATGTGTGGTAGGCTTACGTGACGAGGTTGTAACACGGCTGTTGAACCAAATTTATACTTAAGAGGAGAAGGATTGATTGGTAGGACACCTTTGCCTCAGTCATGAAAAAAGAAAGAATGAACAATTGCTCTTCTGGCAGTTAAAGACTGAAAGTTTGTGTATTTAGGAATGTTAAATCGATAATGAAGTCAACAGAGGTTAGATTTTTGTATCCGCGCTGGTATTAAAATTGTCCTTGAAGAAGTATACGTTTAGCATAGAAGCTGGAAATTCTTGTAACATAATGAATTCTTGTAACTGTTTATATCCTTTTGCCATGTGCAGATGAGTGTGTATTGCGTGAGTTACGTTATGTTATTGGGCTGCTTTCAGGATCTTTTTCCTTGGTCACCATGCCGTTGCTAAACATTATTGATCAGAGTAGTTGAATATTCTGTAGTATGGGGATATATTTGGAGTGATTAACCCGGAGAAATCAAGGGTAGTTTTGGGTGTCTTGCTAATTTGAATTGCTTGAAATAAAGGCTGGTTGGATATTGTCATCCCCCTATTATGTAACATAGACCGCTCGGATATTTCTCTCATTAGAATCCTTCTGAAGCATGTTCTTAGACAATGTCGGAAAGCTCTGTAAGTACCTTTTCGGTGCTAACTGTTTTCCTACTTATCCCCCCTTCCCTCTAAAAGAAGTAAAAAAAGTAAAAAGAGAAACATCCCTACGATACATAAACCTTGGGACCAGTTACCTGATTATTTATACCCAGTTACTTGTGTTATTTCTCAGTGACATTTTAATTCTCTTAAACTAATGCAGGCCCACTTTAGAGAGAGTCATAAATAAGTGCGTAAGCCAATCCCTTCCTTTGACTGGACAACCGAATCAGCCTCTCTACACCAATCCCTTCCTTTTATTTTCTCAAAAGAATTTTTTTTCTCCTCTAGTACTTCTTTTATCTCTCCATCATCAACGTTATGAGTAGATAAACAACTCTGAAGCCATCAACTAAATAAAGCTGACTACCACGCGACCCGCATGATATTTCCTGCAAACAAGACTGGCCTTGCTGTGTCGAGGTATTGTCTAGCATTCAAGGTCTTTTACGTGTGCATATTATTGGTGAATGCGCACATTGTATCTCTTGCAAATCCTCTTTGTACCCTGCTTGGATGCCTCTGATATGCAGGCTAAGATTTGAATAGAAATCAATGCCACGCTAGACACCCAGAACTGACATTAATGTGGAAAAGAGTCAACTATTAGGCAACCAATTGATTTTTGTTCCTTATTGTCATCTGATATGCCTGTAACTGTATATACTCCTGGTACATAGCCATTGGTCAATAGCCTGAATCATGGGGGAGGAATTGGGGTTAGGTTGGGGCCGTGTGTGGGGAAGGTGGAGATAATATAAAGATGACATGTTGAGTGGCCATGTTTTGGTGGATTTCCACTAACATAGACCTGGTCTTACTGAGTACATGTTGGCCGCTTAAAATCTTGGTATTTTTTAATTTAAACCATGTTGTTTTAGCGATACTTAATGAATGTTGATGCTTATGCAACTGTGAGAAATCTGAATGATACTCAACGAACACTTTATGATCTTGCAACTGTGAGAAACGTTACTCTTTTTGTTTTAACTTCTCGAGCTATAGCTCCATATTATTTTTATTTTTATTTTTTATTTTACTCCATTCATTTTTGGTTATAGGTTGAAGGATCTCCATCAAAGGTGTAACAAAGAGATGGATGCGTATGCTGGATGCATGTACTACAACACAAATGAGTTTGAGATGTGTCGTAAAGAGCAACAGGAATTTGAGAAGGCCTGTCCCTATTGATTGGCTGGCAAATGACGTTTTTATTTTATCAAATAATGACTTGAATGTATTTGCAAGAAGAAGATCGTTTTGTTGTAAGCACATTTTGATCAATATGTTACTGTGGCTTGTACCCTTATCACAGGGCAGTTGCCTATTTGATGTTGCTCTCAAATTGCCTTCCTACATGAAAGCATAAACGGCTATTCATCAACAACTCAACACTATTTGTTTTCTGAGCATAATTTGGAATTTGGATCAGTCGCCTTCTAGGGAATTTGGAATGCTTGTGCAGTCTCTTCCTCTATAGTTTTGTTTCTCGGACGTTTATACTGTTTTTGTCCTTCGAATATACATTTTCATTTAAACAATAAATGTTTCTACAGTTTTGAATTCACATATCATATGCAGAAAGTTACATCTCAATTATGATTAACTAAGGATTACTCCCTCTGGCCAAAGAAGAATGGTGAGGTATGAGTGAAAATCTATTTGATTTTTGATATAGATTTGAGTTTCAGTCCTTAAATTTCTTGCAAACCATGTTGTATTGTGAAACTTCAGAGGAAGTACTATGGGATTTACTTTTTATAAGTAAAAATATGGGAAACCTTTGAACAAAGTTGTAGTTAAAGATTGTTTGATTCCTCGATAATAATCGATTATTCTTTTTCCTCAATTACTTAATAGGAGCTGGATTGCATATTGTTCATTGATTTGGCTAAAGAGTTCTAAAAACATAGTGAACTTTAAGTCCAATTAAAGAACACGACGGGTGTATGTATAAATTTAACAAACCTCATGGGTCCAAGTAATATTACACGTAGGGGTGTACATGGTTCGGTTTAGATCGGTTTTTTCCTAAAATGAAACCAAACCAAGCAAGTCGGTTCTTAAAATTTTGGACCAAACCAACCAATAAGTCAGTTTTTTAGCGATTCGTTTTTTTTCCCCGTTGTTCGGTTATTTATCGGTTTTTTGGTTATTATGAGATGTACACTACCAAACACATATTCCGGGGATTACATTTTTAATGTAACACTATGAAACCAATTGCTTTTTGAGAAATCTATCATTTACCATGATATATTGATGATAATTGAATCAAATAATGATGAAGAATTTAAGTACTCAATTAAAAATCGATTATTTTAACATGAAATAATTCTTGTACTTAGCAAAGGCAAACTACCAATCAAACTAGAAATGTAAAGACAAAGAATTAGATTATTGTAATAGTAAAAAACTAGACTTAAAATGCAAACGATTAATATGTACCATAACATTTTAGAAACTTTATATAAAAATATACATATATAGCTGTAATAATAAATTTAAATGGCTATTTTAATAGTCGCTTTGGTTCGATTTTTTCAGTTATTCTTTTATTAAAATTAAAACCTAATTAAATTTGATCATTTTTTTAAATTTAAAATTAAAATAAAACCAAACTTAAAAAGTATGAATTTTTTTGGTCGGTTTGGTTGTATTTTTCGGTTTTGATGACACCCTAATTGCAGCTTTTATAAAAATCTCAGCTTTCTTTTCTTTAATTAATTCCAAACTATATTTCTACTGCAAACCTTGTGAGCTTGAGGCTTCCTTTTTCCCTAAGCCTAGAGCTTTTCTGTTGCACCCAATCTATCAAACTCCAGTTCAAAGTAGTGTACCTGATTTTTCTTTACTTTGATTAATAGCAAACGTAAGAAGCAGAACTAGTACAAGCAGACTCCGTTAGACTCAAGAAATTGAGGCAAGCTCAACTTTCACCCTTCCCCCTGGATAAAAAAATTCATTTCAAAGTTAATTTGGTTTGTCAAAATTGTTTTCTTCTTTTTTACTCTCTTTTTTCCCCAAGATGGGATTTTGGGCTCAGTTTTTAACTGAATTCTTGATTTTTCAAGGTAGTTTAAAAACCTTGGTTTATGGAAATTATGTGGTCATGGGTTGGTCATGTCTGTCTGAAGTGGAGGGGGGG
>MCJB01013626.1:72436-85020 GCA_002018475.1 Nicotiana obtusifolia | reverse complement strand
CAAAAAAAAAAACAAAAAACACACCCCCCACCCACTACCACAATATGTCAAACAGGAAAAGAGACAATTCTCTAGAGGACTTAAAAATCAAAACAAAATAATGAACACATAACGAGTATCAAACAACACGAGAGATAAAGTGATAATACATAATTCGACCTAGAAAAAATCAACTGAAACATGAAATCTCCAACCCTTACCAGCATCTTGGACATCGTTTGCAGCATCATTTTTCACAGGTACCGAATTTTGGGTTTGTACCGAAGATTGAAGTCCTAAAAAGGATTAGCAAGTTCAGCAGTGAAATTGAAGTACTACAGTCATGTATACATTTGGATAAATCCATTTCATGTGATTAAAAGCTATCTGACAAGAGAAAAAGGTTATATGAGCATGAAAAGACTTGAGTGGAAAACAATATCTTAAAATATTGCAAATAATTAATTAATCATAAAAGTAGTTGATGAAGCAGTCACTTCTGCTTTCCCCAATTACATGTTCCACCACACAATATGATCACCTTTGGTCAAGCAAAATAATATAGTTTTTGCGTTCTCATAAATCGAAAGGCTACAGCATTTGGTAAATTGACAATAAATTGGTCCATCCCGACCCTTCTTAACAGCTGCATTAGGTTATAATGCATCACCTGCAAGCTCGATCTCTTACTTCACTCTTCAGAAAAATTTAAGATATTAGAAATAACCCAAAGATATTAGAAATAACCCATTCCGAGATGTAATGAGGATTAACATATCCTAAATGACTGGTCCATTTATCATAGAGCTACTGCAGGAAACAGACAGCAGAGAAGTGTCACAACTGTGTATTAAATTAAAAATTCCATAAGAAATGACACCACAGTTCAGATTTTTCTTTAATTAACTTCCGCTACGAAACAGCAATGAGCTAATTTGCTCGAAGAACAATATACTACAAAGGGAATCCATTTATTATCTGTACCTACATTGTTATACTAATAAAGATACCAGAACCATTTCTTTTAGAAAGGTAACAAAGTAAAGAAACCAGAATTATTCAGAAGAAGGAAAAAGAGAGAGAAAAAGAAGCAACGTAAAGCATCCAGGATAAAGAAGACTTACCAAATGAAAAGGGAGACTTGTTGTTAAAGAGACCTCCTGAGCTCCATGATGCACCAAAACTTGAAGATGAATTAGCCAGACCACCGAAACTTGGAGATGAATTAGCCACAGCCCCAAAACCTGGAGATGAATTAGCCACAGGAACAGCAGGTTTGAGAAAAGATAATCTACCATCATTCTCCTTAGTTTCTGACTCTAGGGACTTCGAAGCAGCTTGGGATCCTAGTGCAGATTTATTCTCTCCATTGGAAGAATTAGCTTTTAGCCAATTCACAACATCACTAAACTTATCCTGCAATTGAATGGCCACAATTGAAAAACCACCAGCAAACGAAGAAACAGCTATCAAGCCCAATGCACGCTCAATTTGACATGAAATCTTTTAATCAACTAGCAATGTTCTAGGTGTTTTTTTTTAAATTAAAAAAAAAAAAATGCTTCGTATTCAAGTAGATGCTATGCTTTTCCAACAAAACCTTACAGAAATATGTTGGCCTACCCTATCATCAATGAAGTAGCAGATATTGTATCAATATGGGGAAATACAATAAGCAACACATCCCCAACCAAAGCAATTTATAAAAGTATCTTTGGAGTGTGTGTGAGTGGAGAAACATTCATACTAGCTATCTGAAAAAAAAAATTGGAGAGTGGAAATCTGAGATGCCGAAGATACCTTGATAGTTGAAGAATGGCTTAAGTAGTCTTGAACTCCATCTACCCAAAGTTCATCAGGGTGGTTCTGTAACTGTGTTTGGACCCAACTGCTCACAAAAAACAGTAGTATCCACTAGTTCAATACAGATCTATGTCTGCGAAAGCTTTTTATCCTCCAATGAGACAAGCAACTTGAATGGAGATAAACAAGAAAGAAAACAAAACTTTTCTCACAAAGGAGAAGAACCAGTGAGTTAACAAACATCAAGGAAAACATAGCTCGACATGCTGCTACCATATTTTAACGGAATGGACTAAGACTCTAGGGATTGAAAGCATTATTTTCAATTAGATCCGTTTTCCCTAATCCATTCTGTGAAAGCATTCTTTTCCTTTTTGTTTTATTTATTTAAACTTTTGGTATCACTTTCTTCATTTTTTTTGTTGCTGTTGGGGCAGGAAGAATGTAGAGAGATAGAATAACCATAGAGAGCATGACAAAATTACTTCTTGAGAAGCAAAGTAGTTGAAACAGAAAGATGAGAGACCTTGCAAACTGAGTATTGAGAGCTCTCACATGCTGTCTAGATGACTCAGCCCTTTGCATATCTAACTGCGGAGTCTTCATTGTTTGCGGCAGGGATTGTTCAGCCTTTTGTGGATCAAAAATTGATCCCCCCATTATTCTTTTGCCCTGAATCTGCTTTGAAACCAGAAAACAAGAGATATAAAGAAGGGACAGCGCAGCTGTCCACAAAGATTCTCTTAAGATTACACAACCAGGATGCCCCCAATTTGCTAATTTCCAAAGATGCAAAGTTCAACACCATATCCCCTTGATGCATTGCAAGAATGTAAACAATCTTTTTTGGAAGCAAAATCAAAACTTTGTTTATTCTCCTATCCAAACAAATGGTAACAACTCTAACAAATCAATCAACTACCACTCAATCCCAAATAATTGGGTTAAACAATACGAATGATCAGTATTTCTGCTCTGTTCACTCAATTCATAACAGTAGTAAATAATGTGTATTTCAAGTAAATGAAGTGGCTGGAAAACCATGACGCCTAAGGTTCAAATCCCAGCGGAGCAAGAAAAGATATAAGTGATTTATTCCCATATTTCCAGGCTTTGGTCCGCAAAATTACCTAATACCTAGTGGAATAGTCGAGGCGCGCAAGCTGACGCTAACACCACAGTCACATAAAAAACAAAATCTACATAAAACTCAAACCTTTAGAAAATACAAAAAAATGCTAGCTTTACACAAATTTAACACACTTTCCTCCTTTACACAGTTGAAAACTAAGAATTTAGAAGAACAGGGCAGCTCTAATCAATCAATCAACTAAGGTCACCATTTTAAATTAGTTACTCTCGGCTATATGATTATTCCGATACACCTTCCACTTTGTTCACGACCAGTTCATTCCAATACTATAATTCATCATTTAACTAAATCAACAACTCTAAGATCTAAAACTTCAAGCACTCAGAATATTAACCCAATAAAAAAGCTCCTTTACACACTTGAAAACTAAGAAATTAGCATTTGTATAACAGAGAACAAACTCACTGAGTCGGTAGTGAACGAGTTGGAATCGGACGACGCGAATCGTTTAGTTCCTCTCATGATTTGAGAAAATCAAACATAAATTCGATTTGAATACACAGATATTTTAGTTATTGAGAAAATGTTTCTCAATTTTTTTTAAAAAATTAGGGTTTTTCTTTTTCGAATGAACTGGGGTGGAAGAGGGAAATCGATATTTGGGCCGTGAAATTGGGTTTTGGGGCACTATTGTTATTCAATTTGAATTTGGAAAAAAATCAAAATAGCCAGTTTGGGGCCCGGCCCTATAACGTTTTTAAGTGCAGCTGTTTGGTAATCATTTAACGGTCGCTAAAAACTGCTGTAATTTTCACGTGGGACATGTGGTACTGTCTTTTTAGCAGTCTAATTTCACATACCCCTCCCCAGCCACACACGAAAGATACAAGTGGAGCCCATAACTTTAAATTTAAAAAATACCCTCAGTTCACTTTTACTTGTCCACTATTGATTTTGCACACCCCTTAAGCAATAATAAATAAAGTGCATAATTTATCATGATATCTATATTAATTAGTATATAGTTTTAATGGATTTAAAAAAATAATTTAGAATGAGTAATTAATACTAAGAGCAAAACATAAAAAATAAAAATAAAATTTTTTTCCTTGATATGCGAAAAATGACAAGTAAAAATAAAATTTTATTTTTAGAGTACTTGACAATTAAAAGTGAACCGAGGAAGTACTAAAGATGAGAGTTTACACCAAAGGCATTTCATAAGAAGCACAATAAGCGACACCAAGACAAACGAATTATAAGCATGCTCGGTCAGACTTCTAAAGTCAACTTATTTTTAAAAGCTTTAAGTATTTGGTGGGAAAATAGTTTGAATTTAATTAATTAATTTAAAAAATATTTTTAAATGGCAATTAGTGTTTGGTCATGCTTTTAAAAAATGCTTCTAAATATATTTTTTTCAAAAATATTGTTAAAAAAAGTACTTTCGAAAATAAGCTACTTTTTCTACTTCTTAAAATCTACTTGTGTTTCTACTCAATTTTTTTTTGTTTTTTTCCTTCTAAAAGCTGGATAAACACCTTATACTTTTATCCCAAAAAAATAAACTTTTGATAAAAAGAAACTTAGCCAAAACACGCGAATTAGAGTACGGTCACATGCTTAATTAGAAATGAGCTAGGCTTTTGTTCAAATTGTTGAAAGGTACCACTTTTTTCTAGTACTATGTGGAGATAAAAGCACAAGTTCGTACTAAATGATGAAATTAGTCTTGGTTTACTTAACAGTCGCATATGTGCGACCTATCTTAATTTTCTTTTCCGAATTTCAAATTTTTCCCACTTATAGACGTAAGTGTTAGAAAGAGAGCCTGGGTGTAATTGGTACATGTGATTAGAAGGTTACAAATTCGACTCGTGAAAATAATTTCTTGCAGAAATGCAGGGTAAGACCACATACAATAGATCCTTGTGGTCCGAGTCTTCTCTGAAATTTGCGCGTAACGGGAGCTTAATGCACCGGACTACCATTTTATAGACGTAAGTGGGAGAAAAAAAAATCAGATAACTCGATTCATAATAGAAGAAGGTTCCAGCTGATAAAATATTACTTGACAAAAAATAATTACTTACTAAAAGTGTATATAGAGTAGCTTACACAGCTCGTGGACTGTGTTATATCGTGACAGATTATTAGTGAAACCAAAAAACAGATAAATAAGAAAATAAAGTTACTGGAGATATCTTTGGGAAGAAATTAGAAACTTAAAACAAAGTTGATTATTGTGAAATAGATCGAATAATTAATACACCACACACTTTTATGTTCTACTCTTACTGCAAAATATTAAATTAAAAAAACGAGTTTAAGTTTGATCTGAGAGTGTAAATATTTTACATTCGTGTGCCAGTAACTAAAAAAAATTATAACTTGCTGAAACGGATTAAATTACAATGAAAGAGTTAAAAAAATTATTTACACCAATGGTGAAAACTTATTTTTTCTTAGAAAATGGCAACTGAACTCTCAGTATTCAGCTACAAATCATCTAACAATTGTTCAAATAAAGAAAATGTTGTCAAATAGAACATTATTTAACTTATCCAATATGAACAGAGTTTGCTATTCTGCTGATATTTATGTCAAATCCTTTGCACTAAAAATCAAATCCACTCTCTCAATATAAGGAACAAAATAACACCAGTCTACATCAACCAAAGAAATGGGGATCAAGAGAAGGAATATACTATATTCCATTTTATATATAGACAAACATAGAGCTTTTGTTATATTCTGTTATATCTCTGTGTTTTTATGGCAAAAATAAAGTCCAAATATATCTATCTAAAGAAAGCAAAGAGGTTCATGTAAACAAAAAGGATAAGGACAAAAGAAGTGGTTAGTTAGGAGCAACTACCAATAAACTTACTTCAAATAAGACTTATTTTCTTTCTCTCTTTTTACATTTGAAGCTCAAACTAATGGCCTCTTCTCTTCATCTGGACTATTTTGTGATGATAAGTTTGCTTCTTTGTGATGATTTCGCCTAGTTGTGTTATCGGATTTCACAGCTTGTGGGGGAAGTTTACTGTCAGGCAATAGCCGCGAAACAATTCCCATTGACATTAACAGCAATCCAGAGCAATGTTGTTCAGTTAGCGGCTTAGTAAATATCAAGTATGACAACAACAATGTCACTGCCTTTCTTGCTGTGGTTACCTGTACGCCAAATGATCATTGAACGTTAACTCTAGCACCAGAGAAGCGAATAACAATAAGACTGCACATTTAGAGGATTAGAAACTCAAAAGATTTACCATAGCAGTAGTGGCTGCCCCAAAAATAGCGATGAGTGATAAAACCGAAATTTGACCAATGAACGTGGCCATTGCTTCGAATACCAAGACACCATAAACATACGGATGCTGCAAGTTACACAAAAAACGTGAGTCTAAGATAACATTGTAGCAGAAAGAAGAGAAGAATTTCAACGAATTCACTCGAAGTTAGACTATTATCCATATAAAGGTTCGAGTGTTGTGTTATTTCTGAAACCGATTAACAGATTTCTACATATTTCATCTAGTGAATGTAATAACAAAAGATCAGTTGAAAGTGCGCATGCTTGGATAACGGTTGCTCATTCTGTTTCAGATTTGCTCTGACTGCACAAATATATCAAGCATGAACTGAGATCACACACACAAAAAAAAGACCGTGTATTGACTCAAGAATCGTAACAACTAATTTAAGTGGACCACTGTTTCTCCATATCAAACCATTTGAAATGAATGTATTTTCTGAATTCCTTATTCTCAATATCTCAGGAGAAACAACTGAAACAAGTGAACAAGGTATATTCCAAAGAATCAGCAAGGGATTTTCTTTTTTAACCTCATAACAGGATTTCCATGCAGCAAAGAGTTCTCCTGTTAGTATCATGGGCACAAGTAGAAAAGGTGCGCCGACAACTGTTGAGCAGTATAGCATCTCCATCTGATAAAAGATTCAATACGACAATCAAATATTATTTACATGCAACAGGTGATTTAATGAGTGATGCAGAAACCATAAACATGAAACAAACAGTAAGCACCTGAGAAGTATCAGGATTCACGGTAAAAATTGCTTCTTGATAATTACCCAAAAAAGAGTCCATCACCAGAGCACCAGTTATCATAACAACACCAATGATACTGAAGTTTGGTGAAGTATTAGCATCTGCTAATGTGAAAAGTATTAGGCCCCCAACTAAAAGCACGGCCGAGACATATTCTTGAACTGGGTATTTTCTCCTCCAGCCAGGCATAAGGGCGCCCATTACCATTACCGGTAGTACCTATACTCCAAAAATGAGCATCGCGGGAATTAGACCAATGTAAATTACTAAGACATCATAAGTTTCCTACACAAAAAAATTGCCACAATCCAGATGGACAGGCTAGTACCATTCACTACTATTAGCAATATATTTGTAATCAAAACGTATAACTATACCTTAGTGGATTTGAACATGATTTGTGCTGGATAGTTTAGATAAGCCAAGGAGCCCTTTGTTAATCCATGAGAACCCATGAGTACAGCAGAAAGCTTCACATAAGTTTTCCACGGGTTCACCATTTGCTTGGTGGTGAAACCCTGCAAACGTATGAGAAATAGATATACAAAACCTTGTACAAATGTAAAATACCACCCATAGCTGAAACCAAGATTGAGAAAAAATTGTCACTGAGGAATTTTATTTCAGCATTATAGTGATTATTAAGGTGGAGAAAATAATTAGAATTGAAGGAAGACAGTAGCCTACCTGAATCCGAGTCGATTATATACATACTCCTGAAAATTGCAAGTAAGAAAACTGAAGCAGTTACTTTGTATTGCAAAACTGGTTATGACTTAAAAACTGAATCGGTACAAAAATGAGCCTAACAAAGGAGATTAACCCCATAAAAAGCATTAAATATCAAAGAATTGATAATTTGAAAAAGAATTCAATAGCTGATAGAGGCCCTATATCCGTCATAAACCTGTTACTCATTTGCTAGACAAATATAAAAAAGAAAAGCACCATTCCAACTTACCAAGGCAGCATGACTAGATTCTATGTTGCTCGGACTCTTGGAAAAAGTCTTCGGGTGCGTGTCGGATCCTCCAAAAGTAGTGTATTTTTGGAGGATCCGACATGAGGGCAGCAGCATTTTGAAGAGTCCGCTTAACATAGACTCTATTAACTAGGCCTATCATTGTAAACTTTGTTTACTCCTATTTTTTGCAAGCAAAGGTGGAAATGAATTAAACTAAAAGTCTGACATGAGTTAAATTAAACCAGATTTACACCTAGAGTCAGATCGAAAATATTAAGTCTGTGTGTGCAAAATACCACCATTGTACCCTCTATAAAAGAACAACTATGTCTCAATCCCAAACTGGTTATAGGATTTATTCATTTTGTAACCATAGTATCAATAACAAGCTACACTGAACCTAATATAAGCATAGTATCAAAACTATGCCTTAACCCCAACTAATTTGCGTTGCCCGAATGGATCTTTTGCTTCTATTGTGTCCTACCGTTTGCTAAATCTGCAAGGATTTCCCTACCTTAACTCTATAATTAGGTAAAAACTTACCCAATCCGCTGTCTTTTATACATACGTTTATCACTTAACCATGGTTGAGTGAAATATATTCTCACTTTAATATTATCTGCTATGATTAAATTCCTTGGTTTGGTGTAAATATTGGGTGACATATTCGGCCGTGCAAAGTTTCATAAACCTGTGGTCCCTAGAGCAGAAGGAAAGCAGCAACTTTTGGGCAAATCTCAAGTTCAATATAACAGTAATCCAATAATGAAAGGAAGAATTTTGTACAAAAAATATATATATTAATGCAAAACCACAGAATAATGATTGAAACAGGAAAGCAGAGAAAATGAAACAGACCTCGCATAAGCCATTGACGAGATAACCAAAGAAAAAACCAGAAGAGCAAATGAGGAATTGTTGCCATTTGGATCTATCAGTTAGTGAAATTCCAAACAAAAACCTCGCTTGATCATCATTCTTCATCTCCTTCTTTTTCCCTCAAAACTTTAACAAACAAAATAATTAAAAAGAAAATGGCACTTGAAAAATCAATAGCCCAATAGTTGCATGGTTTCACTTATACTGAATTCCAGTTAGAAAACAAGAAATGGCAGAGCCAACACAAACAAAAGAGTGAAAAGATTCAGTTCACTTAGCAACACAAGAAAAGAATAAGAATTTGGCTTAGACTTGTCAAACAATTTACCTCTTTCCTTTTTTGGTGTTTAAAGAGTTGGCTTAATTCTGGTAACTGAGCCCATAAAAGCAGGAGGAAATATTGGAAGAAAGGTGGCTGAAACAAAGTTCATGTGACCATACCTATGGGTTTTTTTAAAGCGTTACTAGATTTTCATGGGATTAATAATTTTGTGAGTATTAAATGAATTATTTATTACCATATTATGGTATTTACTCCTATAAATTGTTTTGAGGAGTCAAACAATTTTCTTTTTCACTACTTCTACTATTTTAAAATATTTTAACTTTGTAAAAGTTAAAATTTTAAAGGGAGCGAGTAATGGTAAAAGTTGTCTCTTATAGGTTACGAGTTCGAATTGTGGAATCAGACATTAATGCTTGTATTAGGACATGTTATCTATATTACAGTTCTTGGGATGCGACTTTTCCCCGAACTCTATATGAACACAGGATACTTTGTGCATCGGGCTACCTTTTTATTAGGAGAAAGAGAAATTTTGTATCCTTTATCTAGACTAGTTTTACGCTTCTTGACTTTCAATTCGTCGCAATTTGATCTCTTCTGTTATGAGAGTTAACAGAGACAATGTTACTGTTAATCAAGTTCCTAATACCGAAATTTTACGAAATAAATTAAATTTCAGTGTCTGAATTAACATTAAAATTAATTTTACATTAGTACTTTGAATTTAGTCATTTTATTCCTGGGGAGGGAGGGAGTAGCAGTAAATGAAAATTTGGCAACTGATTTTTCTGCTTGTCAATATGTGAGGCTATTCCGTGGTTGGCTTTTTAGTTAGCTACAAGATTGACTTTTTGTTTTTGTTTTTCATTTTCCCTATGTATTGAACTTTTAAGCACAAATTTAATAAAACTAGAATATAAGCAGTAAAAATAACTCCAATTTTGGACTTTAGAAAAAGAAAAATCAGATTGAAAAGGTCATTTTACATTTGGTCACCGTATTGGTAATTTGAGGAAGTAATTTGGGTACGTCCTCCATCTGAATTCAGTAGTTTGTTGACCATTGCTAATCGATTTGAATAAAAAAACAACGTAATTTCTTACTTTATGATCTGACCAAAATTTACTTGGCTATTAAATTATAATGGAAAAATAAAATTTATGTATATATGTTTATTAGGCTTGTAACTCTAAAGATTTTCCCTTATTTTTGGTGGAAAAAAAGGTTGAACTTAAAACAAACTAAACGGAAAAATCTTTATCTCTTAGTAGGTCAACTCAATCGGATCCGTATATTTCAATTTTCAGAGTACCAAATGTAAAAAGAAAAAGGACCGCAAGTTTCCGTATTCTAGAACATGGCATGTATTCTAGGTTCCTCACGTTATCACTTGTTAACCAAAGACGGATGAAGTATACTGATATCAATTACTTAATGCAGAGCACAAATTTATATATAAAAAGTTATCATAATTGAATAAATAGATATAAATTTTTAAAAATACAACGAATTTAATGCTAAATATTTTAAATATTGAAACTATAAAATTTAAATTCTTAATCTAACTTGGTTGATAACTCAAGTTTTCTTATCACATATAATATTATATTACTTACTCATAATGTCTAAAGTCATTTTCTGTCGAGGTGGTTGTCTTATTACTTGGAACTTGTTCATTTTATTAGCAGAATTTGTATGTCTCTTTCTTGGGGTTTAGGGAGCAATGTGCGTAAGTTCAGGGGATACTTCATTCAAATTTTGGCATTTTCTCCATGTATGGTGTGTCATGGCTTTGTAGCGGTCACAAACATCACATTTCTAGTAATGCCAAACAAATGTTGTGCAGTTCTAGTCCTATTACAGGCAACTCTAATCAAGCTGTAAGATGTATCGAAACTAGGAGTTAAATTGACAATAATTAAAGTAAAGTTTTCAAATATAGACTTTTGAATTTTGATAAGAGTAATTTTGTCCTGAAAAATTAGTTTTCTGCTTCTGGGAAGAGTTACTTTTATTTTTATTCAAAAACTATATCTATTATTGTTCAGTCACTTGTTCTAATTTCCAGGAGCTAATTAGCCAAACAATTGCAGTTAATTTAAAGATTTGCACTGAGAAAGGACTTGTGCAATTCTTGTCATTTTCAAGCATCTCTATTCAAGCTATATGATGTATGAGAAGAGCCTTAATTATTGTAAGAAAAATAGTCTGTGTTAGAGTTAAACTTTTTAAAAAGCACTTTTTAGTGTCTAGCCGATTCCTTGAAAAATTAGAATTGCTTATTATTTAAAAGAGTTAATCATTTTAGAGAGTTCAAATGTTCGATTGAACATGCTATTAAAATACATCTGGTAACTAGCCGAGTCTTTGCGGTTAGAAGTGATAGATTACAGTGAAACACCCAAAAATATTACAGTATATAAGATTAATCTAATCCTTAACAGAATCACAAGATAAAAGTAATTGTTTATCTTACTAAGGTGTATTTTCCTGTTATTCATTTTAAAGGTAGTAATACATGGGGGCGGAGGGAGAGTATAACCTACGGGTTCGGCTGAACCCAGTAGCATTCGTTTAAATTATGTATTTGTCTTAAGAAATTCATTGAACATGTATAAATTATTAATTAGAACTCAGTAACTTAAAAGATTTAGAATCCCGAACTCATAAGTTTCAAATCATGGCTCCGCCTCTGTCACTAATACACCATTTTCAAATATGTTATGTTACAATTTATGGCGAACTAGGAATGTTGCAAAGGGTGTTTAAAATTTAATATATATTTATAAAAATAATTTTTGATCTATATATATAATATAATTTTCTATATACTCAATATAATTTTCCGATCAACAGTGACTTTTTATGACTTTTATTTACATGTCCAGAAAGTCTAAAAATCAAAAGAAAGAAAGGAAAAATGGGTAGCTAGCAATTATCTGTTCATCTTACTTTGGAAGCAATGCAAGATATCTGAACTTTCCATTTTCTTGTTTTAATATCATGCAACTGTATAAATTTAAAATATGTCTGAGGTTAGGCATCAGCTTAAGTTGGGTAATTTGCAAGTTATAAGTAAGTATAACTTAAAAAGATTAGAAGAATTAGGAAGGGGGGGATATGATCCTTAGTTAATTTGCACTTTGCCACTATCTGAAGCTTAAGAGCCAAAAAGTCATTCGTAGTATGCAATCTAAGAATCTAACAAATATTAGGGGCATTCATAGCAAAAAGGAAAATTTATACATCTTCTGCTGCACGTCTACAATCTACACTTGCTTGTTTTTTAAATTGTAGACCGATGTCAATGGAAACCAAATTCAAAAGAAAGGTCAAATACACTTTTCCTCCCTTCACTTTACTTGATACAAAAAAACCCTTACATTTCAATATACTTATCCAAATTGGGATTAATTATCCCAGGCTATTAACCAAACGACCCCTAAGTTATAAAATTTATATTTACTTAAGAAGCTGGAATAATTTTTTTTGGGGT
>MCJB01013626.1:60542-72255 GCA_002018475.1 Nicotiana obtusifolia | reverse complement strand
GGGTGGGGGTGGGGGGGATGCAGAAATTTGACAATAATTGATGCTTGCTTCCGTTTGTTTTTTTGTGTTTCTTATTTAGGGAAGTCAAATTTTTTTGTTGGAATATTTAATTTAAAATAAAGTGTTCATTAGTACAAACTAGACGAGCAATGTATCATAGATTTTTCACGAGTTGATTAGTCTTAGTTGAGTTAGATTCATTTTTGAATTTAACTTTCTCTTCTCCTGAAAAATAAAGGCACACAATTTGGTGCTATTGGAGGCAATGCGTGTTGTAATACATTAATATGTTGCTTGTTGAAGGGTTACTTGGATAATTGTAACAAGAGAAAGTCGCAAACTTATGCATAAATAGCCGGTGGAATTTAATGTTTATTTTTTTTAGTCGGTATAGGTAAATTATGCAGTAATTATACATAAATTAAAAATATATAATACATCAGCCGACTATTTTAAAGTTAAGCGCTTGGATAGATGACTATTTAAGATAATTGTTCTTTGTGGTCGTACACATTGATTAGTTTGGACTTTGGACTTTGGCTGGAGTTCCAGATTATTTCATCTAGAAAGTTGGTGGAAGTAACGAGCAAAGAAAGATCTTAGATACATTAATATGTTGTTTCCTATCTAACATTCTTATTTTTGCATGCAAATGAGATTGTTAACTTTCACCATCTGTTAAGATTATTGGATGAAGAAAGACATTAGATACTAACAATGATCAACTAGAATTTAGCATAACTTGATCCAGAAATGGAATACAACCAAAGTTCTCTTCTAATTCAACATTTCACCATCCTTTCTTTCTCCAAGGAAGAGAAAGAGAAGAATGAGTTCAACACTAACAGCTCCAATTCAAAACTCATGTAGCCCATTTCTCAAGGTGGTCTCACTCATTCTAGCTAGTCATTTTCTGCCAGCAACTGAATGACAAAAACAACTTTGAGAATTGAGCATAAAGGACAGTCCGGTACACTAAGTTTTCGCTATGCGCGGGATCCAGGGAAAAGCCGGACCACAAGGATCTATTATACGCAGCCTTACCCAGCATTTTTGGAAGAAACTGTTTCCACTGGTGAAATATATGACCTCCTGGTCACATGACAATAATTTTCTCAGTTACGCCAAGGCTTTCCTCCAAGAGAATTGAGCATATGCTTCTATATTTCCCCTAACTCTCCTGTTAACTATGTTATGTTATTACCATTCTACTGCACTGCACCTAAAGATTTGCTAGCTGAAGACGATATCAAGCAAGAGAGAGCTCATCCATCAAAGATGCAAAGACTTCAGTTTCCAACTCCAAAATCACTTCTTGCTTCTCTAAATCTGTGTTCTTCCACTCGCCTCGGCTTTCAATGTCCCGAATATAAGCCATCCTGTTTTCTTGCACCTTCCAATCTAACAGCACCTCAATTGGTTTCCCATTTATCCAATCTTTTGCTACTTGCAACAGCTTGTTATTGAACGCATCACCTTTTGTTAGCTCTTCTGAAAGTTCACTGGCATTGAGAATTCTCCCTTTAAAGAAATCCAATAGTAATTTCTCTGCCTTTAGTTTCATGTTATAAGATGGCAATGAGGCTTTCAATTCTTGAACCAAATCTAATGCTCTGTTTTCAACTGTCTGTTTATCCTCTTCTTTTTCTTGTTCCTCAACTTCAGTTTCTGAGGTATTTGTGAGTGGGGATTCACTCTCTGATTCTGAGGATACAATTCGTTTCTCCAAGTTTAGTGGTTCCAGTTGAGTGAGACACTCGAATCTTTGGATTTTCTTCATGAGTTTTTTGGTAGTTCCTGTTACAAAAATATTTAAGATTTTCTGTTAGAAGGGTATAAATTTTGTATTATTCTGTAACACAAATTGATTAGGGATTTACCTTCCACACGAGCTAATCTATGCTGGAAAGGTGACGAGACCTCGTCTTCATCACCAAATGGACAATCCAGTATAGACACTGGACTACACTGTTCTTTTTCTTCATTTGGCCAATGTTTCTGCACATAACAATGAAAATTAAGCAATCTTTGAGGATTATTTTGAACATTTAACGTGTACAATATCAAATATTGAATACGAAAAATATTACTCCATTTGCCTCAAATTATGTGACATTTTTCGTTTTTTCAAGATTCAATTTCTTAATTTTGACATGCATTTAGACATAGAATTTTTTTGTTTTTTGAAATAAAATTTACATATTTGAAAACTACGTAAAATAAATACTATTATAAGTTACAGTAATAAGTAATTTAAAATATTTAAAAAATATATGAAAAAATAATTCATTTGACTCTTGAAATCCGAACACTTTCACATAAATTAGAACGGAGGGAGTACTACAACTACATGTTTTTAGTTATAAAAGAAAGGAAGATAAAAGAAAAAGAAATGATCAAGCAAGTAGGGGGCTACAGATCCAGCATCTCTCTTATTATTGATTTTGTTCAGTTGTTCTCCAGGCATGACTAACCCGTATGGCCCCTACCCTTAGATATAGTGTCAATAAAGTTACATAAATGCTTAGTGTCAATAGAGTTTAGACACTTGAATTTATTTGATAGTTCCACTTCAATGGGACTGTCTGCCATCAGTCGTCATGCGTGACAATGGGGAAATCTCACTTTCTTACAAAAATCCATCTTCACACCAGAATATTAAAAGAAAAAAATAGAAGAAAGGGAACTAACCGAAAGGAAAATCAATTTTTTTTTACTCTCTTTTCAGAATATAATTAATATTAGTAGTACTTTAAAATAGATTAATATTTTGGTGTCGAGATTTAAAAAGTTCCCAATCTCCTAGAGTAATATTTTGAAAAGGGTGATGTGGTCAAGTTTTGTTATTAGGAAGTCAACTATTCTCGAGGGATGTTTCTACCGCAAGCAAATGGACACGAACTCCTAAGAGAATTTCAAATTCGTCATAAGTCAACTCCACTACTAGACAAAGTAGGTGACTTCGGTCTAGGAGTGACTATAGTTTGGACAAACTCGAAATTCAAATTAAAATTCGGATTTTTTAGATTTTTTATTTGAATTTTTGAATTACGGATTGAATTTTAGATTTAATTTTAAAATTTTTGGATCTCGGATTTGGTATTTCGAATTTTTGGATATCCAAAAATTCAAAATTCTTAAACTTTATATTTAGTCAATTATTCATATGTCAACAGTGATAAGTTCAATACCCTACCCATGAGATATTATCTCATGCATTCAATATTAATTACTAAATTACTATGAGATACTTTCTATTTAGACATGATTTTACTATTTCTACTTCTTATCGAACGCATTAATGTCTATATTATATTTTTTAATAAAAATTTAATTACTTTAATACTTTATTTGAATGATTGCAGTGAGAATGAGGAACTTTTCAGGCAACTTAACATCAGTACTTTATTTGGATATTATTTTTGTAAAAAGAAGAAATATCACAATTTATAAGCTCAAAACCGAAAATCTAAAATATCCACACTGATTAATCCGAAACTCTTAAAAAATATGATCAATCCGAACTTATTTGGATTAGATTTGGATTGTCATTTCTTCAATCCGAAAATCAAAAATTCAAACCGAAAATTTAATATGCAATCCGAACTGCCCTAATTGCCACCCTACTTCTGTCTACCCATATTTATATTATTTTCAAATAAAAGAAAAGGAAATTTCAGATCCCTAACTAAAACGTTATTTTATATAGAGTCCCCAACTAATATGATATCGTTTATAGATGTTCTTATTATTAAGGAAAAACACATAACCAATTTTTGAGCTACCTAGCGTAAAGATAGATGGTGAAATGGAAATATTAATGTTCCCACATGCTAATATTAATGTTTGTAGCAGTTATACGTCCAAACAAACCAAACTATTTATCACCTTTTTCCTCTTTCCTTTTACGCGTAAGGATATGCAAGTTATTTAAAACATACCCTACACACGACCGACACAAGTTCAATGTGATAGAAATCATATCTTCTCATATTTTAGCTTGCTACAAATAAAAATAATAAAATAAAGGACCCTACAATATTATTATTATTCACAAAAATTAAAGAAATTTTTATATACACAAACAATCTAAGTAATTTTTATTGAAGAATTAATATAGATTTAATTAAATCACTCGAACTCGAAATACTAAAAAAAAATTATAATCTCTTGACTACTACGTTGTACGTACTCCATCATGCTAAAACTTAAAAACTAATTATCAATCTTTTTGTAAAGGAGAATTTGCATAGGAATCACTAGATATATATCTTGAAAAGGATAATATTATTATTGTATACTAGCATAATATATGACCGAAACTAACTACTCCTACAGTCCTACTAAATCAGAGAATAAGAAAATGACACTTCATACCTGGTTTAATGCAATCAAACAAATTGCTATCTACACTATTATGTGTCAATCAGTCAAAGAGGGTGGGTCAGGGTATTTTAGGAAATAAGAAATTGTAGTAATCTGCTGTCTCGACTTCCACAAAGTTAATGCTAGTCTACATAGAAAGCCGTAGATCCCGCAAGGCGACAACAACGTAGCGGGATCTGCGCCGTTGATCATCCGACTGTAACTTTGTTGTCAGTGTCGAGAAGCATATAATTCAACCGTGAAATACCCCGCACGTGTACTCTCCAGGGTTACCCCCAGTAGTTCCACCTATATTTGCTCCTACCATATCGCTGTGAGAATTCATTTCTCTAGAAATTCTCCTTTATAAATGTAATTCAAATTTGTTACACCCCAATTTTTTTACTATATATTTGAATTCACCACGCTTTAATTATACCTTGAGAATACAACTTTATTTTAACTTTTCTAAACTCAACAGACTATTACACCCCCTCATAATTACAAAGTGTCTAATATTTTAATTACTCATCATGTTCAAAATTTTAAAACAATGTTCTTACCGCTACTATGTAAATTCAAACTTGAACCTTACATAGAAAAATTTCTTCTGCTATTATTTTCATTCACAATAGCCTTCATTCTTCCCGTGCTTTGTCGTTCTTTTCAAATATCATACATTTTTACTATGCTTTAAAAGTCGTGAACAGAAAAGTCATAATTTCACAAAATCAATTACGTAAAATATATAGTGGTAACTGATAATGCAAGTAATATGATACTCCTTGAAATAAAAGAATAGAAAACATGAAATTAGAGAAATATAAGAAAAAATTAAAAAGAAATGTTAGGAAAAAAATAAAGCTAACCTTTTTGTTAGGACAGTTGGTAATGCTACCGTGACTGCTTACAGTTGAGTCTGGTGAATCATCACCGGTAGTTGCGCCAACTTTTTTGCTGTTGATCACCTTCTCCGTTCCTAAGCTCTTCGAAGCTACGACGTCGTTGTCAGTCTCCGTCGAATTAACCTCCGAATTACCACTTGAAGTCTGCAGTGAATTATTATCACTTGAAGCAGTGAAATCACTATCTGTCCAGCTGTTACTGTTACTTTTACTCTTACTTTCACTCACACTCACACTCATTGAGCTATTAGAATCGCCGGCGGTTATGGCTGTTAAAACAGGAGAAAAAACCGGCGGTTTTAGTTCTTCCTTATCCAACCGGTTGAATGATGTCCACCAGTAGATCTCCTTGTGATCGCCTCTCTTCCAGAAGCTTCTTTTCAGCTTCCGAGATAAACTCCTCGGAAAAATTGTCTTCATTATCGGCTTCTTCTTCTTCTTCGACGGCGAAGAAGACAGAGGAGACCTCACTCCGGCGAAAGGGAGGTGTTTCACGGCGTTGATCACCGCCACAGATGCTTTCTGAAATGCAGAAACCGTCGCAGACGGCGGCGCTGGTTTTGGCCGGGTTTTTAGTAACGATTTAGCATTTTTCATGTACGGCGGCGGAGGTGCTGGTTGATACTTGTTCTTCAAGTCGATTTCGAGAAGAAATCGAACTGTAGTGCAACATTGCCGGCGAGGATATGATCGGAAACCACTCGATGAGCATGAACTCAAGTCATCTAACAGGTAATCTTTCAGCATCAATTGTTTTGGTAATGGTTTCATCAATTTCGAATCCATAACCAAATACTAGTACTAAAGAAAACACTAGTTTTTTCAAAAGAAACTTAAACGAACAATTTGAAGAGCCGAAATTTGAATTAGAATCAGAGACAAAAGTGCTATGGAAATAATATCAGAATCAGAGAGAGAGCATTGAATTAGAACGGACAGAATGCAAGTTTTGTGAGAGACAGAGAAAGCTCATTCAGAAAGCTGTAGCATTTTGCAGCTTTTACTGATTGATAACAGTGTAAATATTGAATGAAAAATTTAAGACACTAAAAAGGGGGCCAATGGGTGGTGAAATAGAGAGGCAGCTTCTTAAAGCTAAAGTTGAAGATCTCAAGAAAATGATAAAACAATTGGCTATCACTGGCAATAAGGGGAGTTTTAGCAGTAAGAAAGAACAAGAAATGGAAGTAGAAGTAGAAGAAGAAGCATGGATGCTTCTTGTAGAGGTTTTTTGAATCTCAAGTTTGATTAAATTAATGGGTTTAAAGATTTGTTTTTGAGTTTGAAATTAGTACTTCATAATCGGAGTTTAATACTTTAATAAATGGAATTAGCTGGTTTTGAGATTTGATTGCAAATCTCGGCCTGTTAGACTTGGGACTGACCACTGGTTGACCTTGTTAGATTAGAATATTTCAATATTGTGTGGATTTCTATCACGCGCTCTCTGTTATCCAGCGCGTGCATCGACTGTTCTGCATGGCATTAAATGTCTACTGATGAAATTGCTGGAATTGTTTGCACTATATTGCGTTTTGAGAACATGGAGGACATTTGCACTAATTGATGGAAAAAAGAAGTTGATAGGAGTACATATTATGCTCTGAGTTTCAGTTTAACGGTTCGCCTAAAAATGAGAAAAAATTTATGCGATCAAATTGTTTATAATTCATACCTAAGTATAATTTGGTGATCTAAAAAGATGGGAAATATGCTGAAACCAATAAAATATGTTATAAACAATTATAACGGTGAAATGTTGATTAGCTTGCGCTTCTCGATCCTTTTATCGAATACTTATTACTTGAAATAGCATATGGATGAGTAATTCTACTCACTAAAACTTAAACAAACAAGTATCATCTAGTATTTTTTTGTGATACAACCTAGGAAGAATCACACCCCAAAAAAATAGCTATTGAGGTGGGAGAGCCCAAGACTATATAAATCTCATATCAGCACTTTGTAGTACTGATGTGGGACTCAAGTCCCATTCCTTGCAATAGACCTCGACGGCTATGCGTTAGACATTTTTAGTCCTGAGCGAACACTGCAATACCGGCGTCACCATCCAAGACACGGTGGGCACAGAGGGTGGTGGGTGGCTCTGATACCATTGAGATAACCTAGTGACAACCATACCCCAAAAGTTAGCTATTGAGGTAGGAGAGCCCAAAATTATATAAATCCCACATCAATATTTCATAGCACCGTCCCATATTCCTTGCAATAGTCCATAACATTTTGTCTTTGCAGAGATTTCAATAGCACAAAAAACATACCAAGAAGCTGAGTATAATTTATTTATTTTTTCTTTCTTAAAGATCTTGATGGTTAATTACTTAATGATGTTGACAAAGTACAAAATTGCAAGATGAATACAAATTAAAAAGGATTCTTCACAGATTTCAGGTTTGACACCAATTATGGTAGATTACTAGAGTTACAATGGCATAGACATTCCCATTGACAAATATAGTTGGTTCCATTACCTATGTCAGCAGAAGAAAATTTAAAAAACAAAAGAATGGAGTAATAACTCTAATAAATGTCTAGCTATTTTTGCATATATGATAGTTCACCTTTCTGACTACATATTCCATGTGACTTATGCTTTGTTAACTAAACCTGGAGTTTTATTGCACCCAATAAGTTTGTGAAAGTTCTCGACATTGGAGTAAATTGATATTAATGCTCTAAAAAAAAGTCCCGACAATTTAATTCAAAAATCATAAGAGGATGAGTGGTAGGTATAACCAGACGATTGTTTATAATACCTTTTGGGAATTCCTTATATGCATGACATGAGATATTGTGATCTCCAATAAATATTGTAACTATCTGTGAGATTTTACGAAATTATTATGTTAATAAAAGAGATTGTTACTTTCTATTTACAGTTCTAACGAAGCAATTCCTTAGTGGTGGGAGGAGAACTTTTAACCAGCTGACTAGTTATCACAAAGACGATCAAGAACAGCTTTTCTAAGAGCATATTTTTTGGTATACATTTCTCTTAGGAGCATATAAGATCGAGTTTGCATGTGTGAGAGAAAAACAATGGTCTTTTTAGTATTCTTTTTGTTCTGTTATAGGAGATGAAACGTATTGACACGATCGGTGATATATGCATGTGTCTTATTTATTTTAAATCCCTGAACTATTGAGCTATGCTTTTGGGTTATGTTAAAGGGATTCAAAATATAATATATATTATATTGTACAATATAATTTTTCGGTAAAGGGGAGTCGGGTGAATCCCCTTCCGCCCCTTAAATTTGCCCCTGAACAAGAATTCAAGATGGGTAAGGTTAGAACTAATATATACAGTCAAACTTCTCTGTAACAACTTCATTTGTTCCGAACTTTTTTGGTTGTTATAGCAAATTGTTGTTATAGATAACATATATTATAATATAACATAAAAATTAGTTCCATAAAAAATTTAGTTTTTATGTAAATGACTATTATATAGTAATGATGTTATAGAGAGATCTAATTGTACTTTATTTATCTATATTTTATAACATTACTAATTGCAAAGTCCAAAATTTATACTTCAAATATATTTTATGTGTATGTAATTTACTTTTAAAGATCAAAAAATTGATTTTTGATTTTAGATTTTACGTTTGGCACTATAAATTCATAACATTATCTTTTCATAGGGCGTAAGTTTTTAATTGGAAGAGTCAAATGAAAATGGGAGCCTCACCTCTGGCTCTGACTCTGTTTACTGATTAGTTGACACTTGCATGGGAGGGAGTTCAAGATCATACGTGGTGTCTCTCAGTAATGATAGATGTTTATTTTTGAAGCTTCTAATAGGAGTGTTCTGATTCTCCAACATATATGGTTGCAGCCTTGCGCTAAACGTGCCATATGGTCCTAATTCCCAAATTTGTGCCATCTGTTGGCGCATGCAGCTAGGTTTCCTACTCTATCTGTAGTTCCCCACGCTTTTGTCCTCATTTTATTATCCAATCTCTTAACATTTCCAGGGCGTTCCTTGTTTAATCATCTACTACAATATTTAAAATCGGTTCCATTAGTTCAACGAAAATATAATGCATTAATATTTCTTTCATTCCAATTTTTAAACGACGATTTTAGAGTACGAGGATCAAGCTGTTACTTATGAATCGATCCTAGCCAGACCCTTAGACCAAAGAGATGGTTAGTCATAATGTTCTGTTTTCCCAAAATAGCTAACAGAGTGAATAGCTTAACTAAGATTTATAACTCTTTCCTTGGTGATTAATGAAAATCTAAATTACCAACAAAAAAAATCGATCATAGATAAATTAAACTTTGGAAATTACACAGTATAACTGTCCATTAAAATAATATATTAAAAGCATGAAAACTCTTAACGAAATATCATTCGTCTTTTTTATCCTTTGAAAGTAGAGTTCAGGCTAGACAAAACAGTCTTTTAATTATTATCGCAATATTAGGAATATTCATACAATACTTTTACTAATATTTAGGAATGGTCATTTAATTATTTTTCTAATATTTAGGAATAGTCATTTAATTATTTCTCTAATATTTAGAACTTAAAATTAATTAAAGTTTATATAGTAAATTTTTCCTTATTCGAATTATATACAAACTTCTATATTTAAGAATTTGAAATTAAGAAAGATTTTGGCAAATTCTTTCCTTTTAAAATTTATTACTTCTAACATCAAATATTTAAGCAATAATTCTAAGCTAAATATCAGAACACAATTTTGACTTAAACGTCTCTTTTCAAATATTAGAAAGTTTAACCCTTCTGCTCAAATGTCGTATCTATTAAAAATCTAAGAATTATAATAAATTAAAAATTAAACTGAATTTAAAGAATTTATTTGGTGACAAGTTAAAGAAAGGTAGACAATACTTTACAACCGAAAGGAATAGGTTTTCTTATTATAATATTTTTTCTATTATAGTTTGATTAAATTAAGTAACATGATATCTTATTTATTAAATAAAAATAGACAATGTATTATTCTTAGTTTCTTAATGATTATACAAAGTTAAACCAAGATACTATCACAGTTGAAAAGCTATATATAATAATATATTTTTCATTTATTTCTTACTTTCATATTAAATTAAAATTACGAAATACTAATTATGAAGAGTAACTGAGGTCATTTACTTATTTTTTTAAGTAAAAGATAGGAATAATTGGGGTCGCTTACTTATTTTCCTAATCTTAAGAACTTTTAAATTAATAAAAATTTATTAATTTGATTTTTCTTTCACTTGAACTATGCAGGAATTTATTATATTTAAAGTTTAAAATTAATTAATATTACCTTACTAAATTATTTTCTTTAATTAATATATAATTATAAAATTTTGGACAAATATCAATATCAACAGTATGATCGTGACAAAGCTATTCAAACCTAAATCAACAACATTATTCGTGGATTAAGTGAGATCCAATGAGTTAAACTCAGGTAAGTTAAACTCAAGTATTCTGTCACCGAAATATTACCAACAACAATTTTTAATTAGTTAACTCAAAAAAGCATCTTAAAGATGAAATGAAATAAATTAAATACTATTATAATAATTTTTATGAGTACACATCAAAATCCACATGAAATTTTAGTAGACCTTTTTGAGAAATTATATCACGCCATAATATACTTTATTTTGGATAAAATAATAATAAGCGCTAATATTCTACTTTAAGTTTTTTAACACTCATTTTATTTCTTTTTATATATAAATTTAATTCTTTTTCAAATTCACCATATAAGAAAATCTATTTGTTAAGATTTGTTTTGACAAAACTATTAAAATATATAAATTTATTTTTTTTGTAAGAAGAGTGTTGACGGTAAAAGAAATGAGTTATCGTTTTTTTTTTCTTTTTTGCATTAAGTTCTGCAAATTTAGTCTCGTAAGCCTTTATTATTGTCAGTCAATTAAGTAATTGATTCAAAAAACGAGAGTCGAATTCCAACATTAAGTCCGTTGTTCCTCAATAAATGAAAAAGTCTCACTTTATTCTTTTTCATATTAAGTTACTTATTATAAGTATTAACTCTACATTAGTCATTTCTTAGACTTTATATTGTGATTGTCATTTCTAGGAGGTATATACCTAAAAGATCAAAAGATTCAATAATCTGGTATTTTATTTACTGCTTTAAGTCACAGATAATAACAATATTGTTTCATAAGATATTTACACATAAGTCCTCATAAATCAAAATAAGATATATGAATACTTTTACATGACATGAATTTTTTTATTTCTCGAGTTAGCTAATTGGAAATAACGTAATATTCATCATTTCTATTGTCTAATTATATTTACATATGTGTGAAACAATTATATACTTATTGAAATAGGTACACTCGCAAAACGCGTATGTATGTATATATATATATATATATATATATATATATATATATATATATATATATATATA
>MCJB01013626.1:0-51540 GCA_002018475.1 Nicotiana obtusifolia | reverse complement strand
GGGGGGGGGGGGTCGAGACGGGTTCGGACATTTATATAGGGGAGTGAGAGGTGAGTTTCGAACCGTTGGATCGAGGGACTATCAACGGTTGCGATTGAGCGTGACCAAAACGGTGTCGTTTTGGTCACTAACGGGGCGAACCGGGTATAGGGAATGAGCTGGACCGGTCGCGAAGGGATCTTTGGGCTTAAACTATTTCAGCAATTTGGGCCTTTTTAAACGATTAGGCTCTTAGCCAGCTTAACGAAATCAGCCTCTTCATTTCCTTCTTTAGTTTTTGCAGACATAGCCACATTGTTTCTAATTGCATTTATTTTGCAACAAAAACCTAATTGGTACTTAAACTAATTTATTAAAGCTAACGTTTTTTTTTTTTTTTTGTGATTTTCATTTAACAATTAGGCAATTTGGATGTGGTTAAATCCTAAAAATGCAAGTAAAGTTCAAAGTGCTATGCAATGAAGAATTAGACATTTTTATGGTATTGTTCATGATTTTGAAATACTAAATATGCACAAAAATGCAACTAAATGGGGACAATGAAATTTCTAAGGTTCTATGAAAATCAAAATCAATAAGAATTTCTTTTTTAAAATTTTCTTTTAGGAATATTTTCATAGGGCAAAAATTACGTGCTCACAGTGGTGTCTTAACAAGTCTGAATAATTGTATGGCTATAATTCTTTTGAAACTTGTGGTGGTTAACATGCAGAGTATTTGTGTGGTTATAAAAGTTTCTCATTCAGATAGAATTGTAAATTTAAGCTAAATTATTTTTAAATTTAGAAAGGGATATTTTTTTGGAACGGACAAAAGGAAACAGGTTCATGTAACTGGAGGTGAGGGAGTATTAAAAGTCCAATTGACTATCGCTCAAATTGCTAGTACTGGATTTAGATTTCACAACGTAGGGCTTATTATTAATTCTTTTTAGCAGAATTATATAACTTATCTCCAAAAAGTCCATTAAAGCGGTTCATTCACCTCTATCCAATTATCTAATTGGACTTTTAAGCAGATAGCATATCTGTACAACAGCCCAATAGATTTGAATCAACGGAAGTAAAATAGGAAGTTCGAAATGACCCGAAGGTGACAATTTGGGCTGAGTTTGGGTTGGATCGGAAACTTGGATCTCGAGCCTAAGCCAAGTTTAGCACTCGCATTACAATTCACTAGTCAACAACTCGACATATGGAATGAATTATTAGAAGGGAAAATATTAATATATAATATATATATTTTATACATAATCATTGTATATTTTTTTGAAAAAGTACAAAAATTGATCTGTTGGCAGATATTAATATATTTGCTAGCCAAAAAGTATATAAAATATGTATATTATATCTATAAATATACGTATATACAAAAAAATATATTTTATCGTGTATTATATTGGATTTTTTTCACTTTTAGCCAGCGCCAAAAATTATTTACATTTACTTGCCGGAAACGTGTATAATTTTTGTAACATATGGAATGTATATATACACAAAAAATATGGAAAAAATATACGTTTTTTGGCTATTATTTTGAGAGTTGCTATACAATGTCCTTTTACCTATTATATTTGGAAATAACTAAAAATGAATAATTTTTAAATTTTTTATATTAGCTAGTGGTTGTAATTATTTTATACCGACTGGCCAAATATGTTAAAAGCCCTTGTTAGAATTTAGAAATGGCCAAATATGTGAAACAATTTCAACATTATTATTGTCGTTGTTACATAAACGGGAAAAAAGAAAATATTTTTTTACCTTCCTATACACTATTTAAAATCTTATTACCCTCCCTACTCAAGTTTCAATTTAATTATATGGTCATATACAATTTACCAACTATATAAAAATAAGTTTTAAATGAGTATCCCTTTATATTAGGAATTGAAATAAGGAATATCAATTATTTTCTTATCTCTTTATACTTGCCCTCTCTCTCTCTATCTATCTCTGTCTTTGTCTTCGTCTCTCTACTCTCCTTCTCTGTTTTCTTTTTCCAATTTTTCTTCATTTGATGTTCTCTATTGTTTAATGCTTTCTTGTTGTATAGAGTTAGAATGGAATTCATCAATGGATTTCAATTGTTTTAACTTAGCAATTTCCTTTCATGTTGCACAATTGGTGTTCAAATTGAAATTGTCAATCAATAAATTTTGAAGATGTTTGATTCTCCACCATTGATAGCCATTAAAAAGCTTTGAAGCTTTGAATGGAATTTGGGTTTTCAAAAACCATTATTTGTTTGAATTGGGTGTTGTTGGAAAACAATTGGGAATACTGTTTGGAGTTTATATGTCAATTTTGAGGGTGTTTTGGTAAGTATTAGACTTGATTTTGGCCGAATTTCAGATTGAAACTCGAACACATGACATACAATATACTTACGAATTTGTAGTAAAGTCGTAGTATAATTATATATAAGTTGTATTTTATATATATATATATATATATATATATATATATATATATATTCGAATATTGTATGAAAGTTGAAAAATAGTTGTATAATGTATGAATCGTTATATAAAATTTGAATTTAAATTATCAATACAATCTTTTTACATAAAGTTATTGATATTTCAATATTGTATTAAGAGAGAAAGTTTTGATTGGAATTTTAGAGAGGAAGAAGCACATGCCACAGAAAATATATATACAATCAGATACAAAGTATACACAAAGACATATTGCATAAAGTTTTTTATGAAATTTGTATTTAAGTTGTATGATGTTGTAGATGTATTTAACTAGGTAGAAATAATGTATGAAAGTTATCGATAAGTTGTATAATATATAATTAGTTGTATGAAATTTATTTTTACTATGTATGTTGTTGTAGATATTCAAATTTGCATTGAAATTGTACGAAATTTATTTTTAAATTTGTATGCTGTTGTACCATCAAATTGTATAATATTAATTGTAAGTATGATGTATCAATTTTAGTGCTGATTTAAATAGGTTTCTTTAATTTGTGATAGATTAGTGTATTGGGTAAGTGTCACACCTCCTTTTGTACACCCCCGAGGAGTATATAAGGGAGTTTTTCCAATTAAAGTGACACTAATCGAAATGAGATTATTTATTTAATTTCTTCAGAGTCGCCACTTGAAATATTTTAATTGGTGTCCCAAGTCACCGGTTTATTTTTTTTAATCCCAAATCGAGGAAAATTTCGACTTTCCTTATGAAGTCTGCGAACCAGAAATTCTGTTAAACCGAGGGACGGTGTTAGGCACCCTCGGATTCCGTGGTTCTAGCACGGTCGCTCAACTATTATAATCGGCTTATTATCTGATTTTAATACATGTTTCTAGCCTATGGTATATTTTATCTTTAACCGCTTTTGTTTAATTATTAGGAAAATTGCAGCGTCATTTAAAATATGTCATAAACTACATCACATAAATGCACCCGTAATCCGTAACACATTTTATTGAACGTTGAGATTAGGATTTAGGTCGCATAAATGCGCACCCGAGTTTAGAAAAGTGAGTTATTAAATCAACGCGCCTAAAGCAACTACACGTTTTTAACTTTTCGAGGGCCATGAAAATTCACTGAATAGCACAACTCAGTTTTCTAATGATTTTAATATTGATTAATGAGGGCCATGCATTTTGAAATTTTATCCGACACGGCGCACCTCAAATTATTTCGAAAGCTTTTATTATTTGAAGTTTTTAAAATCGAGTTACCTAAAAGGCACCCCTAAAATTGACATTGCTCCTATGTCACGGGAACCGTACCCATAGTCACAATAATTTATTAATACGACGACATTTGAGAAGTATTTTTCCTAAACTACAGAGATTTGTTGTGAGGTCATGATATGAAAATATTGTAGAGAAGCATCAAATAGATTAATTAAAAAAATATATATAATGGCTTTATTATTAAAGAAGAAAGGGCCAGCAGCACATCATCACGAAAGTGGCCTGACATATGATTTATTTGCCTCACCAGCTTATTTATCAAAGTTGCTCAAACTAACAGACCATACTATTTTTAAACCCAATCCAATTTTTTGATTTCCTAAGACTAACAAATGGCCCAACTAGCAGTAATATAAACGAAATAGCCAATTGATTAATAAAAGCAATCAAATCCAATGAACAACACAACTTATCAAATTCATGCCAACTCTTAACAAGCTTCATATTCAAACTTAAGAATGAAACTAACAGAATCTTCTAACAAAATAACAAAATCTTATTAAATGACCATATAAGACAAAAAGAGATAGACTATACCGAGAACTATTCAGTGAACCAAAGAAAAAGAATGAAACATGGACAAAAATGGGGGCATGCCAAGATGATTATAAACAGAGGACTACTTATATTCAGAAACCAGACTAGTTAAGTTCTAACTTTCACAATAATGTTTACTTTACACAACACAAATGTTTCTCAATTAAAATACATTCTTATCTTAAACTAACATAATAATCCGAACATGAGATGGTTAATCCTTCAGCTTAGACATGATGAATTGCAGTGAACTCAAACACTTCTGAAAATCCACTTGTTTTGCTTTGAAATTTTTGCAGATCTGGCCAAATCTATGAAACTACAGCCATATACTTAATCACAACAGTTCTTATCCCTCATTGATTACTATAGAAAATCACTTAAACAAAACAAAATATTACACATGCATCTAGATAGGATTTCATATCTAATCAGATCATGATAGAGCAGAATCAGTAACAAAAGCTACCAAGCTTAACAAAGAAAAGCACATGATTTCACAATCAAGTTTTACTCTATTTTTGGGATAATACATCAAATTATGAAAGCAATCAGTTCATATAAGTGTACTAGCATGAGAATTCAACAAATCAGGCCAAATTACATAGAAATCAGAAGCTGTTTCATTCAAAGGAAAACATATATACAGGGATGTTTGGACTTGCCTATTCAAAGCAAGAAGACACCAGCAAAACAACCAAATAAAAACCAGTAAGAGGATTGAATGGAGCACAACAACAAATTCAATCAATCAGCAGCAGCAAATTTCGACCTCAACAGCTTTTTGAAACCCAGGAAGAAGTATTTGGGCTTTACAAATACCAGCAATCAATTCAACTACAGTTTTCCTTACAGATTTTAATTGAAGTTACTTTTGAACTTAGGATATTTTCCTAAACTTCCTAGCAAACATGCAGCAGTGAAGAGAAATTGAAAGCAGTTTCTCCGAGAGAGAGTGAGTAAATGAGAGTGTATTCTAAAAATGCCCAATGAATCCGTGAGTAAAGTCTGTGAAATGCGTATCTATATATTCTATTGCCAATGTGTAAGGGGAGGGTATCTTTTATTAACAAACTTTTGGACAGCTGTCCATTCCAGTTACAAACTTCTGAAATTATCTCTTTTTGCCCAGCTTTTATCCTAATTTACTTGTCTTATTGCATTTTAAGGCCTCTCTAGAAGCTTCTTAATCTGTTAGTTTGTTACTGACAGACTTCCTACATAGCTATGACCTAAATTACCCCTTTAATACCCTGATTTTACTTTGTAAACCTCACGGGTCGAGTCGACCCAATTCTAAATACGACTGAGTCCAATTCTGCCCTTTTTTCTTCTAGGGATTTTGATTTTACAAAACCCAAATTTCACATACATTTGTTTTTATCAGTTGCCTTTACAGAGTCTTGACGACTCAACTGATTTAGGCCCAACAGAAGTAAAACACCAAAATACCAAATACTTAGAGAAAATCAGATTATAACGCTTAACATGCAAACCCGGACTTTTGACAAAAATTAAAAATTAAAACTGGAAACTAAAGAAGGGGTAGAAGATGAGAAACACTGAAAACAAAAAAAAATGAAACAGAAAACAAAAAAAAAATGAAAAAGAAAGATGAAGAAATACCTTGGACCAGTGGGCTTGAACATCTTCAAAAATCTCGATTTTTAGTCAAGCTTGACTTTAACCATGTGTTCTCGTTGAGAACACACGGATAAAGTCGATCTTGACTTTGATCGACTTAGAAACTTCGATTCAGAAATTTCGACACTTTTTAGGGTTTCATTTTCGATTTGAAATTGAAAGGATTTCAGGGGGTTTTGGCTGAAACGGAGTGGGGATTTGGGGTGAGGGGACGACGGTGGTCCTTGGGGTATGATTTTGGGTGGATTTGAGGGTGGATTGGTCGGTGAGCCGCCGAGTTCTTCACTGAAATATGGGGGCGGCGGATTAGGGTTTGGTTGGGGTCGTTTGGAGAAGACGGAAATGAGGGGTTGGGGGGGAGGGGGAGTAGATTCGGACACTTATATAGGCGAGGGAGGTGAGTTGTGAGCCGTTGCATCAGCTGGGATCAATGGCTCAGATCAATCACTTAACCAAACGACGTCATTTTGGGTATAAGGGGGAGTTGGGTTATCTAAATTACCTAAATGTGAATTTAAGCTACTTAACTAATTATAAAAATTATAATAACACTTAATTCTAAGAATTAACGCTTAAAGATTAAGAAAAATGTAAAAATGAACTATATTCGTGATTTTTTAATTTTTATAAAATAAATAATTACTAATTTAATTCTAAAATGTAAAAACAAATCCTAAATGCAACGCATGATGTTTATTTTTTGTTTGTGGGTATTTTCATAATTTAATTAATTAAAAATTAAAGAAGCAAGAAAAATGTAAGTAATTAAAAATCTACTAAAATTCCAAAAAATAGCGAATAATAATTAAAAAATCTATTTTTGATTTTTATAGGAGTATTCTGGGTGTGGCAAAAATCACGCGCTCACAGCAAGTTAATCAATCAAGTGAAGCAGAATACTTTACTAGTCCCGCACGATAGTTATTAACCTCGTAATATCTTCGGACAAAATTTGATACATATCAACAACTTTATGTAAAAAGATAGTATTGATAACTTAATACAAATTTTATACAATGATTCATATATTATACAACTGTTTTTCAACTTTCATACAACATTCAAATTAAAAAAAATATATAACTACAACAGAATACAATTTATATACAATTATACTACAACTTTTCTACAATTTCGTAAGTACATAATATGTCATGGGTTCTTCTTCTTCTTCTTCTTCGAGTTTTAATCTGAGATTAAGCCAAAATCAAGTATAATCTTCACCAAACACCATCAAAATTGAGATGTAAACTCCGAACAATGTTCTCGATTGTTTGCAACAACACCAGATCCAAACAAATAATGATTTTTGAAAATCCAAATTAGATTTCAAAGCTTCAAAGCTTTTTAATGCCTGTCAATGGTCAACAATAACCGTGTGCTCCTATCGTATCCAACTTTTGCACAATATGGCTAGCTTATCAACTGCAATCCTCTGGATCCTTTATCTTCGTGTCTTTTACTCTTTCAAAAATATTAGAGGAGAAACTCGTACCCAGCCTAAGGCAATGAAATTCAGTATCATATTTGAAGTGGCTCGCCATCAAGCCGGAAATTATATTAAACTCGTTAGAAGTTGTTGGCTGATAAAATTTTATAATTGGCCGGACCTATGGTTGGCCAATCAGCCACTGGAATTCCCTTTTTAAGACTTAAAGTAGGTAATACACCTGGAAGGAATTTTATTAAAAGAGGGATGGGGAGAAAAAAGGAAAAGGGTGTAACTAAATCCCCTAATTTAAGGCACTAATAATGAATTGCATATAATTTGTAGTAATCCTTGTTTAGGTGAATAATATATAAAATTAGGACAATTTTGATAAATAAGTTTCAAATATTATATAGGAAGGAAAAAATCTCAAAAGAAAAATCTGTAAGCCAAAGTTTAAAGGATAGAATAAAATTCATATTATCTCATAATTGTGTATGATAAAAACTAGAACATAACAAACATATGTATTGTAAATGAAAGATTACACATTTTGAAAACAGAAATGTACTTATAATAAACTTAACAATAACCTAACATGTAATTTACGTAGGGGTAGGTTCAAAGTCATTTTATTTCACGACGGAGGCAATATGATGGGATAAATGCGATCTCTTTATTCATATAAAAGTTTTTGGCTTCGAACTTTCATAATAGCGAAATCTTGATAGCGCACACTTTTTCCCGTCAATTAATTGAGCAGTGAATTTCAGAATTAAGAATGAAGAATAAAAGATACTTTCTTTTCCAATCCCAACCCATATCATTTGCTTTTTTCTTATTTTGACGAGAAGAAGCTAAAAGCTCTTTATAGTAGCAATCAAGGGAACACTCATGATCAGTTAAAAGAAAAATAACCCAAGTTTTAATCCGACAAGTCCTGTTGAAATCCATTCAAGGTATGATTTTGGACAATTATTATTATCTGAAAAAAGGGAACCGATAAAGGTATCACAATTATAGCTACCGAACCATTTTTTTTTTTTTTTGATAGGGGGTAGGGGCCTCTAATGGACTTTATTTTCTCCTATTATGACACGTATTGAAAATTATATATTACTCAAATAATAATAGCTATATATATATTAGCAAAAGAAGAACATAATTATTTCAACCACTTTGGACGCTATCCTAATTTCTTCTCCTATTTCCCAAGTATTCCTCTTTGTTAAAAAGGTAAAAGTTTTTAAAAAATGAAAGAAAGAAAAAAGCAAGAAAAGATGCATTGAACTTGTGTTTTGTCGTCTACTCCATTTTTTAACCAAGGATTACTATATATAATCCTTTTAAGGGAAAAATTATTTGTTTAAATGGTAGTTGATGTCCTCAACTTCCCAAAAAGGAATATCTGATTAAAATAATTCCGCAGATTCTTCCCATCATGGACTTTCCATTGTCAAATATAGAGGAGAAAAAGATTTGGGTAGTTAGTTTTTAAATATTAAATAAAAGAGCCAATTGTCTCAAGTCTTCCAACACAAACGGCTATCGACTTTCAATAATATTATCTTCTTGATCTTAAATAATTGTTAAGATTTTTGTTTTAATAACAGGTATAGATTCTTTGAAAAAAAAGAAATTTAAGACCGTACTAAAAAATATATGCAGTTCTTTTGATTACTTAACTATTTTGATAGTTAAGTAATCACGTATATATCAATCCTTTAATAAATCACATGTTTGTACAAGTTGCTATCAAGAATACTAGAAGAAGAAACAAAAGACTTTTTTTTTAAAGGGAACGATTGTATGACATTATTCAAGTCAAATTCTGATTGCCCCTAAAATTTTGTAAACTTACCTTCGGTGAAGTACTTATAAGAAGTTTCCAGTCTCAAAATAGAAATAAGTGAATATTAAGAAAAAGAAAATTGTTCTTTCAGTGTTCTAGATCCGTTCAAGCTATGTCGATAGAAGCATTTTAGTTAAAAATTATTTAAATTGGATACCAAAAAACAAAAAGGATTTGACCAAACTCTGTTTTCTCTTCTACCAACTCGTTCATATGTGTGTGTATCTAATTGATTTGTACTGGATATTATCATGATTATCAAAGACAAAGTGATCTTGCTGCATGGAAAAGTAAGAAGGTTGAAAAGGGAAAGAAAAGGGGACAAAAAGAGAAAAACTCAACACACTAGGATACGTATTGTTGACTTTTGATCTAGGCATACACAAATTTAAAATATTTATATTTTTATAAAGTTCTTTAAAATTTTTTAGTTTCCTTTTTCATTTCGATGTAAAGTTTGCCTACGGTAATTTATGCATCCCCTTTTAGAAAGTTTGTCAATCTTGTTTGTCCCGCCTTTATTAGCCCGCTTTCTGTCATGGGTATCACAACAATAGATATATGATATATGTATTTATAAAAGTTGTTATTTTTCATGCACATTCTTATGTTCTTTTTTGTTATTCATTGTAACAAATTAATGTAGTTTAATCCGATATAGATATCGAGAGTGAATAAATTTGTTTTGGACCAAATACTAGTAGAAATTAAAGAGTGGACATGTCGGCCAAGGAATTTTAAACTAAGTCAAAACTGCTTTAAATCGTTCAACGACTAGAGATTTCGGCTAGTCAAATAATCTATGAGATTCTAAAGTAAATTGATTCCATCAGTAAGACAATTACTTTTTTCTATTTTTGATGATATCACAAATAGATTCAAAAAGGTAATGGAACGTGACACACTTTAATACGTTACGTTGGTCCCCTCTCTCTCAGTTTACCTACAACTTTGAAAAGCAAAAAATCCTCTCTATATTTGAATTCGCGAAGTGTGAGATATATTAAAGGAAAAAATACTTTCTATCAGAATTTATTCATTTTTACTTATGAATATACAAATCATATTAATCCTACCATAATTTTGATAGTATTTTTGTGAAAGATATTTGTTCTTTTGTTGACCAATTCCTCTAACTAAAACCTAAAAAAAAGCGAAATAAAGAAAAAGAGAAGGAAAGCGCTATGATAACTACGTTTAATTTGATCAGGTCCTTAATTAATAAGTTTTGCTATATAAGAAACTAATACTTTTTTAAGCAATCGCCCATCAAAATGATATCTTTGTTCATTAAAAGACAGTCTAAATGCAATTAATGATAGGATTGAGGGAACCAAATTTATATGCATGTTTGTGATTTTTGACGTTTTAGTGTATTCTTCAGAAGTCTGTCTAAATGCAATTATTAGTTTTTAGAAGTTATGTAAATGCTTTCCAATGATAGATTTTGAATATCTTATACGGATATGTGAAAAATTATTAATTTAATAAACATGTTTGCAGTTAATTGCATTTTGTAAATGTGGTTATTACTATCTATCCCAAAAGGCGAGGGAACACTGAATTTAAAGAAATTCATGGATATAAAAAAGGAAGGTGGAATGCTTATTGATAGACAGATAGACTCATAGTTAAGATATTTAATTAAGGATTTAACTTATATCTATTGATAGTGCAATAAAATCTTTATACTATTCGTACATTTTAATTTATTGAATAAAATCACTTGCCTTATTTTTCTGGAGTTACTAAATTCACTTGTTATAAGTATAATTAACTTTAATTAAACCTTCCAAGTAACTTGATGGTGTAAAATAATTTTCTTTGTGTTTATAAAAGTTAAATCTTATAATAAATTTGAATAACTAACTGTAACATATTAAGTTAATTACAATATTTTAAGAGTTCTGTACAGTATAAGTTCTTGTAATTTAAGTTTTACTTAAAGTTTCAAATGCTGGATTCAAATTATTTGGCATCAGCTAAATTGCAAAGTACATTTATCACAATTACTTAAGGCATTTTTCATGCCAAGAACAAAACATTTATGAGGTTATCTCTCTTGAATTTTGAGTAGTTGAATTGATATCTCCATTGTCTTTGGATGTTCATGTACAATGTAGGAGCTTACTAGGTTTTGTTTATGATGTGTCAGCATCAAATATGGTGGGCCTTAAGTTGACCAAAAATTACCCAAATTCAAAATTGACGTTTAAGAATGGACTTTTCTTTTTCTTTGTTGTTAGCCTACTGTATATTTTTTCCACCTACATTTACATGGGAAAAAAAAAAAACAAGAGTTGCTTGAGATAAGAAATTTATTCATGCAAGTCCATTTTTAATACCCTTTCTTCACTTTTATTTTTTCACAAGAGAGCATATACAGTTACGGTACTGTTAAGGTAAAGATTTCTTTACACTGTTACTGCAATTTAACTTGTTACAGTAAGTTATTTGCTTTATTTACTAGCTAATTACTAATTTTGCTTATTATAGATAGTTAGAAATAATAATTATAGGTGATCTCATAATATATATATATTTTTTATTTTGTTAATGTATAGAAACTCGTGGTGTGATATTAATTTGAATCTTGTGTTGGGACCTGAACCGTAGTGGTGTTCTTCTACAGCTTTTTTTATATAGGCTCCGTAACCTACGAGATAGGGATCGAGGAAGAGATAAAACCGAAGATTTTACATGGTAATAAAGCAACAACTACGTACTTAGATTGCAGCTCCGTTTTCATGCAGTTAGTCAATTTACAAAACGCATTGTATAGTACTTATCCCAAGACCAACTGATACCAAACGTTTCATGGCATGCATGTATAAGCATTGAGTACATGTACCCACTTATCTGTCTTTTTTATGAAATCTCAAATTCAAATTCAAATTTCAATGAAGTAAAACAATATTACGAGACTTCTTTCTATTTACCTAAATTTTTAATATATAAAATTATCTGATACTTATGCCAGCGGAAGATAATGGATATTCAGAAAGGAGTACTATTACAAAGGTAACGTGTGACTTTAGGATAAAATTAAGTAAACAGACTAACATAGTCACTTCTGACATGGTATAATTCACCGAAAAGTAATCACACTTTAGAATATCCAAATTTAGAGAGAGAAACTCTCTACCAAATGAAATGATAGGCGACAGGATAGTCTAAAACCAGATTGGTCTGATGCAAGAAGAAACCTTAGCCACACAATATATCTTTGGATTTTCATTAATTACTAGTCTTTCTTTATATGTAACTACGACCTTGCATCAGGGCATCTGAGTTGGATTATTTAGAGTTCATTTAAAAACTTAGAGCAGTAATGGAAGTCCTTGTCATTTAACTTGTAAATCTATAGAGAGATACGTTCCATGATCCACTTGGAATATTAAAGTATAGAGAGATTATATGTATAATTAGAACAATTACTATTTGGGGCCACCACTGTCCCATATAAACATTGATTAAAATCTGGGTGACATGAATGAGAGCCACCTCCACCCCCCTACCCCCCCCAAAAGAAATAAAAAATAAAAAATAAATGGCTGTCTAATAAGCTGAATTAGTAGTTCTACAGTAATCTTGATAGGATCAATTCTCAATACTCAATAGTTAGACAAAGAAAGCCGCTAGACTAGGCTTTAAGCACGTTTTCCCATTGCAAACAAAAAGCAAAACCTCTTTCAAGCTTGTCATTGTTTCCATGTCGCTGCACTTCTATATGTCTTCAATTTAACTTATTCACATTTGATAATTTGAAAAAATTTATGAATGGTTAAATTAACTGTTGTGGTAGATTACATGTCTTACGTTTATAGTACTTATTTTTTTTTTTTTTTTAAAATAATTTGATCGTTTAATGTTTTTGCATTGTAAAAGAAACTTGTTTTAGGTATTAAAGAACCCTCGATCGAATCCTGGCTTGTTCTTACCTCTTGCAAAGCTTATATAGCGCGCTTAATTTACGCAATTGGACAAACCAAGATGCCCCCACCCCCAAACGCAATGCAAAAAAGAAGAAAAAAATCCAAAAGAAGAAAGCAGAAAAGTGAAGAAGAGAAGACAAATGCGGAAAGACTTTACAAATCATTATCATTTCAGGGAGGCTTTTTCATTCCTCGTTCAAAGTTGACCAAACCCCTATTTGCCACATCTCCATAACTTTACTCTGTAGAGATCGATGTTTAGAAATGGATCAAGAAAAAGGCTCAAGTGGAACAGTAAAAAAATTTCAGCAGAAAATCTTACATAAAACTATGGAGTACAAAAAACTACTCCATTTGCTCACAAACAAAAACCCTAGACGACTAACCTTGGTAATTTCTCAAATTCCTTTTTCACATAGAAAAATCTTTTTTTTAGGTGATTGATCAAGATACATGTATAACATGCGTTCTATGTATATGGTCCTTTTGTGCTATCTCAATTGAGTTGTAATAAGAAGAAATTAAATCCATGAATTTTGTTTAATAACTCCAAAGACATTCCGCATCAGAATTTCCCGGTGAATCGGATGACGGCGGCGAGTTCATTCTCGGCGGGCTAACCATCATTGCCTCCGCCATATCTACCAACAAATTAGGCATATCAAATAATGCCTCCTCATCAATATATTCATCCCCACCAGTTGAAATCATCTGTGCACTTCCAGAAGTTTGATCACCAACATTACCTACATAAACAGATCCAGAATTTAAATTGGACGTCTCAAATTTTAATGTTTTTAGCATATGTAATAAACTTTTGAAATTAAATTTAAGTTTTGTGCACTAACTGTATACAGTTTTTAAATAATGGATTCATATTTTATATCAGCCAAAAGTTTAGTTATTTTTCACATATATATCTGTTACCTGGCTGAGTCAGCAGTGTGCCTTCTCCAGTTTGTGGCTTCATCTGCGCCGCCGCACTGGCGGCTGCTTTTCTTATATCCGCCGGAGATGGTGAAGGAGGAAGTGAAGGATAGGAAGTGAGGTTATCGGGAAAATTTATTACGGCGTCGTCGCCTTTTAGAGCCAATGCGGCGACGTCGTATGCGGCAGCTGCCATCTCAGGAGTAGGGTATGTTCCTAGCCATATTCTTGTAGTTTTACGTGGCTCTCGAATTTCAGACACCCATTTCCCGCTTCTGCTTCGTATTCCGCGGAATACAGGATGTTTTCCACCGGTCGGGCGGCTTGGTGAGCCGCCCGATGAGGTGGAACTCATGGTAGTCGTTACCGTTGGAATAATATTTGGTAGTTGAACTGTTTTTGGAGGAGATGTTGTATTTTCTAATATCGCAATGTTTGATATCAATGGACGTGGTGAAATATTTGTCTCCTCCACCGGTAGTGGTGGTAGAAGTGGAGGAGGAATAGGGAAACAGGGTGTTTGAGAACTTTCACTCGGCTGAGGAGGTTGATTTTTTTGGCTGGTTTTGGTAGAATCACCTGCAGGGTGATCAGCCATATATATATATGTACTATGTGTGTGTGTGTTTATTTATGGGTATATATATGTATGTGTGTGTGTTTTTTATAGGTGGAGTTTGGAGCATTTGATGTTTGGTATTTAAGGGAAAGAAAGATATATAGGTATGTGAAGTGTCAAGAAAAAGTGAAAGCGTGGGCAATTCGTGGATATTTTGCTATACTAGGGTTTATACTAATGTTCTGTTATATATGATGATATAAGTGTAGGCACACGTTTTCGGGACAAACTCGCTGTTAGCTGTAATCTATCGTAATTCGTGTCTAATCCGTTTCGATGCTGTCACCAGTTTAATTTCTCACACAGTAGAAGTGAAAGCGTGACAATTTTCTTTCAACGAAGAAAGAAATTTGCTCTTTCTTTTGCCATATACATATACTTTCATCGAGTTTATGTGAGATAGTTTTATATATTTATATATATATAAGAATTAATTTTTTTTGAAGCTTATCATCTAAAATATATCACAATATTCCTTACATAAAGAGGAATATAGTATGGCAATATTAAAGTTTTTTGTAATCATTTTCGTTTGACGCTTTGAGATAGGAGATTTGATTTTGTAGTGCAACAAAAAATTTAGTGGCATAACTTTTCTCGCAAGAAATCAGTAAAATATAATATAACGGATCTCTATAAATAAAATATTAATTTTTTTTAATAAAATTATTTTTTCCTATTCAAATTGTATCCAGATATAAGAGATTATTTTCTTATGAAGCTATATATACAATTGTCTCACCCGCGAAAAAACGGAAGGTGGTGAGGTTTCATATCGCAAGAGACAAAAGACAACACTTCATCGTAATATGTCTTGGGTGAGCTAATCCAATGGTCATGTTGATGTGTTTCAATTTCTTTCATATCCTCAGTTTTCTTTCTGATATGAATAAGAGTCCCACTAGAATAGTTTTAGTGGATTTTAATTATGCAAAAATATATTTATTTTGGTTAATTGATTATTTTGGAAAATCATTAGTTCGACAACTCAAATTTACTCACGTCAAAATAATCAAATGTTTGCTCTTTCGATGATGATCAAATCATTTCACCATTATGGCCTTTCATTATCTGAAGGGAATTTCGTCCTAAAAATGAGGAAAGGGAAAGAAATCAAGTTATATGCTGTGGCGTTCTATGGGAACTGTGTTTTAACTTATGATTTTAATCTTCTCTGTTTTTGATAAACAGTGAGCAATTCGTTGAACGATATTTACTCTTTTTATAAACTAAGCACATGAAACAACTTAGCAGAAGTTCAGTAGGTGGATTTTTCTTTTTGATTATACCTAACCAGAATTAGGAAACTATAATGAGAAGCATCACGGTATGGTTCGTTATTTGACATAGCGAAATCATATGAATGCAATCAGAGCTAACAAGTCCTTATCGATGTCAATAAAATGAACATAAACTTTTTAGCATTCGGAATACTCATATGTGCAGGATTCAATTCGGCAAAGGGAAGCCGGGAAATACAGTGAATCGACGTCCCTCAAACCATTAGACTTTCAGAGAAGAAGAGCCCAGTCACTTTTTTTATGGACTTACGAAATTTCAGATCAATCAAAGTCCGTCATTTTTTTTAATTTTTTTTTTTTAAAAACAGAATCAGGATGTAAATATACATAAAAAGTGAATATAATCATAAATTTGTATTGCACTACCACGAAACGTCATAAAATGAAGTACTAAAGTTTAGTAGGTGATATTTTTTTTTAAATTTTATGCAATGAGAAGCATTAAGGTATGGTTCATTATTTGACATCGAAACCATATGAATGCCATCAGAGCGAAGAAGTCCTTAGTAGTACATAAAGAATACCTGTACAATACAGACCATTGATTTTAGAATCCAACTTGTAGAAAATCAACTATTTCTTACGTCCTTTAGGGTCCATTTCATATTTAATCATATAATATAAGAAAAAAGAATTTGCAGACAACTAAAAGATGCCCTTTTTGCCGAAGGGAAAAAGAAATTTATTCATATTATAATTTGATACAGTCAAAGAGGAAATTATAATAGTATTTGTTTGTGGTCTGGTAGCAGATATTTCAGTGGACTAGAATTAACCAACAAGGCTTTGTTAATCCATTAATTGTTATCCCATTTCAAACTTGTGGATGTCACATGCATAATACTATGGTTTTTGGTATAGGCAGTAATCAATTTATTTTGTCCTGTCATTTCAATATTGCCAAAACCTTAATTACAACATTAGCTACCTTTTCGGTCCCATTATTGTCTCATTGCGGGTCATAACATAATAAAAGTACCGAAGAAAGTATCATAAATAATCAGAAAAAAGAAAAGAAAATGTATAATATGTCAAGAAATCTAGCCATGAAGTGCAAATAGTTTAAGATGGTATTAAGCATATTCCTAGGTAATTATTATATATTATCATTTGTTTTAATCATGTTACTCAAGGTATTTATATCACATACTACACAATTATGATATTTTTTATGTGATTCAATGCTATTCGTGACCCCACAATCAGTTTTCTTTAATTTCATAAACTTTTTGTTCTTGAGTACGTATTGTATGAAGAAGCAAAATGGTACTATCAATTTGTTTCAAACAGTAAAATATGACGTACTCAAATAATATGATAACAATTTTCTAGTATAGGAAGAAATGTGGTTCCATGAATTTTTATTATAAATTAATAGAGATACTAAAATATAGATTATCAAAAATTCTCAAATATATAAAACAAATTAGGCCATTCCATGCACAGTGGTTAGAAATTCACTTTATGCCAAAAAAGTCGTGTATAAATAACTTCAGCCAAAAAGAATTCGTAATTAGTGTTTCACTTTGCATCAAATTTATACAAAGTTCAAATAAATATAACAAACAGATAGTACTGTTATTATACGTAATTAAAAAAAAGTGTGATGCCATAAATATATCGACGTGGGAGAATATTTAGCGATATAAGATCTTTTTTTTAATTAAATCAATTAAACATTCAAAATAAGGTAAAACAAGGTGTTTGAAAAATTAAAAACTCCTTTCACATCTATATAGATTCTTGTCCTTTCTTATCCTAACTGATAAGAAGGTGTTTAAAAAGTTAAAAACTCCTTAGGATCGGTAACATAATTTTAACCTAATCTCTGAGTCTATATATTCGTTTATCCATTCATTCAAACATATAGCAAAAAGAAATATGGCCGGAGGTGGTGAATAATTTTTTTAACCAATAGTTTTAGATATTGTTCTTACTTGTCGGCACATTTTAAAAAGAAATATTTTACTTTAAGCAAACTAAGAAAACCAATGTTTATATCAATACTGTTTTAAGAGAAAAAAGTTTACAACAACGTATCTATTTGAACAGCAAGTGAGTTTAAACATTTAATAGTGATAAATTAACATATTTTTACTTTAATAAATAGAATTAAAAAACATAGCATATTCATTGAGTTGTTGTATAAGTGTATGCACATTCGAACTCGGCGATTATATAATGAAAAATACATAATTAAAATGTTCACAATTTGTATTTTATTCTATTTATAAATTAAAGAATAGATAATTAAATTTGATGCATTATTAGTATTATGAACTGTAATTGTTAGCTAATTTTTAGTTAGTTAGTTGTTAGCTGTAATTGTTAGTTTAGTGAGGTCGATGTGGCACTGTGTCATTGATTAAGTTAATTAGTTAATCGGTTAGTGGAGTTTTGTATATAACGACCTTGCATAGTACCTAATAGAACAGTAGCTGTCATTTTCTCCGAACGCTCTCTTCTTCTCCTCTCTAGAAACTTCCTCCATGGGGAACCTGTCAAGCTTAAAGCTTCAAGTGCAGATTAGCACTGATTTTAGCATGGTATCAGAGCGGACGATGCTGATAATCCACACGAATTAATCAATGTGATTTGCAACAGCTTCCTTGAATTTGTCGATCCTTCGTCCATCGAGTGATTTCTGAGCTCTTCAATGGCAGAAGCAACAATTTCTTATTTGCATCCACTATACCTTGGTCCATCGGACACTCCCGACATTGTCCTAGTTCCTGTGAAGCTCGCAGGATCTGAGAACTATGTGCTTTGGAGCAGGACAATGAAGATTGCTCTATTGGGGGAAGAGAAAGCTAGGGTTTGTGACAGGCACTTGCACAAAGAAATCATGTGAGACAGAATTGCATGAAAGTGGGAAACATGTAATGCAATTATTCTCTCATGGCTCATGAACACTATGTTGTCACGTCCCAAACTACCCCTAGACATGATTGGCACCCAGCTACCAACGCCTGTCAGGCGAACCCATTTCTTATACGTTTAACCATTTATACAAACGCTGAGAAAATAATAAGTGCAGGTCCAAAAGTATTATTAATAATTAACAACGAAATAGTTACAACCCAATACCTTAATCAATTGATAGAAAGACCAACGGTCACTCAAATAATATTACTCTAACTCAAATCCCACACTAAGACCATGGGGCATCTAACCGAGTGGCATGAGTTTAACTGACGGATATACAAACCCCAAAGAAAAGGAAATAACTAACACGAACTAGATGAAGTTGAAACAAAGCCTCCACGAACAATGCGGTGGCTAACCTCAGTAATATGATCCACTCGAACGAACTCGTCAGCCACTATTTTTATCTCCTATAACGGTGTCTGCATAGAGATGTAGGTAAGGAGTGAGTTATATTTAAATATAACCGAGTAAGATTCTCGACCCGTCACTTTGAATACCTCTGGAGCAAGTGTTTGAAAATACAAATACACCACAACAAGAACAATATACTAAACACAATAATTATACAATACACAATATGTAGGTATCAACAGAGTTAATAATAGTTAACTAACATGAACATATATATCTCAATCCGCTACACAATAAGGGCTTGTCATAACTACCGTGAAAGAATTTAACCAACAACTCTATAAGTCCACAATGGCACCACAATACCTCAAATATGTAACGGAGCATACACATTGCTCACCAAAGCATACACAATGCTGCAAATATATATATCAAAAAGTATACACAATGCTCGAGTGATGTACAAAGGCATACACAATCCCCCAACATCATGGCTCACAACCGTATCACTCCATCAAACAACTTATAAAATAAGTTTATGTATTTTTAATAAAATAATATATTTTTGGCTAGTCTAAGACTACCGATTCTGCCAAGCGCACGCTTGTCTCAATACATGGACCATGCAAAAAAAATATATTTTCAAAGTTGGTTTTAGAAAAGCAAATATCAAAGCTTAAAGTCTCACTTACTTCGCAAACAAGAAGTTCTCCAACCTTGCAACGTCTAGAACACCAACGAAACGTTATCCATATCCACAATCTATACAAAATATTGAATAACACGTCCTAATTAATCTAGGTGAATAATTTCTATAATCTTAGGATGAATCAAAATCAAAATCAATCCTCGATCCAATTAATAAAAGAATTTGTATACAATTACGTGTCTAACAATAATACTGGATATGTATTGTTGTTAGTGTCTCACAAAGCACTCTCGCTGTGCCCGAATTGCCGAACAATGGCTCTCAAAATTCAATACCTACTGTCACATTATGCTAATTACCCAATCAGTAGCAAATTACATTGCCTCCCAATCATTACCCTTATGATTATAATATTTTATACTTTATAGAGAGGCAACCGAAACTGTATCAAAAATTGTTTTCATGGTAAGATTTCAATTCTAAGTCATTAACTCATTAATAGTGCCAATCAAGACATCATGATGAATCTACATCGCATTCCAAGGCCTCATTCTTTCACAACATCAAAGGAGAATCCAAGATTTAAAGACTACGGGTGTCACACTATTTATATGATTAAAATAAAGTTTTTATTTAGTCGATTTGATCCATTATAAATTTTGATTCGAATTATTCATCGTTTCGAATTATATGGACAAACCGATCAAGCGAAAAATAATTTGTATATATTAATAATTATGACAATTTAAAGAAAGTACAAACTTTCAAGATATTATTGCATCATAAAAATAGGAGAAGATAGTTTGGATCAAAATTAATAACTATAACATTCTTGAGAAGATAAGAAAAGACTTACCAAACTAATGACCCTAGAAATTGGAACTAGTTTAATCTTACATAATTAGTAAATTGTAAACAATGCTAATACATTAGGCACATTTAACCTAATACATTGACGGATTCTTTTCCTTTTCTTTTTCTTCAACTAACTAAGCAACCAAAAGAAAGTTGGGGAAAACTAAAATAGAAATAATAACACAATGCAAATATGTACATAGTATATACAGAGGACTCGTTGAAAACAGAAGGTATGTGGACAAAATAATTTTGTGTATGGGTTCGAATTTTGAAATTTTGGTATTTGATTAAAGGAGTTGGTTTCTTTAGTTTAAAAATGAAAAAGATAGTATTATATTTAAAAAGGAAAATAAATTTAAGTATCTAAGGCTGAAAGCCTAAACTGAAGCTAAAATTTTTAAGTATATAAGACTGAAAAACCTAAAACTAAAGTGATAAAACATTAAGAGCAAATGTTGACTAGGATTTGAACACGGACATTTAGATACAAAATCCAGCAGTTTACTAGTGGTATCAAGCACATGTTTGTTAATCCGGGTGGCATCAACTGGTATATATCAAATTTCTTTCATATATACACAAATATATTTAAGTTTCGGTCGAAGTTTGCGAGTGATGTGACACCCCGTATTGCCTTAGTAGATCCGCCCCTGTACAGCACAAGTATATTGTTGTGAAAAAGGTTACAATCATGATAGTAACCGTTATGATGATATAATGAATTAAATGGGACATATATATATATATATATATATATAGAAGGATGGTGTATATACTTGTTATGATTTCTTTCCCAAACTTTTCTTCTCTAATTGATCACCGCCTCAGGTTGTACAGAGCGCTATTTCCCTTCTCTAATTTTCTTTTTTCTTTTTCCGTATTTTTTTCCTTTATTAAGACCTCAATTACTCCGTTTCCTACACCTTATGTATTTTTACATGGGCCAATAAGGAAAATATATGCGTTCAGCTTATTTCTTTACCATTATTTATTGTCTCAGTTATTTTATTATCCAGCTTAATATGTTTAATAGTTAATTAGGTACACTAACCATTTAATAAATTTTCAAACTCATAAATTAATATGTATACAAAATTTCGGTTATACATTCTCCCCCACTTAAATACACGTTCTTTCTCGAACGAGTTAGAGATTGTACCTGACATCTCAAACAACTGTGGATACTTTCTTCGCATGTCTACTTCAGAATCTCACGTAGCTTCCTTTGTGGGATGGTTGTGCCACAACACTTTCACTGAAGCAACCTTTTTCGACCTCAATTGATGCACTTGCCTATCAAGAATATCTATCGGACCTTCTTCATAAGTTAAGTTCTCATCAAACTCCACATCATCTGGCTTAATCTTATGGCTATCATCATGAATATATCGTCTTAGCATAGACAAATGAAACACAGGATGAACCGCAGACAATTATCCGATTCGATTCAAAATCTCATATGGACCAATATACCTCGGACTTAGCTTGCCTTTACGTCCGAATCTCATGACTCCTTTTATAGCGGATACCTTCAAAAAGACTTTTTCTCCTTTAATGAACTCCAATTCGCGAACTCTCTTATCTACATAGGGATTTTGTCTATTTTGAGCTGTCCGAAGTCGTTCTCATATCAACACAACTTTCTCCAAAGCTTGCAGAACCAAATCCCGACCAATAGTTGTGCTTCATCAGGTTCAAACCATTCAACTGGTGAGTAACACTTCCGACCATATATAGCTTCAAATGGTTCCATCTGTATACTTCACTAATAGCTGTTAGTATAAGCAAATTCTGCTAATGACAACTGATACCAAAATCAATCGCACAAGCTCTAAGCATGTCCTCCAAGATCTGAATAACTCGTTCGGATTGTCCGTCTGTTTGTGGATGGAAAGCTGTGCTCAACTCTACATGAGAACCCAATGACTTCTGAAAAGACTTCCAAAACTCAATAGTAAATTGTGCATCCCGATATGATATGATAGAAATAGGCATACCATGAAGCCTAACTATCTCATGGAGGTAAATATCTGCTAGTTGTTCTACAGTGTGAGTAACTCGAACCGGTATGAAATGCCCGGACTCTGTGAGTCTGTCCATGATCACCCATAGTGAATCATGTTTCTTAAAAGTACGTGGCAACCCGACTATAAAATCCATAGTAATCCTTTTGCACTTCCACTTCGGGATGATCAAATTCTGCATCACACTGCCTGGTTTTTGGTGCTCATATTTTACCTGCTGACAATTTAAGCAACTAGTTACATGTTTCAAAATATCATACTTCATACTTCTCCACTAGTACAATTCACACAAGTCTTGATACATTTTAGTAGTACCTGGATGGATAGAGGAGCGGGAGCTATGAGCCTCTTCAAGAATCAATTGCTTTACATCACCCACCATGAGGATACACAATTTACCATGCCGCCGTAACACACCTTCATTATCAATAGCAAATGACTTAACACCACCATTCTGCACTCGATCTCGGAGTCTAGCATGACGAGAATCTTTAAATTGACCAGCCTTGACCTATCCAACCAAGTATGATTGTGCTATCAAACCCGCAAGTAACCTGCCCGGCAATGTATGATCAATACGCACTCCCCGATTGGCCAATGCCAGAATATTCATAACCATAGGTCGTTCTTCACCAGTAAATCGGGCCAAGCTACCCATAGACTTCCTACTTAAGGCGTCTGCCACCACATTTGCCTTCCCGGTATGATACAAAATAGTAAGATCATAATCCTTAAGTAATTCTAACCACCGTCTTTGCCCCAGATTCATTTCTCGGTTCTTGAGTATATATTGCAGACTCTTGTGATCTGAATAGATTTTACATGGCTCACCATAAAGATAGTGGTGCCAGATCTTTAGTGCAAATACAATCGTAGCCAATTCCAAGTCATGAGTTGGATAATTCTTTTCATGGTTCTTTAACTGTCGAGAAGCGTAAGCTACCACCTCGCCATTCTGCATTAGCACACAACCCAAACCGACTCGAGTCGCATCACAATAAATAGTAAACTGCTTGAACCCGTAGATAGTGTCAAAATCAGAGTTGTAGTCAATGCACTCTTCAATTTCTGAAAATTTTCTTCACACTTATTTGTCCACTGAAATGCAACACCTTTCTGAGTCAATCGTGTCAATAGAGTGGCTATTTTTTAGAAACTCTTAACAAACCTTTTATAATATCCGGCTAGTCCTAAGAAGCTACGTATCTCTGTAGGAGAAGTGGGTCGAGGCCAATCTCGAACTGCCTCTATCTTCTTTGGATCAACTTGAATCCCATCTCATGACACCACATTTCGCTCTTCAAGTGTCTGTAGCACAACTCTCAAGTGTTGTTCATGTTCTGACTTACTTCGAGAGTAGACCAAAATTTCATCAATAAATACAATCACAAAATGATCTAAGAATGGCTTGGATACCCTATTCATGAGGTCCATAAAAAGCTACGAGGGCATTATAAGCCCGAATGACATCATCAAAAGTTCAAAATGTCCGTACCTTGTCCGAAAAGCTGTCTTGGATATATCCTCGGCCTTACTTCTCAGCTGATGGTAATCCGATCTCAAGTCAATTTTTGAAAAATGAGTAGCACGCTGTAGCTGGTCAAATAAATCATCAATACGTGGCAAATGATATTTTAACTTGATCGTCACCTTATTCAACTGTCTGTAATCAATACACATTCTCATTATGCTATCTTTCTTTTTCGCAATTAGATCAGGTTCATCTCAAGGTGATATACTAGGCCTGATGAATCCCTTATCAAGTAGCTCTTGAAGTTGAACCTTTAATTCTCTGAACTTAGCTGGAGCCCATACGGTATGGAGGAATAGAGACAGGTTGAGTTTCTGGCACCAAATCAATATTAAACTCAATTTCTCTCGTCGGAGGTAGCCCGGGTAAATCTTCTGGAAATACGTTAGCAAATTCTCGAACCACTAGAACACTGTTGTCACGAATTAATTTCTCCTATAGGTCGTGATGGCGCCCTACGTCGCCGTTGGGCAAGCCAACAGTGAACTAGTCATGTGTTTATTCTTTTAATAATTTCAAAGTAGTTGATTCATATTTATTAAGTAGATGAGAAGTGAAAAATTATAGTAAAGTAAGGCGTAAACTAATGAAGGAGCAAATACAGAGAAATAAATACTCAAAACCATAAAGTGTCTACTAGCATAATTCCAAAATTCGGTGTCACAAATGTATGAGCAACTAGTAGAATATATAGAATACCTATGCTACTATCTGAAATAAGATAGACAGAAAGTAAATACAAAAGAGAGACTGTGGGTGCTGCAGAACAGACTCAAAGAGCAGCTCACTACTATGCCTCAGGGTAACGGAGGTGGGGGCCTGAATGAATGCCAGATGCACCTGCCTCAGATCCTGCACAGTGCATAAGTGTAGCGTGTTTACATAAACAACATGTACCCAGTAAGTATCCAGTCTAACCTCGAAGAAGTAGTGACGAAGGGTCGACATTGACACTTACTATGGGCCAACAATTTATAATACAAAAATTCTAAATAGGCATGGAATATGTGAATAACAATAATAACACAATAGCAAGCAGTAATAAATGATTCCATAACTGATAATCAAATTAAAAATCTCCAACTGACACGTATTAAATCCAACAATTTTCGGGCCAATAAATAAATTATAACATCTCAAGTCATAAATATAGTATCAAGTGTAATCGAGTTCCGAGCATTATCAGGCACGATTTATGACGAGGTCGTACGGCCCCATCCAGAATAAGGTGTACACAGTCGAGGGTCGAATGACTCGAACCATAGATGCATCTATTATACTACCGAGGCGTTCAGCCCGCTTCACAAGAAAAGAGAATACTCTACGATCCGATTTAAAAGCTATGACAAGATTAATACACAAGGGAGCACAATTTTTGTTAACGGTCAAGTAACCTGCCAAAATTCGAAGTGTGTGAAATTCGGTCTTTACGAACCCTTTATCAAGTTTCAATATAATTTAGACACTTAAATTAACAAGTAGAGTGCAAACAATACAAGTATTTCATGATTTGGTCCTAAAACTACCCAGACTTAAGCAGGATTTGTAGCTACGCACGGACTCTGGTCACCTCGTGCGTACATAGCCCCTACAATTAGAAGCAAATAGTAATTTAAAACACCTATGGAGTAAATTCCCTCTTACAAGGTTAGGCAGGAGACTTACTTCGTCCCAAAACTCACTTTCCGGCCCAAAAATTCACTCTAAGGCCTCAACTTGGTGCCGAACAAATTCAAAGCTAGCCAAATATTATATAATTTAATCAAAATACACTAATAAGTTCATAATTTAGCTATTATAGTGATTACCCAAACCAAATTGAAAGATTCTTAAAATTCACCCGTAGGTCCGGATTTGGTAAATTTCCGAAGATAAAGGTTACCCATAATCTAACGAACTTAAATATAAAATTTCTACCCAATTGCATAATCATTTTTGTGGTTAAATTTTATTTTTATCAAAACCTAGGTTTTTCAACTAAACCCATTATTTCTTTAATTTATATGTTAAGAATCTACCCAAAATGCATGTATTAAATTCATATTGTTTAGAAATTACTTATCTCAAAGTGCTAGGTGAAAACCCCTCTTTAAAGAACTCTAAAATCGTCCAACAAGTGAAAGAAATGAACCAAAAAGCCTAAGTCTCGACAATTTTAAAAGACAATGCCCAGGCGTCCCTTCTTCACGATCGGGGAAAATCCATCGCGATCGCGAAGGCAATCTATCCAGGGCCCAGGAAAAGGTCATCGCGAGTATGAGGAACCGCACGCGAATGTGAAAGCTGACAAGCCTGAGCTTCGCGAACGCGGGGTCCAGCTCACGAACGCGAAGAGGAATGAGCTCACACCCCCCGCAGGTCCTAGACCATCGGGAACACGGGCAAGGGGTCGCAAACTCGTAGAGCAAATCTCAGCCCCTCAAATTTTCCTTCTCCACCAACGTGGCACAACCTTGCGATCGCGAAGAAGAAAACCAGAACCAACACACCAGATTTTTGGGACTTAGCTCTGGGCAGTCCGAAACTCACCCGAGCCACCCCGGACCCCGTCCAAATGCACCAACAAGTTCATAACAATAAGAATCGTACCCCAAAATCAAATTTTATTACGTTATGAACTTCAAACTTCTCAACTAGCTCTTAACGCGCCGAAACCTACTTAGACTACTCGAAATGGCGCCAAATTTTGTGTGCAAGTCTTAACTCACCATACGGAACTATTCCTAGGCTCAGAATCCCAAACGGACCTCGATAACACCAACACCTACATCAAACCAAACTTAAAGAACTTGAAAAACCTTCAATGCTCCAACTTTCAATATTAAGCGCCGAAACGCTCCCGGGTCATCCGAAACCCGATTTGAATATACGCCCAAGTCCAAAATCATCATACAAACTTGTTGGGACCGTCAAATCCCTTTCCGAGGTTGTTTACGCAAAATATTAACTTAAGTCTAACTTAACCATTTTAAACCATTCTTAAAATAACTAAGTGTTCCGATTTCAACTCGAACTAACCATCCCCGCAAGTCATAAAATAGTAAAAGCACATACGGGGAGTCTTAATTAGGGGAATAGGGATCTAGAAAGTAAAACGACCGGTCGGACTATTACAATTATTGACAGTAGCATCCTCCGAGCGGGTATCATGAACTATAGCAATAAAACCCGAACACCCATTATTAATCATTTGAAGTGCTTTTACAAAAGATATTATATTTCCCTAAGTCAAAAGAGTCATGCCTTTCCACACTAAACATGGTTCTCTAGGAAAATCAAAACGTATAAGCTTGGCATGACAATCAACTGAAGCATAACATGACGCTAACCAATCCATACCCATAATCACATCAAAGTCGAACATCGGCAACACTAGTAGATCAACTACGGTGTCCCTGCCTTGAATGAATATCTCACAGTCTCTAGAGACTCTATCCACAGATATTGTCTGGGGTCACCACGATATATGGCACATTAAGAGGCTCAACTCCTCATTCTAAGTATATGGCAAAAGATTGGGATACATATGAATACGCAGAACCAGGATCGATAAGAGCGTAAGCCCCATAAGAACTGATAGTGATAATACATGTGACTACTGCATTAGATGCCTTGGCATCCTGTCTGGCCATAGCAAAGAATCTCGGCGGTCCACCCGCTCCCTGAGCAGCCTGTGCATCCTGTCGACCCTGTCCATGAGCAACCTGTAGAGCTGCTCTATCTGGTTGAGTCTGAGTCTGTGTACTTGTAACAATTCTCTGTGGATGTGGAATAGCATGGCTAGTAGCAGAATTTCCTCTAGGACAATACTTTGCAATATGCCCTTTCTGACAACAATTAAAACAAGCCCCATCTGTTCCAAAACAACGAACACTGTGATTTCTACCAAAATTTGAACACCTCGGATGTTGACCTTCCTGATATGAGGTATTATCCTTCCTTTACATCGATTGCTGCCCTTGTCTAGCTGGACAAGTACTCCTAGAAGACTGCACCATTGACTCTGACTGAGTAGGTCTAGACTGCCCACAATTAAAACCATTCTTGCCCCCAGATGGAGCTCCACTAAACCCGCCAGCACTACGAGCCCTTTTGCTTTCTCGCTCGGTCCTGTCCCTCTCCTGATAGGACTCATAACGGAGAGCAGTGTCAATTATCTCTTCGTAGGAACCACCTCGAACATCCCTAACCACTGGACTATGATAAGGATGTCAAGCCCATCCACGAACCTTTTCACCTTCTCATGCTCATCTGCAACCAGAAAAGGTGCATAACTGGCTAAGTCAGCAAACTTAGCCTCATACTCTATAACTGTCATCGTGCCCTGACGCAGTTGCTCAAACTGTTCATGTTGTCTCGCTTGCTCAGTGGAACGAACTTATCCATAAACATAGCTGAAAACTCTAACCAAGCAATAGGTGGCAACCTTGCTCGTCTACCTCTCTGCACTGAATTCTACTATGACTCTGCAGATCCTGAAAATAGAAAAGTAGCAAACTCCACCCCTCGAGTCTCCTTCAGCCCCAATGTAGTTAGTATCTTTTCACAGCGCTGAATGAACTTCTAGGGCTTAATAGAAGCCTGTGTAGCATCAAACTCTAGTGGCTTAAGATTCATGAAATTCTTAAGATCCTTAGAATGCCCTGTATTTGTAATTGGCTGAACGACCTGCTGAGGGGCCATATGAGGAGCTGCAACATTCAGCTAAACCTGTGCTTGCACCTGCGAAGTAGCTTGGGGAGCTGGAAGTCCACCCTGAGTAGGCACTAATTCCTCTAACACATTCAACAACCTCAATATTGCGTCTTCAGGTAGGGTAACAATAGGCACAACAACTGGCGCTAGTGGTGGAGCACCAGGAACCACTTGTTCTTGCACTTGGTCTAGCATAGCTGCTTGGGGTTGACTCATGTTCACAACTTCAGGCTGAGGAGTGGCCTTTCTACTAGTCTGAGATCTAGCCTGATGAGTCAACACCACGTCCAGTAGATGAGGGTGTGCGTGTCCTAGCCATCTGTGAAAGAAACAGTCTAAAGCCAAACTCAAGTTATCTCAACGCACGATCAAGGAATGAAAGAAGGGACACATCCTAAATGCTTAGTAGCCTCAAGATCATAAGTATGTGCTCCTACATACCCATGAACAAGACTCTACCAAACACTGCTCCATGACCCGAGACTTAAAACCTTGCTCTTATACCAACTTTATCACATACCAAACTACTCCCTAGAAGTGACTGGCACCCAGCTACCACCGCCTGCCAGGCGAACCCATTTCTCATACGTTTAACCATTTACACAAACGATGAGAAAACAATAAGTGCAGGTCCAAAAGTATTATTAATAATTAACAATGAAATAGTTACCAACCGATACCTTAGTCAATTGATAGAAATACCAATGGTCACTCAAATAATAATACTCTAACTCAAATCCCACACTAAGACCATGGAGCATCTAACAGAGTGACATGAGTTTAACTGATAGGCATGCAAACTCCAAAGAAAAGGAAATAACTAACACGAACTGGATGAAGTTGAAACAAAGCCTCCACGAACAATGCGGTGGCTGACCTCAGCAATATGATCCACCCGAACGAACTCGTCATCCATTATCTCTATCTCCCAGCAAGAAGTATACACAATGCTCGGGTGATGTATAAAGGCATACACAATGCCCCAACATCATGGCTCGCAGCTGTATCAAACTATCAAACTCAATACAATGGTTCACAGCCGTATCAAACTATCAAACTCAACATTATGGCTCCCATCCATATTACTCCATCCAACAACTAATAAAATAATTTATATATATATTTTTTATAAAATAATATATTTGCGGCTAGTCTAAGATTACCGATTCTGTCAAGCGCACGCTTATCCCAATACATAGACCAGACAGAGAAAACACATTTTCAAAATGGGTTTTAGAAAAGCAAGTATCAAAACTAAAAGTCTCACTTACCTCGCCACATATGTCTGATATATTAACCACATTAGTACACTCCCCACTTAGGTCGAAATTAAAAATGGTACACTTACACTGTCATCTTATTTAAGTGTTGCTCATCTTCTCTAAGATTATTCTTTACTTAACCCAACATATGTTAACAAAATCATGAGAACCAATTACTTTTGTTGGTGACCGTCATGTCATTTTGTTGGTACTCAAAATTCCTTTATGGTTCATCTATTTTTCATCATGGTGTATGATAGTCTTTATACTCTACTGCTTACTTTTACTTTAACAGCTAATCATGCTCATGTGTACTGAGTTTCATAACTCAACCTATTACTATGTTGGCACATGTAGCCTTATACTTAAATTGTATTCTATCTCATATGATGAAATTTATCTACAGACCTCCACCTTGAACATGTTGTGCATCAATTAGTGCCACTATCTTGAACATATGCAATGCACTTGAATTAGTATAGCCACGCCACAGTCACTCTACTTAAATTACCATCGTGATATCACTAATAATAGTGAATTAACTTAAGAAGCATTAGGCTGACAACCATATAAACACTTTCGTCAACATGTCTCTCATTGTTAAGACCAATAGGCTAGACATGGCTAAACTATTATATTACACTTCTTATTTTTTCGTTTAACTCTTTCCCTCTCCTGATCAGATTCATAACGAAAAATTGTACCTACAACTTCGAATATTGAATAAGCCGCTCATAGACAAAACTATATCCTCAAACCACTTTACAATTCACATAACTTCTCAACATTTAAAATAATTGACTTGCGCTCAAACTTCTTAAGAATTCTGATAGATGTTCCTTTGAGAACAGAGCTATCCTAAATTTTACAACCTGTCCAATCTCAACGACAACTAATGTACGCAACATCCCATGTACTCAAAGTTACTTTCAGCTACCTATATATTATTCCAAAGGATACATGTGTCCTAGCCATATGCAAAAGGGACATCTTAAAGTTCAACTTGATTTAATTCAATGCACGAATAAGAAATGAAAAAAGGAAAAACATTCTAGATGTTCAGTAGCCTTAAGATCATAAGTATGGACGTCAACATACCCATGAACAAGACTCTACCAAATACTGTTCTGACCCGGGACTTAAAGCATAAGCTTCGAACACAGTGTTGTCACGTCCCAAACTACCCCTAGACGAGATTGGCACCTACCTAACACCACCTGCCAGGCGAACCCATTTCTTATACGTTTAACCATTTAAACAAATACTGAGAGAAAAATAAGTGTAGATCTAAAAGCATTATTAATAATTAAGGACTAAATAATTATTAACCAATACTTTAGTCAACTGATAGAAAAACTAACAATCACTCAAATAATAAAATTCTAGCTTAAAACTCACATTAAGGCATGGAGCATCTAACAGAGTAATATAAGTTTAACTGACGGGTATGCAAACCCCAAAGAAAATGAAAGCAACTAACACTAGCTAGATAAAGCTGAAACGAAAGCCTCCATGAATAACGTGGTGGCTCACCTCAACAATAGGATCCATTCGAACAAGCTCGCCAGCTACTAACTCTACCTCCCGCAACAATATCTGCATAGAGATGCAGGTAAGGAGTGAGTTATACGTAAATATAACCAGTAAGATCCTCGACCCTCCACTTTAAATACCTCTAGAACAAGTGTTAGAAAATACAAGCACACCGCAACAAGAACAATATACTAAACATGATAATTATACAATAACACTATATATGGGTATTAACAGAGTTAACAACAATTAACTAACAAGAACATACATATCTCAACCCACTACACACTAAGGACTTGTCATAACTGTAGTAAAAGAAATTAACCAACCCTCTATAAGTCCACAGCGGCACCACAATGCCTAAACAATGTAATAGAGCATACACAATGCTCATTGAAGCATATACAATGCCTCAAATATATATCAAGAAGAATACACAATGCTCGGGTGATGTACAAAGGCATATACAATGCCCCAACATCATGGCTCACAGCAGTATCAAACTATCAAACCCAACATCATCGCTCTCAGCCGTACCATACCATCAACAACTTATAAAATAATTTTAGTTTTTTTTCTTCAATAAAATAATAAATCGGCTAGTCAAAGACCACCGATTCTCCAAAGCGCATGCTTGTCCCAACACATGGTCCAGGCAGAAGAAACACATTTTCAAAATGAGTTTTGAGAAATCAAGCACTAAAGCTTAAAGTCTCACTTACCTTGCTAACGACAAATTCCCCAACTTTGCAACGTCTAAGAAACCAACCAAACGATCTCCAATAATCTCAATCTAGATAAAACATTAATTAATAATGTCAATTATACTAATCGGAATTATTTATAATTTTTAAAAAATAGTAAATCAAGTTAATTAAAAAGTCAACTCCCCGTCGACATAGTTAAATTCCTGAACCATTTATATTTTCGAACTACCCATAAGTTATTGAGTCCAAATCTGTAATCAAGTTTCACTCTTAATGTCAATTGGTAGGTGAAATCTCAATATTTCTAAATTGCAAGTCGAGTTAAATCTCTACATTTTACATCTCAATAAAAGGTGAAAATATATTCTAATATTACAATCCAACTCTTTGTTCAATATAATAATTTGTAAATAATAATATTTATGTCCAAAAGAATAATAAAGACGAACTTATAACTCATTAATACCTTTACATGATTGCTGAAATTTCGAATTAGTGGACTTTCGTCCTATACTCAGCTTCCGGACTCCTTGTTGGTTCAGATCGTGAGCAAGCAAGGCAGCATATTTGAATCTCTTTGTCCAAAATCATTCAAAGTAATGACTGTAATAGCAAGGAAACCAAATAGCAGTGCCTCATATCTCTGCATTACGCCGATAGAGTACCTAGGTTTCGCCTGTCGAACATGCTTTAATATACCCCACTAACTAATAAAATTTATCTAATGCTTATATACCCTATTGGCCCCTGAATCAAAATTTTGAAATAGATTGGCTTGGCCCACTTAATTAACTAATCAAATAATAAAATTTACGTTATTAGTCGTATGAAATTTAATACCTGATTCAGTTAATTCATGAAAATTAAATAAATTATACTCCCTCCGTTTTAATTTATGTGGTATAAAATGAGTCACATATATTTTGTGTGGCTATAAACCATTGCATAAAGGTAAATTGTTTTCAAATAAGGAAAGTGGTTATTCTTATTAGTACGGACGAAAAAAGAAATAGGTTAACATAAATTGAAACGGAAGAAATAATTAATAAAATAACTAAAAAGTTCATACTTAAAATATCAGGTTATTACAAGTGACTCCTTAGTGGCATTGTGTATGCCTCGAATGCTCATTTGGTCCGAGAAGACTTAAGAGAGCTATTTGATAAGGTCAATCTCATGAGGATTTTCCAGATTCACGGAGCTACTGCTGCCATATCTCAAGGTACGAATTCAGTCTCTACCTACTTAACTAAATTGACAAGTTTGTGGAATGAGTATGACGCCATGGTAGCTGCCCCTAATTCGAGAGAATATGTTGAACACCTTCAACAACAAAGATTGTTACAATTCCTTAGTGGCTTGAATGACTCTTATGATCAAGCTAGGAGATAAGTTCTGTTGAAGTACAATGAACCATCTATTAATTAGGCATATGCTATGGTAATTAAAGATGAGTCTCAGCATTCCTCTTCTAGTCTGAGCTCTTTAAGTGAAAAAAGAATGATCCAATAGCCATGCAAGTTAGCAGAGGTCAAAGATACAGGGGAAAGAAATATTTTTTGTTGTGTGAGCATTGTGGAATTAAAGGTCACATAAAGAAAAATTGCGACAAAATCGTAGGATATTTGTCATCTTGAATATTTTAAAGGAAAAAAGAAGTTTAGTAACAACAACACTGGTGTACAGTTTCGTCGTGGTAATGGCAACTTTTGAGAATAATTTGGAACTCAGCAATCTATCAATGATATAAATAATGTCTGTGGAAGTGCTGATGTTCAGTCACAAAGTTCTTCAACTGTTGATTTACAAACTACTTTGGCTGGAAAAGGACCTTATTTCACCTAAGGAGCAATACAAACAAATCCTAGGACTGTTGAGCAAACACACCATAACCGCCAAGCTAACATGGTAGGTATGCTACTTGCTTGATGACTAGTAGTCTTACAAATGAATGGATTGTCAATTGAGGTGCTACTCATCACATAGTAGCAACTGAAAACTTATTAAAAGATGGAGTTCATGCTAGGAAGGTTTCTAATGATAAGTACATTTGCCTATAGGAGATAAGGTTGCAGTTTCATGTGTTGGTGAAGCTTGCTTGTTTGGAACTGAATCCATAAGCAATGTGTTGTTTATACCTGACTTCAAATTTAACTTGTTGTCCGTGTCCAAGTTAACTAGGAAACTCTCATAGTCAGTTAATTTTTCCTGACTTTGTTTTGTTTCAAGACATCTAAAATGGCAAGGTGAAGGGGACTGGCAAGGAGTATGTACATATTGAAAGAAATAATTGACAAAAATAAAATCAAAATACATGGATTGGCTGCTACAGTTACTGGAGAAGACTGCAAACTATGGCATATGAGGCTTGGACATCCTTCACATATTGCTACGAAGAACATGAACTTAGAACGTGCTGTAAATAGTGAATTGTTTAATAAGCGTCGTGTCTGCTCTCTAGCTAAGCAGACTAGACTAGTGTTTCCTACTAGTAACTCTAGAGCTGAGCCTCCCTTCTCTCTTGTTCATATGAACTTTTGGGGCCCTTATAAGGTTGCTACTTTCGATAATAAATGTTATTTCTTGACTGATGTGAATAATTACAGTCGACATACGTGGATTCATTTACTACAGCTTAAATTAGAAGTCATAGTTTAAAACTTTCTTTTGATGATAAAGAATCAGCTTGGGACTATGGTGAAGATAATAAGATCTGATAATGGAATATAATTTTTTAATTTTCAATGTAACGCACTCTTGCAAAGTCTAGGTGTGATAAATCAGAGTAGTTCCACTTACACTCCACAACAGAATGGTGTTGTGGAGAAGAAGCATATGCATATATTAGAGATAGCAAAAGCCTTAAAGTTTCTGTCCAAAATGGCTATTAGGTACTGTAGTGTATCTGATTAACAGGTTGCCATCTGTAGCCATCAAAGGAAAGAGTCCCCTTGAAATGTTATACTCTAAGCCTCCATCTTTGAATCACTGGAGGGTAATAGGATGTTTGTGTTATGTAACTACAGTACCTAAGGGTGATAAGTTTACTGCAAGGGAAAGACCTGCAGTTCTTATGGGTTACTCTGATAGACAGAAAGGCTATCTATTATTGGAATTAGACAGCAAGTAACTCTTTGTAAGTAGGGATGTAGTTTTCAAGGAATCAAAATTCCTTTTGCTGTAGTTTGGAAAACTGACCATTCTTGGATTTCTGACATGCCTAACCTAATTCACAAGATTATGAGCTACAGATAGTTCACACAAGTACTGATACACCTGATGCAACTAAAAACATTGAGTCTGAGGAGCTAGTCATTGAAGGTGCAGAGCAGGAACAAGTTGCAACATCACTAGAAGAGGGAACATCACAAGAAGAACTAATACAAGAAATGACTACACAGGAAGATACCTCACAAGAAGCAGAGGCAACTACACCAACAACACATGTCAGGAGGTCTACTAGAGAATCCAAAGAGCCTATTTTGATGAAAGACCATGTGGCACCAAACAAAGCTTCCAGCAAGTATCCATTGGCAAATTATCTTTCTTATGATAGTGTCACTCCAACTTACTGCAACTTTCTGTCTAAATTTTCCACCTTGGTAGAACCATTGACCTTCAAGCAAGCAGTCAAAGATATTATTTAAGCTATACAGTAGAAGATTCAAGTTCTGGAGGATAATTACACTTGAAAAATTATTGATCTACCTGCAGGGAAAAATCTGTGGGATCAAAGAGGGTATACAAAATCAAGTATCATGCCAATGGGGAAGTTGAGAGATTCAAGGATAGATTGGTTGCCAAGGATACAGTCAGCAAAAAGGTCTTGACTATCATGCCACCTTCTCTTTTGTGGCTAAGATGGTCACAGTGAGATTAGTGATAGCATTAGCAGTATCTAGAAGTTGGTCTCTTTACCAAATGAATGTCTATAGTGCTTTCTTGCAAGGTGACTTTTGTGAAGAAGTATTCATGAAACTGCCTGAAGGTTTTAGAAGGCAGGGGGAGCAGAAGGTTTGCAGAGTATTTAAGTCTCTTTATTGACTTAAGCACGCTTCTAGTCAATGGAACATTAAGTTAACAGAGGCATTACCAGGCTTCACTCAAAGTACACATGATTATTCTATGTTCACCTTTAGGAAGAATGGTGGTATGGTGGTTATTCTAGCCTATGTAGATGACCTACACTTTACAGGTAGTAGTGCAGATTTGATCATTGAAGCAAAGCAAGTGCTTCATCAGAGATTCAAGCTGAAGGATCTAGGTGAACTCAAATATTTCTTGGGGATTGAGGTCCTTAGGTCCAAAGCTGGTGTCATTTTAAACCAAAGAAAATACGTGCTTGATTTAATCTCTGACATGGGCCTTAGTAGAGCCAAACCTGCCATCTCCTATGGAAACCAATTTGAAGCTGACTACAGTGGAGTATACAAAGCCACTGGCATTGTTGGATATGTGATATTACAGGATGTTACTCCCTATTAGAAGCTAATTGGCAAACTTATGTATGTTACGATCATAACGCCAGACATTATGCGATTCAAACCTTGAGTCAATTCATGCAGCAACCTAAAAGATTACACTGGGAGGCTTGATAAGTGCGGATTTTGACTGCTTATTAGCACTTTTTAGCTTTTTTTTTTTTAGTCCGAAAGTATTGAATTATGTTCCTGGAACTAATGAAATTATGCAAAAGTGCAGGAATGCTTGAAGTTTGGTCTCCCGAGATGAAAGCCGACTCAAAAAGGAGTGTCCCAAAGCGCAAGACAATAAAGGGGGCAGAAGCACAAATGTGCGGTCCGTAGAAGAAATTGTGGACTGTAGAATTTCATCTGCGGCCGCAAAACAAGAAGAAAAATTGAGGAGACCTTCCAGCAATGTGCGGCCATAGAACTGGGGGAAGAGTCAAAGATCAAAGAGTATGCAAAAAGACCAAGTCCAAAAGCCTTTGTGAATTGTGTACCGCATAATAATTGTGCGATGGGCAGAAGATTGCCTAGAAATGTGCAGGCGCAGAAGATTGCCTCGCGGCTGCAGTTCAGAAATGTGCAGCAGCAGAACTCCATTTCCTACCAGCTGAAGAAATTTGCGGACTGCACATGAAATTGTGCGGCCGCAAAACCTCCCGAGGGGCATATTTGTTAGAGATTTTCGGCCCTGTATAAATAGACGAGTTTCACAAAATTACGTTTAGTTTTGAACATCTAAAGCTGCTGTAGCCATTTCTCTTTACTACTTTCGAAAAGTTTTACATTATTTTGGTATTTTTACATTAGATTTATCATTTTAATCTTCCATTATGAGTTTAATTATCTTTTCTTCTCTATTTTCTGCAATTTTCATTATGAGTAGCTAGATTCTTACTAGGTTGTGAGCCAATCCTAGTGTGTAAACCTTATGGGTATCTAATTTAGTGTTTGTTTATGATTGAGTGTCGATTATTTAGCTTAGTTCATGCTTAAATTTTAGAATTAATGGTTGCAAACATTGATTCATGCCTATCTGACTTAGTCTCTACTTGAGAAAGAGGGACCTAGTCTAGGATAACTTAGCTAACAAGGAATTGGGTCAATTGGGAGATTGATTAACCCAATTAAAGTGTTCAATTTAGAGATAGTAATAGCCCGACTTGAGCTTTTATCAACAGTTTTGGTTGATACCCATTTGGTCTTGAGAAAGCTAAATTGGGTAATACTACTCTTTGACCGAGAGGTAATGAGTGGATAGTGTAGAGTTGTGAGCTATAATACACCCCAATCAACAAAACAAGAATTAACGTCTTTATCCCATTAGGAAAATACCTAGGTTATAGTCACAGCCCTAGGCCTTTTACCCAATTGGAAAAATCTTAAAAACAGTTATCTCTAGTCTATTTCCTTTATCTTGCAATCAATAGATTAACAGTAGAAGTAGAAAACAAATTTGTGGAAGTGCAATCTAGATAACCTATTTGCTTGCTTCAAATATATACTCCTAACTCCTAGTGCATTCGACTCCTACCTAGTTGGGTAATTATTATTGCATACGACCATGTCATATCGCTTATTGAGGTGTGTTGTAACGTGATCAAGGCTGCACTTTGAGTGGTTAGATACTTAAAGAATGCTCCAGGTCAAGGTGTATGGCTGAAGGCTGGGGCTGCAACTGAGTTAAGTTGTTTGTATGACTTAGATTAGGCTGCTTGTCCCAACACACGCATGTCAGTTACAAATTACGTGATTAAATTTGGAGATTCCTTGATCTCTTGAAAATCCAAGAAACAACAGACAGTGCCCAGAAGTTCTGCTAAGGCTGAGTATAGAAGCATGGCTTCAGTTGTAGCAGAAGTGACTTGGTTGCTAGGATTGTTTAGGGGGCTGCGAATTGCCATTCAAGTTCCTGTTACAGTCATTAGTGACAGCAAATCTGATACGCAAATAGCAGTCAATCCCATCTTCCACGAACGTACCAAACATATAGAGATTGACTGTTATTTAATTCGAGATAAGATCAAGAATGGTGTTGTCAAAACAATCTATGTGAACACTAGAGATCAATTAGCTGATTTGCTAACAAAAGGGTTGAGTCAAGCTCAACATCTGTTTCTTTTAGGCAAGCTTGGTATGCTAAATATTTTGCACCCTCCAGCTTGAGGGGGAGTATTATAAACTGTAATTGTTAGTTAGTTAGCTGTTAGGTGTAGTTATTAGTTTAGTGAAGTCGACGTGGCAGTATTTTATTGGTTAAGTTAATTAGTTAGTTGATTAGTACAGTCATGTATATAATGACCTTGCACAGTACCTAATAGAACAATAGCTATCATTTCCTGTGAAACGCTCTCTTCTTCTCCCCTCTAGAAACCTCCTCAATTGGAGAATCTGTCAAGGCTAAGGCTTCAAGTGCAAATTAGCACTGATTTTAGCAATTCGGTATATGTTATTTTAGCATTATCATAATTATGTGAATTGGATGAGTTAAAGTGTCATATAATTAAAGAATTGAAATAAAAATTATACGTACAATATTATTGGGTTGAATATTTTATGAAAACAAAAAACATTTCAACTTTTATCATTACAAACATGTCAAAAAACCTAACAATGAAGTAAAGAATAGATAATTTGAGATGTTACTAAATATATTATTCTAGTTGTTTGTATCACTAACTATATAGTTATAATAATTTTATATCATTCAAATTTTATTTAGTGACCCCATGATTTGTTTTCTTTAATTTCATAAGTTCTTTATTCTTGAGTATATTGCATAAGAAGAAAAATGATACTAGCAATTTTATTGAAATAATTAAATCTAACGTGCTCAAATAAACACGACAATAATTTTCTATGACTAATTTTCTGAAAATTATTATTGATCATGGAGTGCGCCAATCAACACTAAAAAATGAAACAGATTATGCCATTTAGCAGTGGTTAAAAATTCATTTCGCGCCAAAAGAAGTGTAACAAAAAAAGATTTTTCAGATATTGGTTTTTACTTGTAGGCAATTTTAAAAATACTAGTATCTATAAACGTGCATTGGACGTTAATAATGATACATGATAGTTTAAATATTTATTTATATAAAAAAATAATAAATTTTAAATAATGCGAGAAATTTTATATATGATACTACAACAATCATCTAAATACCGAAAAATATTGTTACATTATAATACGTGAATTCAAAATGAAAAGATATCATCAGAACTTATATAAGTGATCAATTTTAGTCATATTAAGTAGATAATTATATATGTAGCTTAAAGGTATCTAATATGGTATCTTACCGAATACTTCTTTATAAACGGTGTTTCTTTTGTATATGTTTCCTTCTAATTCTTTGGTTACTCTGCCATAACCAGAATTCGTGAGGTGAAACATATAGTTATTCATATAAGAAAATATTGTGGTAAATATTGTTCAATAATTAGGATGTTTGTCCTTGTACTTTATTTATCATAACTACAAAATATAAACATACTAAAAATTATTTTCACACAAATTTAAAAGGATATTTCTTAATTTCGGAAGACGAAAGTTGAGTTTAGAGACAAATACATATTTAGAAGCATATTGACCAGTATCACAAGTTCCATGTAGGACGTTATTGTCAAAACTTCTATATACCATATGTGTACTATTATATAAGTTATTCAGCGGATCTAAGTTTTCAGTAGCATGACATACATATTTTTCTTCAAAATCAACCTATATGCAATGGAAGATAAATTTTAACTTAGTCTATTATATATATGGTGACACTAATATACGTAAGAAATAATGAACTTGACAACAAACATGTACGATAGAAGGCCATTTGGTATTAAAGTATTTAAGTATTCTTCTTAGTAGTTATTGTTGATATCATCTTCTGCTGAGTCAAAAATGAAAAATGTTTAGTTTTTACCATAAAACTTAGCAATCAATCTTTTATTTAGTTGATCAACATATTCATTCCTGCAAGCTAAGATAGCTCTTTAATTTCTATCATGCAATTTGCACAAATTGCGTTTTAATCTAATGATGAAAATATATATTTTCCTTATTAAATGCACTACTATTACCATTGGGGTTGATAATCAAGTGTTCTAGAAGAACCAAATCATCTTTTATTGGATGCTCTTCTTCGTTTCCAAGAGGAAGCAAGAAGTCATAGAATGTTAGATTTGTTCTTACTTTTATATTTCTTGTCATTTGAATATTTTTCTTTTGAGGTCATAAGTATAATTTTGGCAAGGTAGCTTTTACAGTTTCTACTTTGGTCAATTTTAGAACTACTGATCGTACTTGACACAAATCACCTCCCAAACTATTACTTTTCCACCAAACGGTTCATCGATATCCAATATATCTCTAAAACTCTAGGCGATTGTTTCGATCATTTGACACTTAGCCAAAAACGCTTCATTCAATATTATCACTTTTGCTTTCATTATAAATTTAGCACTACTGCTCTGATTTGATATATTTGTGATGGTTATTTCAGTTATTTGAAGATGCATATCAAATCTAAAGTGAGTTGTATGACCTCATAATAAAATCGTTGCTGGTACACCACTTGTTCTTATTGCTAACAATATCATGACTTTTGATATGACATTTGCAAGTAATGCATGACATATGAATATTATTTCGATTCCGCAAGAGGCATGTACAAAGGATATATCAGTGTCGATTTTTTATAATATAGTCTTGAAAGCTTATTCTTGTTCAGGATTTAGCTTTAATTGTGCTTCCTCAAACACTTGTATAACCTTCTCAATATTATATTAATGTTTTTTACTTTGTGATTTTTTTTTAAATCTCTAACACTCTTTTTATGGAATAAATTTATGTACTCATATGATGAATTTAAAAAATAATAATTAGATTCTCTTGCTAAATATAATTGAAAGATTTGATTATTTGGTTATAACATAAATATAATATATTTTCCATTGATTTAGATTCTTAATATTAGTTCATCTTATGTTTGAATATTTAACCGTGATCATAATTTTATCCACTAAAAATTTTATTTTTAAAGAGTAAAAAGATCGATGACATTCCAATTTTAAATCTTTATATTTGTAAAAATCATTAGTGGTATTGGCTCTTACCAACCTTTTTCTTTCTTTTCTCACACATTTATATTCTTAAAAAAAATTTAGTTGTTCTTTAATAATGGGGTATATTTTTTTATATTACACAAAAAATTAATAATTAAAAATTATTTGAGTAGGAAAGAAGTTCAAATATAATATAATAATATATTATCGTGAGAATTTTTTTCTCAATTTCAACGCTTTATGCAGTCCGTTTATTTTTTTTTTTGGTATTGAATATTATAAAGTGGTAGTTTACTACCAATATGGAGAATTCTTATGAAATTGATTTTATTAAACCTTCCTACATATTTTTAATAATAATTCAATAGATAAGATTGTATTAATTTTAAAATATTAGATATTAAACAAATTAATTCAAAAAATAAATTATTACAGCTATGTCCTTTCCCTATGGGTTCTTCTGTTTAATATTTTAGAGCTATTTTGGTCTATCAATAATATTATATTCGTGCTTTTATAATAATATAGGCTCTCCTGTTTTTAAATGGATCTGGACAATAAATACGTTTTCAAATTAAATTAGTAATAGAAATTTTTTAAGAAGTATATCCTAAAAGTAATAAGATTACAAGGCTAATATCTATTACCAAAAATAATTATATTAATAGGATTCCTAAAGGTAATCATGTAGGACTCCTAATTTGTAGTATTATGTCCTAAAACTAATAGGATTACAAGGTTAATGACTAGAATTTTGATTATGTCCTTTTTTATGAGTTATTATGCTTAATATTAAAAATTTATTTTTGTAATCTAATATTTTATTCATGCTTTTATAATAATATAGATAGATAGATATTGATATGGATAGATAGTTTACAAATAAAAGGAGTGCGAAAAGGAATATGTATATATTTGAGTAACTGTTTCTAAATGCACCGCTTAAATTCAAAGTAACTTTTTTTTGAAACATCCAAGAAAAAGTAAAAGTTAAAACTCCTATTTTCATATCTGCATATATTATATGTTATCAGAAATTATAATGGGAGAACAAGTTGATATAATAGTTTACTGATAAATAATATTCGTTCAGATTCACTGTTATCCCTTTTTGTTATCAAACCTAGTCCAGTATTTATCCAACCTTTGGCTATATGCAAAAAACAATTTTAAAAATAAAATTTAGATACATAGAAACTAAATAAAAGGTTTTTACGCAGCAACTTTTCCTATCAATTCCTATTTTTTTCGTTAGTGATTATCAATTTTCCCCACCGAAGAAAGTTGGTTCTCTGCATATTTATTATTGTGTTTGAGTTCTGTACAGTGAAATCTCTAATATTTTTATACTATCAAATTAAGTTACATGCAGTAAGAGATAACTGTTTATAACAAATATAATCTAGTAATATGAAAAACAGAACGAAATAACTTGCTATAATAAGTTATATTAGAGTGATAATTTTCGACACAGTTATATAGTTTAAATTTATTATATTAACTTACGAAATTTTATTTAATTATATAATTAATTGTACTAGCCAAAGTGCCATTTAAAGAGGTGGCCTAGAAGTTCCAAAGTGGTTATATTTTCACTTTGCATTAAATTCATAAAGAGGAAATGTAAACAAGATAAATACTCCACTACTCTACGTTATTATAGGTGATTTAAAACAACTGTTTTACCATAAACTTATCTAGTACGTGAAAAAAATATTAATAACTGCACGGTATAAACATTAAAACAAAGTAAATTAAAATTCTAAAATTTGTGACAATTCACTGATTCCTGTTCCATTTAAAACTCTACCGATATCTGCAGATTTACTGCTATCCTAACAATAAGATAAAAATTGTACAAGGAGTTTGAAAAGAAAGAAACACTTTAGGATATACATTAGTAGATATCAGTAACAAACTTTTTACCTATGGTACATCACCTATATATTTCACTTTACATTATCATTCGATTACTTCACTCTTCTTAGAGCAAAAGAAGGAAAAGAAATGGCAGGGGGTGGAATTGGACCATCAAATGGCAAAGAATACCCTGGAAAACTCACCACTAAAGTTCTCATTACTTGTATCGTTGCTGCTTGTGGGGGTTTAATCTTTGGTTATGACATTGGAATTTCAGGTTATTTAATATATTTCTAAACCTTTTCTTTTTCCATTTCATATAGTTATCTTTTGCTAGGGATTTAGAGAAGGGGAACCTTGGTAAAGTTGTTGCCATGTGACCAGAAGGGTACGAACCGTGTAAACAGTCTCTTACAGAAATGTGGGGTAACGCTGCGTATAATAAATCCTTGTGGTCCGACCCTTCTACCTCAGTGGATCGGACTTTCACAATATTTCCTAGGGATTTAAGTTACATGCACTGACTATTAGATTATATTAACATAGTGTGAATTTTTTTTTGTTGTTGACTAGGGGGAGTGACATCGATGCCTAAATTTTTGGAGAAGTTTTTCCCAGATGTATATGCAAAGGAAGTATTACACACAGTGTCAACTAATCAGTACTGCAAATTTAACAGCTCGAAATTGACACTGTTTACTTCTTCTTTATATTTGGCTGCGCTTGTTGCATCTTGGTTTGCTTCAGCTGTAACTAGACATATGGGTCGAAGATTGTCTATGCTTTTTGGAGGATTTCTTTTTTGCTGTGGTGCTATTATTAATGGCTTTGCCAAAAATGTGCTTATGCTCATTATTGGTAGAGTCCTTCTTGGTTGTGGTATTGGTTTTGCTAATCAGGTACGTACATTTTTTTCTTATAAATATGCTTTTTTTCCCCTTCTTATAGTAGGAATTCAAGTTTTTCATTTTATGAAGTAAAGATGTTATTCTTGTTTACAAATGTTTTGAGGTATTTTTATTGGATGTAATTAATATGTGAAACTGTCATATATTGAAATCTTTTCTTTGTTGTTTAATTATGAATGTTTTATATTATGTTTCGTAATTTCTGATTTAAGTGTTTGTTGAATTTTATTAATATTATTTGATTAGTTAATGTATAAAATATGTATAAAATCATATAGATCTATACATATTAAGATAGTAACAATCATAAAATAGTTGATTACCATTTAAGCACATTTTATACGTACATTGATGACTGTTGTTTATCTTTCGACATTATCGATTATTAAATCATGTTGATCTTAATCGTTTCTTTTTTAGTTATTTTTGATTTGATGTATTCGACTTTCAGATTTACCAACAATTCGTTACTAAGGTTAGAATAAGTTCATGTACCGATATAAAATGATACAATCATTATATATATTTAGAACTAACCATGATGTCTTTATTTGTTATCTGACATTATGTTTGTATATATTCATTATTATACTAAGACACATAAATTTTTTTTAAAATCTAAATTTCATACACTGACAATGTAACTCATTTTTGCAGTCTGTGCCAGTGTACCTCTCAGAGATGGCACCATTTAAAAGCCGTGGTGCATTAAACATTATGTTTCAAATGTCTATTACAATTGGAATTCTTGCAGCAAATTTGATCAATTATTTCACCGCGAAGATAAAAGATGGATGGCGTTACAGTTTAGGAGGAGCAGTGGTACCAGCCATTATATTCATCGCCGGTTCACTTTTTCTACCTGATACTCCAAATTCTCTAATCGAACGTGGCAATAAGGAAGAAGCGAAAAGGAGGCTTCGGATAATCAGAGGAATTGAAAATGTGGACGAAGAGTTTTATGATTTGGTTGAAGCAAGTGAAAGATCAAAGGAAGTTAAGCATCCTTGGAGTAATATTCGTGAACGAAAGCATAGGCCACAACTGACATTTGCTATGCTTATTCCCGCATTTCAGCAGTTAACTGGGATGAATGTTATCATGTTTTATGCACCTGTTCTTTTTAAGACGATTGGTTTTGGCGATGCTGCTTCGCTTATGTCTGCTGTGATAACTGGTGGTGTCAACTTTATTGCCACATTTGTTTCTATTCTTGCTGCTGATAGGGTTGGTAGGAGATTTCTCTTTATTGAAGGTGGTTTACAAATGTTGATTTGTCAGGTACTTTTACTACACTTATAACTGTATTAACTTTCTGTGTGTTGTCATATTGCTTGTTTAGTTTTAACTTAGTACTTATTAACCAATTATGTATTTTTCTTATTTATGTTTTTGGTCCAGATTGTTATAGCAGTTTCTATTGCACTCAAATTTGGCACAAGTGGTAATCCAGGGGAATTGCCAATATGGTATGCATCTTTTGTAGTGGTGTTCATCTGCATATACGTTGCTGGTTTTGCATGGTCGTGGGGACCTCTAGGATGGTTGGTTCCAAGTGAAATTTTTCCTCTAGAAGTTCGATCTGCAGGCCAGGCAGTGAATGTATCGGTCAACATGATTTTCACTTTCTTCATTGCCGAAATTTTCACAGAAATGTTATGTGTCTTCAAGTTTGGTCTCTTCATATTCTTTGCTGTTTTTGTTTTTGTCATGACCTTATTCATCTACCACTTCCTTCCCGAGACTAAAGGGATTCCTATTGATGAGATGAGTAAGATTTGGAGTAAGCATTGGTATTGGCAAAAATATGTTCCAAATGATGATCCTCTTCCTCCTCAATCACCACCAAGAAAGTTACATTCACCTGTTAAAGAGCACAATATTCAGATGGTGATGGACGAGAAAGAAGCTTAAAGCAAGGAGATTAGTTGCGTTTAATTTCTTATGATGTTTTAGTGAATAATTTGATGAAACATTTTAAAATTTTGTTATCTATGTTTTGTTTCTCTAGTTTAATCTCTCTGTTTCGGTAAAATATTGAGTTTTTTGTGGTTAAATGTGAATTTTAGAGTCTTAGTTTAAGCCCACTATTCTCTCATTTTGTTATATTAGCTTTGTTTTCTCTTTTTTCATGGCATCAAATCTTTTTAAAAATATTTTTTAATTATCGCTATCTTTTAGATAGAACCTGTCACACCTTTCTCGAGGGATAGAGAGTTTTTCTAATTAAAGTGACATTATTCGAAATGAGATTATTTATGTAATTAGAGTTGTCATTTGAGATAATTATTATGGTATCTCAAGTCATCAGTTTAGTTTAAAATTTCAAATTGAGGAAATTTGACTCTATTTATGGTTCGTGAACAGTGAAGACCGGATAAGGAATTCTGTTAATTATTAATAGTTGTCGGAGGCCCATATTAAATCTCCTTATGAACCATCTGTAGCGTTAATGGGCTCTGGATTAAAGCCCAAATTACTCACCACTTCTGCGTATCACATTTGTGATAGACTAAACAGACCAGCTTACTATTTAGCCCAATTTGGCTCAAAATAAGATAAATACATATAAATGTTACACGAACATATAACGTTCATAATACTACATGCTTAACTACAATAATAAATCTACTGGAAGTAAAACTTAGTACATCACGGTGATTAATCCTATCAAATACAGCTTCAAAACGGAAAAATAACTATATGAATACACATATGTCTGCGTCCCAGATTCTTCTTCACTGCTTGTAAGAGAGAGAAACTATCAACTAAGCAACGTTGCATGGAGTCTTTCAGTCCTCAAATTTGATCAACCAATTGTCAAACTTGAAGACTGACTGACTTTAGCTTAATAATGTCCCTCAAAACATGATTGCTTAACTGGACAAATATCAAGCTATGCTCCAGATCAGAAGATAAGTAACTTTCATTCAATATAGCATTTAGACGTAACTAAACAGCAATTGATTAGGAAATAGATCAGCAGATGAAGTCTTTGAAGTAGCAAGCAATTACAACTTAAATTTTAACTCAAGCAGACAGTTTCATTAACAGAACAATACAAATAGGAAGCAACAAGCAATTACTACTTAGATTTTAACTCAAGCAGACAGTTTCATTAACATAACAATACAAACAGACCTTACAAGGGACATTATAAACACATCAAAGTAGGCAAGGTCATGAAGTCAACATTTTACTCATCATTTACATATCTCAAAGAAGAATTACAGATGAAGTTTCTACATACCTAGAAGCAGAAATCAATAGAAGAATTTGTCAAGGTAGAAGTCATAATTGAAAGGTGAGATTCAACAGCAAAGAACAACAAATTTCAGCAACTAAACCAAGCAATTTCACAATTTCACATAAGTGGATTCGCTTATGTGTCTCTGTCTATCTATGTGTGTTCTCTGCCAGAATTTCGACTCACCTTTCTTTTTATTACTTTACTGCTTGTAGGTTTAATTTTTGCAGATAGTTCCTTAGGATCAGTGTCCCTGTATTTTCTCTATGAGAATACCTATTTACTGAATGCTGGATCAGAGAGAGTCCAATGGGGGAAGGGGAATATGTCAGTGCAAAATCAGGGTCTGTCAAAAGGGAGGGAATATTTTCGTAACTAACCATGCCAGCTGCCTTGTTGGCAGTTAACCCTTTTCTTTTCCCAACCCTATTCTTTTATTTTCTACTCTTAAGGCCCCTAAAGTTTAATTGTCATTTCGAATACAACCCCCAACCCGCCTAAGTATGCACTTACTAAATCGTGACTAATGTGCTTGCCTATCACCCAAGGCAGGTCTCCATTTGACCCCAAAAAAACAGAAAACGCAGAGTAATTGAGAACTTTCAAACATGAAAAAAGTAATTTTTAACACTAAAATGCATCTAATTTAACAAAGATTTAAGTAATCCCACACAAGCAAACATAGAACTAGTTATTTTGTTAAAATCCTAATATGTAAAAATCGAAACTCAGAATAAGAGAAGAAGGAGAAGAAGGAAGAAAGAAAAAAAGATAAACAAACATTACCGAAGCAAGCTTTTCTAGTAACATTCGTTAACCAGCAGGTCCGAGCACTTCTCGAAACAAGCCGAAAGTAACATCAATCGATTGTTCTCGTTGAGAATAATGGGTTGATGTGAGTTTCGAGTCGAAACGCGTTCTGAAACCTCAAGAATCGATAATGTCAGAATTTAGGGTGTTCAACTTCTTAGATCTAAAATCCGTGAAATTGTATGGATTTTTGAAGCGAATGGTTTTAGGGATTAGGAATGAGGAGGCAAAGGAGATTATGGGGTAGTGATTTGGGGTGGATTGGAGATGGTCCGCCTCCAGGGGGCGATTTCCAGCGGCGACTTCTGAGAGAAAGTGAGAGAGATGAACGGTGAGACATTGTTAGGGTTTTGGGGGTCGAAGACCGGGTTCGGACACTTATATGGAAGGGGAAGGATGAGTTCCGAACCGTAGGATCAGTGCGCGATCAATGGTTGCAATTGAACGTGACCAAAATGGTATCATTTTGGACACTGATAGGGTGGACGGGGTATATGGATTGGGCTGGACGGATCGCGACCAGGACTGGGCTTGAGACAATGGCCCAGTCCGATTTTAACTTAACATCCTTTTCTTTCTTTCTTTTAGATTTTTCAAAAATAGCCACATTACTTCTAATTGAATTTATTTTGCAAAAAGACCCAATTAGCACTTAAACTAATTAATTAGACTAATTGCGTATTTTTTTATTTTAACCATGCTTCTAACCTATGGGTAATTCTTGGATGCAATTAGCACACTAAAATGAAAGATAAAAATATTTTTGATGATTTTTATGATTTAGGACATTTCTAAATATGCATGAATAATGTGATAAATGCAAAAGAAATAAATAAAAATTCTAAAATTATATAAAAGCAATTAAATTATTTTTGGAATATTCTTAGGAGTAATTTTCCTATATGGGGCAAAAATTAGGTGCTCACAACTGCCCCTCTTTGATCTAGAACATGAAGAGTTTTCGGGCAAAGATAAAGTGAGCAATTACGAGTTATTTTTGCCCGTTTGACACTCCATGTGAAGCATTTTGAAAAAGTTTGACCGAACCTTGCTTCCGAGATTGCCGACATATCCTTGGCTATAAAGGAATTAGGTCAGTGTAGTTCTGAAAGTTCTGGTAGCTGGGACTACCAAGAAGCTGTGATTTTGCTGTTGTTGCTGCTGCTGTTGTTTTGCTGAACTCCTTATTACACCAAAGTCAAAATGACAAAGAAGCTAAACAAGCCTATCATCTACGAGTTACTAGATTTCTATCTATGCGCCTTTCACTTGATCTTGAGTCTTGACTGATCCTTCACGAAGACTCTGATATGAATCTTGCTGCTTCTTAGCTGCGGGTGCTAGTTAATTCTTCCACGGCTTCTTTTGATCAAAACAGGAGTTGCAACGCTCCTGACTTTAGTCATGTCTTGAGCAGTCCACATCTTTTATCTGCTTCTGCATTTTGGACTCACCTCTTTTCTTTTTCTTTTCTTATTGTGGATTGAGACTTATTCTATTGGTCATCTCAAAACCTGTGCCTCGAGGTAAAAACTGCTCAGAAACCAAAAGAAACAAATGAACGAAATTTTTCTACCACAGTTTTCACTAGGAAAATTTCGTGAGTTATTTTTGGAAAAACTCTATACTACTTCGTTATTGAAAGCAATAAAGGTCGGGAATGGTATACCCGGTGAAAACCTGATTCTTTGAGAATGATGTACCCTGATTGTCAAAATGGTGCCCCAACTAGGGAGTGAAAATCCGATGTTGGAAAACAAGACTAGGGAGTAGAGACCCTATATCTAAAATAATATCAACTAGGGAGTGGAGACCCTATATTGGAAAATGAGACCAGGGAGTGAAGACCTTATGTCTAAAATAAAATCAACTAGGGAGTGGAGACTGTTGGAAAATGCATTCTAATTTATGTAACCTTAACTAATGACTTTGTGTCTTGTTATAGGTTTTGATAATCGACAAACCATCATGGACAAACTACTGAGATTGCTATGGACTTTGTTAGAGTACAAGTCGAGCTTTCAAGATACTAGGAGTCGATGCATGGAACAAGTCGATGAAGCAAAAAGATTGAAGACAAATGAAGTTGTCATTTAGTCTTAATGTTATTTTGAGTTTTAATGTGTTTGATTTATTTATCGTCTTTAATAACTTGGCTTAAAGTTTTAAAACGATTTCAAACACAAATTAAAACATTTTTCAAAACAATTGGTTTTCACAAAATACCAAAATAATTGATTAAAATTTGCGCTGGAATTTTTCAGGAAAGAACCATACATTGATGTTACTGTAGCAATGTCACTGTAGCAGCATCACTGTAGCAGTGTTACTGTAGCAAATTCCAGAGAGTTTAGGAATCGATTATCAGCCTTAAATAATCGATTATCTGAGTTAGATAATCGATTATCTGAGTTAAATAATCGATTATCTTTGTTACCGTTAGGCTCCAACGGATAGTTTTTGTTACTAATCGATTAGTTATTTGAATTAATCGATTATATGGCAACGGGCAGAAGACTTATTGCCCTTAAACTCTTGTTTTCTCAAATGGGAGTTTTGCCAAATATTGCCAACGGTAATGTGAGGTTTTGGGGTTATAAATACACCCTCTTAAACCTCATTTGAACACAACACAATACCCAAAATCATAAGATAAATTGCTTCAAGTATTCTTACTTCTTT
>MCJB01013615.1:97087-149732 GCA_002018475.1 Nicotiana obtusifolia | reverse complement strand
GCGATGTCAGCATACCATGGTGCAACTGAACTTGATATCGTCAGTATTTGCTCATCTAGAAAGGAATCATTGATCTCCAGCTCTCCTGTCTGTCTCCCTGCTTCTTCCAATCTAGAAAGATGATCTGCTACTTGGTTTTGGGTGCCTTTACGGTCCAAAACTTCAAAGTCAAACTCTTGTAGTAGCAGTACCCATCGGATGAGTCGAGGTTTAGCATCCTTTTTCGCCATTAAATAACGAAGCGCAGCGTGATCAGTATATACAATCACTTTGGAGCCCAACAGATATGCACGGAACTTCTCAAAGGCATAGACAATTGCTAACAGTTCCTGCTCTGTTACGGTGTAGTTCATTTGTGCTCCATTCAGCGTCTTGCTAGCATAATAAACCGGATGAAGAATTTTGTTGTGCCTCTGCCCTAGCATCACCCCAATAGCTACTCCGCTAGCATCACACATCAACTCAAAAGGTAATGACCAATCTGGTGTAACAATGATAGAAGCAGTGGTCAGTCTCCTTTTCAGCTCTTTAAAAGCAACAAGGCATTTAGCATCAAAGATAAACTTAGTATCTTTCTCTAAGAGTTTACACATTGGATGTGCAATTTTTGAGAAATCTTTTATAAATCTTCTATAAAACCCCGCATGCCCCAGAAAACTACGGACACCTTTCACTGACGTGGGAGGAGGAAGTTTGGAGATGATTTCAATCTTAGCTTTGTCCACTTCAATACCTTTTCTGGAGATTTTGTTCCCCAAAACAATACCTTCGTCCACCATAAAGTGGCATTTTTTCCAGTTTAACACAAGGTTTGTTTCCTCACATCTTTTCAATACTGCTTTGAGATTTCTCAAACATTGATCAAATGTTTCCCCGACTACCGAGAAATCATCCATAAAGACTTCGAGGAAGTCTTCCACCATATCTGAAAAAATCGACATCATGCACCGTTGGAATGTAGCTGGAGCGTTGCATAAACCGAAGGGCATGAGACTGAAAGCAAAAGTCCCATACGGACAGGTGAAGGTTGTCTTTTCCTGATCCTCCAAAGCAATATTGATCTAATTGTACCCAGAGTATCCGTCGAGGAAGAAATAAAAGGATTTTCCCGCTAGCCGATCAAGCATTTGATCAATAAAAGGCATAGGGAAGTGATCCTTGCACGTGGCACTGTTGAGCTTTCTGTAGTCCATGCATACTCGCCATCCAGTCACAGTGTGTGTTGGAATCAGCTCATTTTTTTCATTAGTTACCACAGTCATTCCTCCTTTCTTTGGCACACACTGTACTGGGCTTACCCATGAGCTATCGGCAATTGGGTACACAACTCCTGCATCTAGCCATTTTATGATTTCTTTCTTCACCACTTCTTGCATAGCTGGATTCAATCTTCTCTGATGCTCAAACTTGGCTTTGTTCCGTCTTCAAGTTGAATTTTGTGCTCACAAATTCCAGCTGGAATGCCTCGGATGTCCGCTATCGTCCATCCGATTGCATGTCTATGTTCCGTAAGCACTTTCAGCAACTGCTCTACCTGCACATCATTCAACAAAGACGACACAATTACCGGTAAAGTATTATTAGAACCAAGAAATTTGTACCTCAAATGCGAAGGGAGTGGCTTGAGCTCTAATTTGGGCGGTTCAATAATTGAAGGTTTTGCTGGGGGCGTGGCTCGATTCTCCAAATCTAGTGACAGTTTGGGTGGAGTATATGAATACGAACCGCGACCCTCCAATGCATTTACTAATTCCATGAAACTATCCAAATCATCCCCATCAAAATTTACTAATATAGCCGCCAAGGCTTCACCAAAACACTTTTCTTCCATTTTTGTATCCACTGCCTCGTCAACTTCATCAATAATGCCGATTAAAGATATATTTTCATATTCTGCTGGCATCTTCATCCCCTTGCTCGCTTGAAACGTGACTTCTTCATTATTGACCCGAAATTTTATTTCATTACGTTCCGAGTCCATGAGAGCTCTTCCCGTAGCTAAGAAGGGTCTTCCCAAAATAATGGGGATTTCCTTGTCTACAGCACAATCAAGGATAACAAAGTCGGCTGGAATCTGAAATTTCCCAACCTTAACAATCACATCGTCCACAATACCCACGGGTCTCTTGATAGACCGATCAGCCATCTGCAACCTCATGCTAGTGGGCCTTGGCATTCCTAGCCCGGCTTGTTTGTAAAATGGCTAAAGGCATCAAATTTATACTGGCTCCATTGTCACACAAGGCCTTGGCAAAATCGCATACTCCAATAGTACACGGAATGGTGAAAGCTCCTGGATCCTCTTTCTTCTGGATTGGGTTTGTTGCTATGATGGAACTTACTTTGTGAGTTACATTTACCACTTCATTCCGGGTAGTCCTCTTTTTCGTGATCAAGTCCTTCAAGTATTTAGCAAATCCCGGCATCTCTTGGAAAGCTTCCAAGAAAGGTATGTTAATTGATAGCTGTTTGAGCATGTCATAGAACTTCTCAAATTTGTTATCTTCAACTCTACTTATAAGTCGCTGGGGGAATGGTGGAGGAGGTCTAGGAATTGGTGGAAGAACAATTGGTATTTCTTCCTCCTTATCCTTTACTTCTTCCTGACTATCCTCAGTTGTCACTACAATTTCTGGATTTTCAGCTACCTCAGCAACATTCCTTCTTGCAGCAACACTTTCGCTTTCAACCTCCATCTGAAACTCTGTAGTAGCATCATTTACCTGTACTGTCTTACCACTCCTTGTTGTGACGGCCATGATATGAGCAATAGGACCACTTCCACCTCCTTTAGGATTTGCAATTGTATCACTAGGAAGTGTCCCTTTTTGCGGTGGATATTGCTCACGAGAGAGATCCCTCATTTGCAATTCCAATTTCTGGATAGCTGCTGCGTGGGAGCCAACCAATTCAGTCATATTCTTCATTGAGGTGTCTGACTTTTCTTGGTTTTGTATAATCCTCTCGAGCATACTTTCCAACTTAGAGTCACTAGATGAGCCCTGATTTGAATAATGCCCTTTCGAAGGAACATAAGGATTGGAACTCCGATTTTGAAAATGGTTATTGTTGTTCCAATTTCCTTGATTAGGCCCAGTCGGATCACTTCACCATTGTTGGGGACCTTGCCCTTGCGGGTTTGGCCTCCACTGATTTTGTGATGTTTGACCCTGATAGGGCTGCCTTTGATATCCACCATGAGTATTGTTTACAAAATTTGCTTCTTCGAATTCTTCACCATGTGCTGGTAGCACATCCTCCACAGCATTAATTTTCTTTTTTTGATTCTCAGTGAAGAGCTTAGTCAAGACATTTACATTAGTTTCCAGCTCAGCGATCACTTGGTCTCTTTCTTGGTTTTCTTTGATCAAATTGCTCATGGAAGGAGACCCAATTGTGATACCACCTGTACTGTCCTCAGAATGCCAATCTTGATTATGTTTGGCCATTTTGTCTAGAATCTGAGTAACTCTAGCAAAAGTCTTGTCCATGAAAGAACCAGCTGCGGCATTTTTAGCTATAGATTGGTTCATAGGGTCCAATCCCATGTAAAACTTTTCCAGCAAAATGGAGTCTGGAAAGCCATGGTTCGGCGACCTTACCAAATATAACTTGAATCTTTCCCATGCCTCGTGCAACTGTTCACCTGGCAGTTGTTTGAAGAAAAATATTTTCTCTCGGAGCTCTGATTTCTTGCTTTGTGGAAACCACTTCGACAAGAAAGCCCGGACCAATTCAGGCCAAGAATGGATAGAATTTGGCGGAAGATTTTGCAAACATTTTCTCACATCTCCAGCTAGTGAGTACTTAAAGCATCTGAGCCGCAATGCATCGTTAGAAACATTATTCTGCTTGTGCGTTGCGCAAACACCCAAGAAATTTCTGAGGTGCTGGGTAGGATCATCATCAGTAGAATTTCTGAAATAACCCTCAGCTTTTAGCATTAGAATCAACCCATGTTCTACTTTGAATGTAGCAGCACCTACAGCTGGAGGTACTATAGCATTAGTATCCTCAATGTATTCTTCAATATCAGCAAACGGATTCTCTTCGTTTTCGATACCCACGTCATCTGCATGCTCAGCCATCTTTTCCTGCCTACAACTACCAAAAAAAAAACAACGTGCAATCAAGTGGAATTAGACTTATAGCAAAATATACACTAATCAGAAATTTCAAAACCGTATTCCCCGGCAACGGCGCCAAAATTTGATCCGCTCAAATTACACCTTAACAATAGTGTAAGCGATCGATGTCAAATATAGTAACCCAACTAGGTTGGGGTCGAATCCCACAGGGAATAGGCGTGAAACGAATATCTGATTAACATAGTATTTCGCTTAGTCTTAATTCGATCAAGTATCAGAATAAAATATATTGATGTTGAATACGTAACTATGATTAAACTACTAAGTGCAGATTGAAAGGATTAATTGAATAAATTTATGAAGTTGAGATACTAAGGTTGTGCCCCCCTAATGTAGTAGAATGTATTGATATTGATATTAATTCCCGCTCTTGATATGCAATTGGGTCTTAATAGTGTGCTATCCAATATTTTCCAATATCTAGACAACGTATCCTTTCATGATTCTCCCGAATACATTAAAGTCGAAATTACAAGTACCCANACTTCATCAATAATGCCGATTAAAGATATATTTTCATATTCTACTGGCATCTTCATCCCCTTGCTCGCTTGAAACATGACTTCTTCATTATTGACCGGGAATTTTATTTCATTACATTCCGAGTCCATGAGAGCTCTTCCCGTAGCTAAGAAGGGTCTTCCCAAAATAATGGGGATTTCCTTGTCTACAGCACAATCAAGGATAACAAAGTCTGCTGGAATCTGAAATTTCCCAACCTTAACAATCACATCGTCCACAATACCCACGGGTCTCTTGATAGACCGATCAGCCATCTGTAACCTCATGCTAGTGGGCCTTGGCATTCCTAGCCCGGCTTGTTTGTAGATGGCTAAAGGCATCAAATTTATACTAGCTCCATTGTCACACAAGGCCTTGGCAAAATCGCGTACTCCAATAGTACACGGAATGGTGAAAGCTCCTGGATCCTCCTTCTTCTGGATTGGGTTTGTTGCTATGATGGAACTTACTCTGTGAGTTACATTTACCACTTCATTCCGGGTAGTCCTCTTTTTCGTGATAAAGTCCTTCAAGTATTTAGCAAATCCCGGCATCTCTTGGAAAGCTTCCAAGAAAGGTATGTTAACTGATAGCTGTTTGAGCATGTCATAGAACTTCTCAAATTTGTTATCTTCAGCTCTCCTTATAAGTCGCTGGGGGAATGGTGCAGGAGGTCTAGGAATCGGTGGAAGAACGATTGGTGTTTCTTCCACATTATCCTTTACCTCTTCCTGACTATCCTCAGTTTACACTACAATTTCTGGATTTTCAGCTACCTCCGCAACATTCCTTCTTGCAGCAACACTTTCGCTTTCAACCTCCGTCTGAAACTCTGCAGCAACATATTTTACCTGTACTGTCTTACCACTCCTTGTCGTGACAGCCATGATGTGACCAGTAGGACCACTTCCATTTCCTTTAGGATTTGCAATTGTATCACTAGGAACTGTCCCTTTTTGCGGTGGATATTGCTCACGAAAGAGATCCCTCATTTGCAATTCCAATTTTTGGATAGCTGCTGTGTGGGAACCAAACAATTCAATCATATTCTTCATTGAGGTGTCTGACTTCTCTTGGTTTTGAAGTATCCTCTCGAGCATACTTTCCAGTTTAGATTCACTAGATGGGCCCTGATTTGAATAATGCCCTTTCGGAGGAACATAAGAATTGGAACTCCGATTTTGAAAATGGTTGTTGTTATTCCAATTGCCTTGATTAGGCCCAGTCGGATCACTTCGCCATTGTTGGAACCTTGCCCTTGCAGGCTTGGCCTCCACTGATTTTGTGATGTTTGACCCTGATAGGGCTGCCTTTGATATCCACCATGAGTATTGTTTACAAAATTTGCTTCTTTGAATTCTTCACCATGTGCTGGTAGCACATTCTCCACAGCATTAATTTTCTTTTTCTGATTCTCAGTGAAGAGCTTAGTCAAGACATTTACATTAGTTGCCAGCTCAGCGATCACTTGGTCTCTTTCTTGGTTTTCTTTGATCAAATTGTTCATGGAAGGAGACCCAATTGTGATACCACCTGTACTATCCTCAGAATGCCAATCCTGATTATGTTTGGCCATTTTGTCTAGAATCTGAGTAACTCTAGCAAAAGTCTTGTCCATGAAAGAACCAGCTGCGGCGTTTTTAGCTATAGATTGGTTCATAGGGTCCAATCCCATGTAAAACTTTTCCAGCAAAATGGAGTTTGGAAAGCCATGGTTCGGCGACCTCACCAAATATAGCTTGAATCTTTCCCATGCCTCGTGCAACTGTTCACCCGGCAGTTGTTTGAAGAAAAATATTTTGTCCCGGAGCTCTTATTTCTTGCTTTGTGGAAACCACTTCGACAAGAAAGCCCGGACCAACTCAGGCCAAGAATGGATGGAATTCGGCGGCAGATTTTGCAGCCATTTTCTTGCATCTCCAGCTAATGAGTACTTAAAGCATCTGAGCCGCAATGCATCGTCAGAAACATTGTTCTGCTTGTGCGTTGCGCAAACACCCAAGAAGTTTCTGAGGTGCTGGGTAGGATCATCATCAGTAGAATTTCTGAAATAACCCTCAGCTTTTAGCATTAGAATCAGCCCATGTTCTACTTTAAAGGTAGCAGCACCTATAGCTGGGGGTACTATAGCATTGGTATCTTCTATGTATTCCTCAATGTCGGCAAACGGGTTCTCTTCGTTTTCGATATCCACATCACCTATATGCTCAGCCATCTTTTCCTGCCTACAACCACCAAAATAAAAAACGTGCAATCAAGTGATATTAGACTTATAGCAAAATATACACTAATCAGAAATTTCAAAACCGTATTCCCCGGCAACGGCGCCAAAATTTGATCCGCTCAAATTACACCTTAAGAATAGTGTAAGCGATCAATGTCAAATATAGTAACCCAACTAGATTGGGGTCGAATCCCACAGGGAATAGGCGTGAAACGAATATCCGATTAACGTAGTATTTCGCTTAGTCTTAATTCGATCAAGTAACAAGACAAAATATATTGATGTTGAATAAGTACAGATGATTAAACTAATAATTGCTGATTGAAAAGAATAACTGAATAAATTTATGAAGTCGAGATACTAAGGTTATGCTCCCCCTAATGTAGTAGAATGTATTGATATTGATATTAATTCCCGCTCTTGATATGCAATTGGGTCTTAATAGTGTACTATCCAATATTTTCCAATATCTAGACAACGTATCCTTTTATGATTCTTCCGAATACATTAAAGTCAAAATAACAAATACCCAATTATTTGCCAACTTAAAATCTTCTTATTCCTAAGTGATTCTATTAGACAAGGGTTAAAGCCTTGAATCGTCGTTACTTATTTCTACCAAACTCTATCTCCCTTTTCCAAGACTCAATAGTGTAAATTGGCACCCGTTAATGTTTGCAACCACTACCGATTCAATTAAGAACGAGAAATAAGTAAACATCAAGCTTCTTACGAAATTGGAATCAAAATCAATTGTTCAATAACATTCTACCCATCTAGGGTTCACAACCTTAGTATTGAAATTTAGCTACACATATTTAGAACTAAAGAATGGATAACAGAAATTGAATTCATCTTACAAAAATAAAGATTGCCAAAAGCACTCTGTTTTTACTCTAAAATCTGACAAGTCTGCACATAACCCTAGAGAGGCTATTTATAGAGGCCCAAAAACCGAGGTGAATTGAAATAATAGCAGGGCCGACTTTGTCTTTTGCGATCGCATTCCTGTCGCATATCAGGAATGCGGTCCGCAGAAATGGCATCTTGTATCACAGACTGCCCTAGTACTTTTCCTTCCCATCGCATTTCAGAATGCGAACCGCAGATTAATTATGCGATCGCAATTCCTTCGATTTTTCACCTAAGACTCTGTCTGCATCTGCGGCGATAATGCGATGCGCATTTCATTCTGCGATCGCATTGTCGACAACTTTCTTCTGCTAACTTCGGCTTGAGTTTCTGCCTGACTCTGCGATCAACAATCCAATTCTGCGACTCGCAGATCCACTATGCAGTTGCAGAATTACTCCTGTTGTATCGTTGGCCTCTTTTCTTGCCTTGGCACAACTTTTGGCTTTCTTTTCGCGCTTTTGGGTTTCTTGCATCCATGTACTGAAACTAGACGAAAACTAAGTAAATAACGTGATAATTATCAAGTAAAACAAGCAATTTCTAATCAAATAGTATCAATATGTGCCGAAATTCCCCGGCACATCAATCCTCGAAGACATTTGTTTGTTTGCTCCCCCAACACGTATCGACGAACCCTTTCAAGTATTTATATGCATTTTGATCCGGTGCACCGGTGAAGAACCATCATTGCTCGAGTAAAGTGAGCATCACGTTGGTTATATGGAAGTTGCTTGCCTAATACGGGGAGGGACTATAGCACTTGCATACCCTTCATTCGGCAACACCCAATATGGAGCTGCTCGTGATGGAGGTGGGGGTGGAGCGGGCACATTGTCTTGAGGCACTCGGCCTCGTCTATTGGCATGAGGTTCAAGTGGGATCTCATCCATTTGATCATCCTCAACGTCCACATCCCCCAAAGCTATGTTTCTAAGCTCATTGTTTTCCATGATTGCACCTACAATAACTCAACACGTTAGTAACAAGGAAGGAAATGAAGATATTCCCAAAAACACATCTAAATATATAGAAAAAACCGTTTCTAGATTCCCGGCAACGGCGCCAACAATTTATCTCGTCCAATTTCACTCTTCTATTCGAGGTTATGAAAAACGATCAATGCAATAGTAATACCCAACAAAAGTCGGGGTCGAATTCCGCAAAGAGCTATATGTATGGGAGTTAGTAGTATATATATCTTAGCGTGTGAGTTTATATATATCTAAATTTGCACTTTCGCAAAAATTGATTTATTTTAAATTCTAATTTAAACTACAATTGCAATTTAAGAAATAGAACTAGGAAATTATTTTTGTTGTTTTTCAAATGTTGTAAAAGGCATAGGGGTATGACTTTCGCCTAGGTGTTTGCCTAACGAGTTGTAAACTTTAAAGCTTATTTTATTGGTCGAGATGTATTATAGCTATCAATACTCGGTTACCCACTCAATACTGTCAGAGAGTGATTTTTCCCAATTTGACTTTTTCAAGTCCAAATGGGTATTGAACAAAACGGTTGATAAAAAAACTCTAGTCGGGTTTTACTATCTCTAGGTTCAACCCTTTAATTGGGTTTATCAATCTCTCGATTGACCCAATTTCTTGCTAGCCAAGTTTTTCTAGACTAAGTCTCTCTTTCTTAAGTAGAGACTAAGTCGAATAGGCATGAACTAATGTTTGCAACCATTAATTCGTCAAATAAAAGCAAGAACAAGGCTAAATAATAAACACCCAACCATAAACAAGCAATAAATCAAACACCCATTAAGTTTAGACACTACGGTTAGGTCACAACCCTAGTGAAAATCTAGCTAGTCATGCTTGAAATTGAAGAAAAAGAAGAAAAAATGATAATTAAACTCATATTGATATATTGAAATGATAAAATCTATGTTAAGATAGCTCTAAATATGAAAAAATACGAATAGAAGTAAAGAGAAACAACTACTGTAGCTGCTGATGTCAAAACTTGACCTAAAAATGTGAAACTTATCTATTTATACAGGGCTGGAAATTTCGGACAAAAAGGCCCTTCCGGAGGTTCTGCGGCTGCACAATTCCATGTGCAGTCTGCATTTTTCTTCATCTTAACAGGAGTGGAAGTCTGCGGCTGCATAATTCTGAACTACGACCGCACTGCGCTCTTTCTGTAGTCCGCACTTTTACATGTGCAATCGCACCTTGCTCTTCTACGGTCTGCACTTTTACATATGTGGCCACAGAGCTCTTCTTCTGCGGCCGCACAATAATTGTGCGGTCCACAGTTTTGCTGGACTTGAATTGCAGATTCTCTGAACTTTGCTCTGACCCAGCTTCTGCTACCGCACAATTGATGTGCAGACTGCACTTTGCACCAGTCTCTGATGGATTTTCCTTCATCACCTGCGACCGCAGATGATATTCTATGATCCGCACTTCTGAGCTTTTGTGCCTTTTTTTGTCCTTGAGTTTAGATCACTCCTTCTTGAGTTGGATTTCATCTTGGAGTTCATCTTCCAATATTTCTGCAATTAAGCACATTTCATCAGTTTAGCAAATGCGACAAAAAGCCTCGCAAATGCGAGCACAGTGGCCTCGCAAAAGCGATAGATTGCATCGCAATTGTGGAGATGCCTCAATCGCAAATGCGGTTAAATTATTTGCAAATGCGAACTCACTCACCCAGCCTATCTTCACAAAATCAATAATGATCTCGCAAATGCGGCCATTGCAAGTGCAATGGGGACCTCACAAATGCAATAATAGTGTACCAAAACCAGCTGAACCTCTACAAACTCCTCCGGAGTGCGTCCAAAACTCATTCGAGGCCTCGGGGCTCTAAACCAAACATCCATACAAGTCTAAAAACATAATGTGAACTTGCTCGCTCGATCAAAACCCCAAAATAACCTCTAGAATCACGAAATCGGATGCCCAAAACGCATAAAAATTACAATGAACTTCAAGAACTTCTAGAATTGCAACCAATTGTCCGAACCATATCAAATCAACTCCGAATGACACCAAATTTTGCAGGCAAGTTCCAAATGACGAAACAGACCTATTTCGAGTCCCGAACCCAAAATTCGAACCTCGATAGCCTTAAAGTCAAACCATGGTCAAACTTAAGAAAAATTCCAAACTTTCAGACATTCAAACTTCGACAAACGCATCCTATTCATACTTAAGCATCTTGGAATGATGCCAAACTTTACGCACAAGTCACAAATCACGATACGAACCTATTCTAAGGCTCGAAACCAAAAATGGACATCAATAACAGCATAATCCACTTCAAACCAACTTAAGAAATTCTAAAACCTTCAAAATGCCAACTTTTCATATTAAGCGCCGAAGTGCTCTCGGATCACCCGATACTCAACCCGCACATACGCCCAAGTCCGAAATCATCATACAAACATAGTGGAACCTTCAAATCCCAATTACGAGGTCGTTTGCTCAAAAGTCAAACCTTGGTCAACTCTTCCAACTTAAAGCTTCCGAATTGAGAAGTTTCCTTCTGAAACAACTCCGAACTTTTCGAAATTCAATTCCGACTACACGTATAAGTCATAATGCATAAGGTAAAGCTACCCAAGGCCTCAAACAACCGGGCAATACGCTAGAGCTCAAAACAACCGGCCAGGTCGTTACACTGCCTGCCTTACTAACAATCATGCTGCAGCGCATCCTCCGATAAAGAGGCGACGTGATGAGGATGACCCTGATAGCATAGCTGGGCGGGATGGTATGCGCCTCAGGCCAGCCACTGCTTTAAAGCATACAGGCTGTGGGACTCATTGATATCTATTTTGAGTTATGTGTATGACATTAAATATCTAATAGTAAAAGTATTGATGTTTCATATAATTCGCGCATGTATTTTTATTTTTTGGGTTATTTATTACTTTAAAACTAGAACACGAAAAAAAGACAGATTAACATTGTGACGACCCGGCCAGTCGTCTCATGAGTTACCGCTCTGTTTTTCCCATTTCTACCTTATTATGCTTCGTTATCCGTGTTTTATGTAATTACGTTGAATAGGTTGCGTTCGGAGTAGATGTGCTAAGAAATGAGATACTTAGTCTATTTCAAGAAGGTTTAAGTTGTAAAAGTCAACCGGATGTTGACTTATGAGTTAGAGGGCTCGGATGTGAGTTTTGACAATTCGGTTAGTTTTGGAAGGTGATTTAATACTTAGGAGCGTGATCGGAATTAGTTTTGGAAGTCCCGTGTAGAATTATGCTTGAATTGGTGAAGTTGGAATTTTTTGCGATTTCCGGTTGATAGGCGAGATTTTTGATCCGAGGGTCGGAATGGAATTCCGAAAGTTGCTGTAGCTTCGATACGTGATTTAGGACTTGTGTGCAAAATTTGAGATCATTCGGACGTGGTTTGGTTGGGTTTAGATCAAAAGAGCGATTTAGAAGATTTTTGAAATCCTTAGGCTTGAATCCGACGCGAATTGGTGTTGATAGGTTGTTCTGAGCGTTTCGAAGGTCGAAACAAGTTTGAATAATGTTATGGGGTAGGTTGGTATATCTGGTTGAGGTCCCAGTGGCCTCGGGTGAGTTTTGGGTGGTTAAACGGACCATTTCATCGTTGGAAAAAAAATCTGCAGAAAAACCAGAGTCAAAATGTGGTCGCATTTCTCAAATGCGGACCGCATATCCCACAGTGAGATCGCAAACTCAAACAGATTCGTGTCAAAAATGCGGTCAATAATTCGGTTGCATTCTTGACATGCGAACCGCAAACCATGCTTCGTGCTGAATTGCGGTGAAGGCTAGGGTTACCTTTGCGATAGTCGCGTCAAATATGCGAACCGCATATCTGTTATGCGACAGATATGCGATCGCATTTTAGGCCTAACAGGGGCTTTTTTTCTCGATTTTTGACCCCTTTATAAATAGAAATCAGTACCCATTTGCCATGCGAAAACCCACTGTCGTTACCCACGAAGAGAAACACCTCCAAACACCATAAATCACGGCAAATCAACCCCAAAACTATATCCCAAGGAGACTTTCTTGGACAAATTCTTAAAAGAAGGAGTTTTGGCCATCTTGAACATAGTTGGAGCTATAGAGCTCGGATTAAAGCGAGTTTTGAGGCAATTCTTGGAAGATTTCCAAGGGAAAAATCGGGGTAAGTGTTCTTAGCTCAACCTTGGTCAAATTACTCCAGTAAATCGCTATATTTAGCACTTAATTGGTGATTTAAGTTTGGAAAATTGTGGAAAACCCTTAAGTTTAGATTTTAAGACTTGGAGGTTGAACTGATGTCGGAATTCGATAAATTTTGTATGGTTGAACTCGGGAAGATAAGGAACCCGTTAAGGCAAAAATTACTGAATTTCGAGAAGTGGGCCTGGGGCTCGGGTTTTGCTAATTTTGGAATTTCTTAGTATTTGTTGATTGTTTTCGTGTGGGCTTTGTTACCCCAGCATATTGTGACATAGTAGTTCTAATTTTGGATAGATTCGACGCACGCGGAGGCCAATTCGAAGGGCAAAGGCGTCACGGGCTAAGGATTTAGCCGGTTCGAGGTGAGTAATGATTGTAAATGATGTTCTGAGGGTTTGAAACCCCGGATTGCACATCGTAGTGCTGTATTGAGGTGAGGCACGCGCTCGATGATGAGCGTGGGGTCGTTACTACTGGGGATTGTGACTTGGTCCGTCCCGATTGATGATTTTTACTACATATTTGATTGAAACTTATTTGATATCATCATGATTTGGGCTGATTGCCATATTTAGGCTTCGTGCCAGTTATTTGAACCCTTCGGGGGTATTTATCACTGTTTCCTCACTGTTTTTGATTCGTTACTTGAACTCAATATTGTTGTTTTCCACTGCTTTACAACTCAGCCACTTTTACTTAGTTTTGAGATTTAAATGACATTTTAAATGATGTAAATGGGAGCGGGTGATACGCCTACCACGAGATATGATGTAAATGGGAGCGGGTGGTACGCCTACCACGAGGTATGATACTGTGCTTGGGCCGTAAGGGCCCCCTCCCGGAGTCTGTACACCCCTAGTGAGCGCGGGTACCCATTGTGATGTGAAACATAGCCCGAGGGGCTGATGCTGTACCATGTGATATTATGCCCGAGGGGCGTGTTTTTAAATGATACTGAGCTCGAGGGGCAATATTTTACTTTACATTATTTACCAAAAAGGATTTCATGTTTTCACCTGTTGAAAAGAGATTTGACTTGGATTTCTCACTGATTTTCTGTTGCGAACGATGTTTTAACTGCTTTATTATAGAATGCCTTGTGCTCTGTGTGTTTTCTTGCTTTCCGCCATTATTTATGATTATTACTCACTGAGTTGGAAGTACTCACATTACTCCCCGCACCATGTGTGCAGATTCACGCGTTGTTGGTTCCGCTCCGAGGCATTGACTGCTCTTGTCAGGGCAGTGATTCAGTGACTACGAGGTAGCTGTTGGCGTCCGCAGCCCCGTATCTCTTTTACCTTGTTGCTTCCATGTTCTTCAAAATTGTGCCAGATATTGTAATTAGTAATCTTGTTATTAGGATTCATTAGTGGCTCATGACATTGTGACACTCCGGTTTGGGCTGTTATCGGGATGGTTAGCTACAATTCCGCGATTGAATGCTATTAAACTATGTTTGTATTGTTTTCTTGTTAATTTAATTGCTTACGAATGAGGTTTTGTTTCAATTGGCTAGCCTTGTCTTCACGAGAGGCGCCATCACGACCGGGTTCGGGGTTAGGGTCGTGACAAACATAAATTTAAATTCATTAAAAATTAGACATAATACTTGAAACGTACAACATAAAAATAAAAAACTACACTTAATGTATCCATGTGTTTGTTTAGTCACTCACCCATTATTCTATGCTTTAACCACTGAAATTTTTCTTCCAAGCGATAATTTTTTTCTTCTGCCTCTTTTAGTTTCTCCTTCACTGCCGCAAGTTGTTCTTGGAGTTTCAAGATCTGGAGTTTGCACACACCGATCAGATTCCAAATGTTTAGCAAACATGATTTGTAGTATTCCTGGTTAATGGGTTCATCATACCATTCTTCAAAACCACATTGATTTTTGTCCTACAAATAGAAATGTCAAAAAAAGACTATTAATTAACATTGTTATAAATAATGTATTAACCAACATAACTTTCAATAATAATAACGTAAGACTTTTTTACACATCCATTCGTCTGCATCCTAGATTGCAATTTTGACCAACATGGATTCAAAATCGCACGTTTGCCACAGTAACACCTTGGTATGTCATTGAGTTCAAACATGTCGTAATGCTCGAACTGGAAAAATTTATGGAAATTTGTTTTCTTTGTTTGGTTACGCCGAAAAATAAAAATGCAAAATGTGCGGGATTTTTATAGGTAGCTAAGAGTGATTTTTAGGTTACATAACGCATATTGTTGATGTGCTACGTTTCGCGTGCTAATGATTCTCTACGGTACAAGTCGGTGCAGCTTTTTCAGGCCGATAGCTTTTTCAGGTCGACATGACAAAATACATAACACGTACACTACGTTTCACGTGCTAATGATTCTTTACGATACAAGTCGGTGCAGCTTTTTCAGGCCGACATGACAATACACATAACACATATTGGAGATGCGCTATGTTTAACATACAAGTTCATGTAGTTTACTTCTTTTTAAGTTGAACCAACAATTCCAGTATTCAAAAACCATTTCAAGAACTATTACATCATCCATTTCAGAAATATCACTAATATTTAATAAGTGATTTAAGAAGAGGCAAAAAGGTGAAGGTAATTCAACAGATCCCCATGGAACACGTCATAACATAATCGATCCCTACCTTGAAAAAAACATGCTAGGTTGCTATACTGATTTGGTGGATGACAAGTGGCATGGTGTTCTACGTCCATTGGAAAATAAGCCTGTCAATATACACATTGATCTCAAAGTTGCAGGGCACATTATTGAGGGGGGAGCGCATTCTACAAAACCTGAAGGTATGCGAATTTGGGGTGAAAAACTACAGCGGGTTCCCCTTTACTCAAAAAGGTATGATTATGAAGTACTATACCATTGGCATGGGCTAGTTGTATGTAATGACCGGGCTGGTCGTTTTGAGTGTTGTAGTTTCGTTCCCCCATTTACTGCTTATTTTATGCTCAATTGTCGTTATGTCACTTGCCGGGGAAGTTGGTTTGGTTCCGCGGATATTTCGGAATGAGTTGAGACACTTAGTCTCAAGGTTGGAAGCTTAAGTTGAAAAGGTTGACCAGATGTTGATTTATGTTTAAACGACTCAGGAATATAGTTTCGACTAATCCAATATCTCCATTGGGTGATTTATTAAGAGTGTGTCCGGATTGTGATTTGGAGGCCCATAGTTGATTTAGGCTTGAAATGGCGAAAGTTGGAAAATTAGATGTTTTGAAAATTTAGAAGTTTGACTGAGAGTTGACTTTGTGGTTACCAGGCTTGGATTTTGGTTCCGGGAGTTGGAGTAGGTCCTTTTGTGTCATTTATGACTTGTGTGAAAAAATTGGACTTGATTTGATAGGTTTCGGCATCGAATGTAGAACTTAGAAGTTTATAAGTTCATTAGGCTTGAATCGATGTGCGATTCGTGGTTTTAGCGTTGTTTGATGTGATTTGATGCACTGGGCGAGTTCGTATGATATTTTAGGACTTGTTGGTATGTTTGGTTGAGGTCCTAAGGGTCTCGGGTGGATTTCGGATGGCTAACAGATTGGAATTTGGACTTAGGTGATAGTTGAAGTTGCAGGTCTGGTTTCCTTATATGCGATAGCGTGAGAAGGTCCGCGATCACGTAGGCTAATTTGGGCAGCTGAGGTTTTGTTCTATGCGATCGCAAGTTTTGGTATGATATCATATAAGTTGGAGGAAACAGTGAATCGCGAACGCGTGGGCTAAGTCGCATTCGCAAAGAGGAAGCGAGGCGGCTGGGTTCTGCGTGGTTGTTATTCGCGATCGCGTAGATGTGTCAGCGATCGCGTAGGTCTATTACGGTAGTGCATCGCGTTCGCATTTGCTTATCCGCGTTCGCGTAAGTTTAAATCTAGCAGCTTAGGATTTGTGTTTCGCGATCGCGAAGCATTTCCCGCGATCGCGAAGAAGGGACATCTAGGCAGAATTTAAAGTCTCAAAACGAGGGTTTGAGTATATTTCACAACTTGATTTTGGGAGCACGGGTTGAGGTGATTCTTGGAGAGATTTTCAAGAGAGTTATTGGGGTAAGTGATTCTAACTTAGTTTTGGTTAAATTCAATGATTATATCTTTGATTTCATCATTTAATTAGTGATTTGGGTTGAAAATTGGGGAAAAATGGTGAAACTTCTTGGGCTGAATTTTGGGTATTTGAGCGAGATTTTGGTATCGGATTTGAGTAATTTTGGTATGATTGGACTCGTGGTTGAATGGGTGTTTGAATTTTGTAACTTTCATCAGTTTCCAAGACGTGGGCCCCAAGGTTGACTTTTGAGTTGACTTTTTGACTATTGATTAAGAACTTAGTATTTTTATCTGCAATTGATACCTATAGCTTGAGTTGATTGTATCGAATTATTTATGGCTAGACTCGAGGCATTCAAAGGCCGATTCGCGAGGCAAGGGCTTGTTGGAGTAGAGACTCACACGATTTGAGGTAAGTAACATTTCTAAACTTGGTTCTGAGGGTATGAAACCCCGAATTACGTGTTATATGATTGGTGTTGAGGTGATACCTATGCAAGGTGACCGGTGTGTGGGCATGCACAGTGGGAATTGTGACTCGGTTGAATCCGTGGAACTGTGTAGGCATATAACTTGTTATCTTCCATGTATTTCCCATGTGCTAAAGAAAATGGAATTGTGATTCATGTTAGAAATCATGCTTAGGCTATATGCTGGTACTGTTGGGTTCCACAGAAGTCGTGCTACATGTTGAATTATTTTCTTAATTTGTGATTTGTACTTAGTCAGAGCTATCATCTGCATATTATATCTCAGTCTCTATTGCCATTTATTGATACATCATATCATAATTGTTTGGGATGATTATCATGATACTTGTGAGCCCGAGAGACTGGAGAGATTGATGAATGAGTGAGGCCGATGGCCTGATTGTGAGGATATTTATGGGATGGGGCTGCACACCGCAACATGTTTTATTGATTCATTCCATGATTGGCTTATAATACGTATGGGCTGGATCTGACCCTCTGGAGTCTGCACACCCACAATGAGCGCAGGTACCTACTGAGTGTGAGTGCGAGTGCTGGGAGCGAGTGCCGAGCGATTGGGAGGATTGAGTAAAAGTGAGGAATGCGTGACTATGAGGATGGAGTGAATGGGAGGACTGAGTGATTGATACTCTAAGAGTATGCATATGACTTCATCACTGTTTTGTTTACCGTTGGCATATATAGTTGACATGTAGATATTGGGATGTATCATTTTTCATTTCAGTTACACTTGACATAACTTACCTGTTTGATCTTTAACTGTTAAACTTGAAAGCATGCCTACATTTCTGTACTGTATTTCGGTAATTGAATTGTACCTGTGAAGCTCGTCACTACTTTCATCCCAAAAGTTAGACTTGTTACTTACTGAGTTGGTTGTACTCATGCTTTACCCTACACTTTGTGTGCAGATCCAGGTACTTCCGGGTACGGTGTTTGTTGATCTCAGAGTTTTCAGCCGTTTGGAGATTATCGAGGCAGCTGTCTTGGCGTCTGCAAACCTTGACTCTTCTCCCCTATCCCTCAGTTTTACTTATTCAGTTCTACTTTCTTAGACAGTGTAGCAGACCATGTATTTGTATAGATGCTCATGTACTTAGTGACACCCGAGTTTTTGAAAATTCTGCATTGAGCTGTGACGTTTTCATTCAGTTTTATGAGACTTTTACTCACTTAAGCTTATTTCCATATATTTTAAATTTCAAGATCTTGGTGCGTGTGTGTGTGTTGTCAGCTTGCCTAGTATCATGATAGGCGCCATCACGACACTTGAGATTTTGTGTCGTGACAAGTTGGTATTAGAGCCTTGGTTACATAGGTCTCATGAGTCATGAGCAGGTTTAGTAGAGTCTTGTAGATTGGTACGGAGACGTCTGTACTTTTCTTCGTGAGGCTGCCGAACCATTAGGAAACCTTCAGTTTCTTGTATTCTTGTCATGCGAATTTGTTGAATCTGAAACTAAATTTCTGTTGCTCTATTCTCTCACAGCTGGTGAGGACAAGTGCTATCGGACCGGGTGGACAGCCACCAGTACCACCAGCTAGAGCCACGAGAGACCAGAGCCGCGGTGCAGCTCGTATAGCAGCTAGAGCAGCACCTACAGATCCACCAGTTGCTTCAGCTCAGGAGCAAGTTCCAGATGTGGTTGAGCCAGTGGAGCCATCTCTGGCACACTGTGCCCATCGTGATTCCAGGCTTTCAGGAGGCTTTGGCCCAGATATTGATTGTTTGCACTAGTCTTGCTCTGGCGGTTTCTGTTCAGACTGCGCCAGCCAATTCTCAGGCGGGGGGAGGTACCCAAACTCCCGCCGCCTGTACTACAGAGCAGGTGGTGTAGGGACTTCAGACACCGGGGGACTACCAGCCCAATCGGTTGCAGTTGCTCAAGCCCAGGTGGGTCCCATTATAAGTGATGAAGAGCATAAAAGGCTAGAGAGATTTGGGAGGCTTAGGGCTCCATCATTCAATGGGGCTGAGTTAGAGGATGCTCAGGACTTCTTGGATAGGTGCTGGCAGATTCTTCGCACGCGGGTGTTTTGGAGACTAGTAGAGTCTCCTTTACTACTTTTCAGCTATCAGGGGCTACCTTCAGATGGTGGAAGGCCTATGAGAGGAGCAGACCAGTCGGTGCTACAGCACTTTCATGGCATGAGTTCTTTGTTCTCTTCTTGGAGTAGTTTGTGCCACAAACCCGCAGGGAGGAGCTGCTACGCCAGGAGGGCATATCTGTGACCCAGTACGAGATGAGATTTTTTGAGTTGGCTCGTCACGCTGTTTGGTTGGTTCCCACTGAGAGGGAGAAGATTAGGAGGTTCATTGATAACCTCAGTTATCAGTTGCGTTTTGTTATGACTCGGGAGAATGCATCAGGTGGTAGGTTCGTCGAGGTGGTTGATATTGCTCGGCGGCTAGAGTTGGTCCGTAATTAGGAGCTGAGGAGAGGGAGTCCAGAAGGCCTCGTGGTTCGGGTGGTTTCAGTGGTGTTCCTTCTGGGGGAAGTCCTACCACAGTAGGGGTCGTCCTTATAGGCCTTCTCAGATGGCTCGTCCAGTTCATCGTGGTGCATCAACTAGCCATAGTTCGTACAGCGCTCGTCCGGGTCAGTCATCTCTCGGTGCTCTCCCAGCTCAGAGTTTATCCTGTGCTCCATCGGTTCATTATTCATCTGTGCCAGGTCCTTCGAGCAGCTATTCTGGTACTCGGGGTCCGATTCAATCCCCAGCACCAATAGCGGGGAGTTGCTTCGAGTGCAGGGAGTTTGGGAATGTGTGGAGATAGTGTCCTCGTCGCTTGGAAGGTCCAGTTCAGTAGAGGGGTCAGGCTATGACTTCTGCACTAGTTACTTCACCACCCGCCCAGCCAGCTAGGGGTGGGGCCCAAGCAGCTAGAGGTCGCCCTAGAGGGGGAGATCGATCAGGTGGTGGTCAGGCCCGATTCTATGCTATTCTCTCTAGACCAGATGCTGTTGCTTTAGATGCAGTGATCACATGTATTGTTTATGTGTGCCACAGAGATGCTTCCACATTATTTGACCCTGGTTCTACTTATTCCTACGTATCATCCTATTTTATTCGTTATTTGGATATGCCCCGTGAGTCCTTAGTTTCACTTGTTCATGTATCTATGCCGATAGGCGATACTATTATTGTGGACCGTGTATATCGGTCGTGTATAGTGACTATTAGGGTATTGGAGACTAGAGTTGATCTCTTATTGCTTAGTATAGTCAATTTTGACATGATCTTAGGTATGGATTGGTTGTCTCCATGTTATGCTATTCTGGATTGTCACGCTAAGACCATGACGTTGGCGATTCTGGGGTTGCCGATGATCGAGTGGAGAGGTTCTCCGGATTATGTTCCCAGCAGAGTAATTTTATATTTGAAGCCCAATGGATGGTTGGGAAGGAGTGTTTGTCTTATTTGGCCTTTGTGAGAGATGTTGGTGCTGGTGCTCCTACTATTGATTCTGTTCCAGTAGTGTGAGACTTTCCGGATGTGTTTCCTGCAAACCTACCGGGCATGCCACCCGACAGGGATATTAACTTTGGTATTGACTTGGTGCCGGGCACTCAGCCCATTTCTATTTTTCCGTTTCGTATGGCACCAACTGAGTTGAAGGAACTGAAAGAGCAGCTTCAGGAACTTCTTGATAAGGGGTTTGTTAGGCCTAGTGTGTCGCCTTGCGGTGCACCGGTTCTGTTTGTGAAGAATAAGGATATTACTATGCGGATGTGTATCAACTATAGGCAGTTGAACAAAGTTACAATCAAGAACAAGTATCCTTTGCCACGCATTGATGATTTATTTGACCAGCTTCAGGGAGCGAGGGTGTTCTTCAAGATTGATTTGAAGTCTGGGTATCACCAGTTGAAGATTCGGGATTCGAATATTCTAAAGACGGCATTCAGGACCCGCTATGGTCACTATGAGTTCCTTGTGATGTCTTTCCGGCTAACCCCAACGCCGCGGCACCATTCATGCATCTGATGAATAGTGTATTTCAGCCATATCTTGACTTGTTTGTCATAGTATTCATTGATGATATCCTGATGTACTCACGTAGTCAGGAGGAGCATGCACAACATTTGAGGATTGCACTGCATAGGTTAAGGTAGGAGAAGCTTTATGCCAAGTTCTCCAAGTGTGAGTTTTGGCTCAGTTCAGTGGCGTTCTTGGGGCACGTGGTGTCCAGTGAGGGGAATAAGGTGGATCCAAAGAAGAGGCGGTTCAGAGTTGCCCAGACCGTCTTCAGCTATGAAGATTCGGAGCTTTCTTGGCTTGGCCAGATATTATCATCAATTTGTGGAGGGTTTCTCGTCCATTGCAGCGCCTTTGACCATATTGACCCAGAAGGGTGTTCCATTCAGGTGGTCGGATGAAAGTGAGGAGAGCTTTCAGAAGCTCAAGACTACCTTGACCATAACACTAGTTCTAGTTTTGCCTTCAACTTCTGGCTCTTATATAGTGTATTGTGATGCTTCTCGGATTGGTATTGGGTGTGTCTTGATGCAGGAGGGTAGAGTGATTGCTTATGCTTCGCACCAGTTGAAGCCTCATGAGAAGAACTACATGATTTGGAGTTGGCGACCATCGTTCGTGCGCTGAAGATTTGGAGGCATATCTCTATGGCATGTCTTGTGAGGTATTTACGGATCATCAAAGTCTCCAACACTTGTTCAAGCAGAAGGATTTAAATTTGAGGTAGCGCAGATGGTTGGAGCTGCTAAAGGACTTTGATATTATCATTCTGTATCATTTGGGGAAGGCCAATGTGGTGGCTAATGCCTTGAGTAGAAAGACAGTGAGTATGGGTAGCCTTGCATTTATTCCTGTTCGTGAGAGACTGCTTGCAGTTGATGTTCAGGCCTTAGCCAACCAGTTCGTGAGATTAGATATTTCGGAGCCCAGCCGGGTTCTAGCTTGTGTGGTTTCTCGGTCTTCCTTATATGATCCCATCAGAGAGCGCCAGTATGATGACCCCTATTTGCTTGTCCTTAAGGACACGGTTCAGCACGATGATGCCAAGAATGTTACTATTGGGGAGGATGGGGTGATGAGGATGTAGGGTTGGATTTGTATGTCTAATATAGATGGGCTACGTGTGTTGATTCTTGAGGAGGCCACAGTTCGTGGTATTACAGTCATCAAATGTGTCGCGAAGATGTACTAGGACTTGAGGCAGCACTACTGGTGGAGGAGGATGAAGAAGGATAGTGGGGTTTGTAGCTCGGTTCCTAAACTTTCAGTAGGTGAAGTACGAGCATCAGAGACAAGGCGGATTGCTTAAGAGGCTTGAGATTCTGGAGTGGAAATAGGAGTGAATCACCATGTACTTTGTAGTCGGGCTCCCACGGACTTCTAGGAAGTTTGATGCTATTTTGGTGATTGTGGATCGGTTGACCAAGTCTCTGCATTTCATTCTAGTTGGGACTACCTATTCTTCGGAGCGATTGACTGAGATCTACATCTGCGAGATTGTTCGCCTTCACGGTGTGCCAGTGTCCATCATTTTAGTTTGGGGCACACAATTTACATCGCAGTTTTGGGGAGCAGTGCAGCGAGAGTTGGGCACACAGGTTGAGCTGAGTACAATATTTCACCCTCAGACAGACGGACAGTCCGAGCGCACTATTCTCATGTTTTGGACTTCAGCATGGTTTAGTTAGATGGTGATTTGACTTATGCTGTGGAGCCGGTGGCCATTTTGGACTAGCAGGTTCGAAAGTTTAGGTCAAAGGACATAGCTTCAGTGAAGGTGCTGTGGAGAGGTCAGTTAGTGAGGAGGCTACTTAGGTGACTGAGCGGGATATGTGGAGTATATATCCACGCCTATTTGAAACTCTAGGTATGTTTCAAGACCCGTTCGAGGACGAACGTTTGTTTAAGAGGGAGAGGATGTAACGACCTGACCGGTCGTTTTGAGTGTTGTAGTCCTGTTCCCCCATTTACTGCTTATTTTATGCTTACTTGTCATTATGTGACTTTCCGGGGTAGTTGGTTTGGTTCCGGGGATGTTTCGGAATGAGTTGAGACATTTATTCTCAAGGTTAGAAGCTTAAGTTGAAAAAGTTCACCGGATGTTGACTTATGTTTAAATGACTCCGAAATAGAGTTTTGACGGTTCTGATAGCTCCGTTGTGTGATTTTGGACTTAGGAGTGTGTCTGGATAGTGATTTGGAGGCCCGTAGTTGATTTAGGCTTGAAATGGAGAAAGTTGAAAAATTAGAAGTTTTGGAAATTTAGAAGTTTGACCGAGAGCTAAATTTGTGGTTACCGGCTCCGATTTTGGTTCCGGGAGTTGGAGTAGGCCCGTTGTGTCATAGGTTTCAGCATCGAATGTAGATGTTAGAAATTCATAAGTTCATTAGGCTTGAATTGATGCGCGATTCGTGGTTTTAGCGTTGTTTGATGTGATTTGATGCTTCAAGCGAGTTCGTATGATATTTTAGGACTTGTTGGTATGTTTGGTTGAGGTCCCGGGGGCCTCGGGTGGATTTATGGCTAACGGATTGGAATTTGGACTTAGGTGATAGTTGATGTTGCAGGTCTAGTTTCCTTATATGTGATCACGTGAGAAGGACCGCGATCGCGTAGGCTAATTTGGGCAGTTGAGGTTTTGTTCTACGTGATCGCGAGTTTTGGTATGCGATCGCATAAGGTGGAGGAAATAGTGAATCGCGAACACGTGGGCTAAGCCACGTGGTTGTTATTCGCGATTGCGTAGGTCTATGAAGGTAGTGCATCGCGTTCACGTGAGCTTAAGTTTGGCAGCATAGGATTTGTGCTTCGCGATCGGAAGCATTTCCCGCGATCGGGAAGAAGGGACATCTGGGCAAAATTTAAAGTCTCAAAACGAGGATTTTGGTTTATTTCACAATTTGAATTTGGGAGCTCGGTGAGGCGATTCTTAGAGAGATTTTCAAGGGAGTGATTCGGATAAGTGATTCTAACTTAGTTTTGGTTAAATTCCATGATTATATCTTTAATTTTATCATTTAATTAGTGATTTGGGTTGAAAACTTGGGGAAAAATGGTGAAACTTCTTGGGCCGAATTTTGGGGATTTGAGTAATTTTGATATGGTTGAACTCGTGGTTGAATGGGTGTTCGGATTTTGTAACTTTCATCAGATTCCGGGACGTGGACCTGAGGGGTGACTTTTTGACTAAGAACTTAGCATTTTTATATGGAATTGATTCTTATAGCTTGAGTTGATTGTATTGAATTATTTGTGGCTAGATTCGAGGCATTCGGAGGTTGATTCGCAAAGCAAGGGCTTGTTGGAGTAGAGGCTTGCACGGTTTGAGGTAAGTAATACTTCTAAACTTGGTTATGAGGGTATGAAAACCCGAATTACGTGTAATGTGATTGGTGTTGAGGTGACGCACATGCTAGGTGACGAGCGTGTAGGCGTGCACCGTAGGAATTGTGACTCGGTCGAATCCGTGGAACTATGTAGTCATATAACTTGTTATCTTCCACGTATTTCCCATGTGCTAAAGAAAATGAAACTGTGATTCATGTTAGGAATCATGCTTAGGCTACATGCTAGTACTGTTGGGTCTCACGGAGGTCGGGTTACATGTTGAATTATTTGCTTAATTTGCGGTTTGAACTCAGTCATAGCTATCATTTGCATATCATATCTCAGTCTCTGTTGCCATTTATTGATACATCATATCATCATTGTTTGGGATGATTATCATATTTGTGAGCCCGAGACACTGGAGAGATTGATCACTAAGTGAGGCCGAGGGACTGATTGTGAGGATACTTATGGGATCGGGCTGCACGCCACAACATGCTTTATTGATTCATTCCACCATTGGCTTATTATACTGCTTGGGCTGGATCTTCTCCTCTAGAGTCTACACACCCACATTGAGCGCAAGTACCTACTGAGTGCGAGCGCGAGTGCCAAGAGCGAGTGACGAGCAATTGGGAGGATTGCATGACAGAGGAATGAGTGACTATGAGGATGGAGTGAATGGGAGGACTGAGTGATTGATACTCTGAGAGTATGCATATGACTTCATCACTGTTTTGTATTACCGTCGACATACATAGTTGACATGTAGATATTGGGATGTATCATTTCTCATTTCAGTTACACTTGACATAACTTACCTGTTTGAGCTTTAACTGTTGAACTTGAAAGCATGCCTACATTTCTGTACTGTATTTCTGTAATTGAACTGTACCTGTGAAGCTCGTCACTACTTTCAGCTCAAAAGTTAGACTTGTTACTTACTGAGTTGGTTGTACTCACGCTTTACCCTGCACTTCGTGTGCAGATCTAGGTACTTCCGGGTAAGGTGGTTGTTGATCTCAGAATTATCAACCGTTCGGAGATTATCGAGGCAGCTGCCTTGCTGTCCGCAGACCTTGACTCTCCTCCCCTATCCCTCAATTTTACTTATTCAGTTCTACTTTCTTAAACAGTGTATCAGACTATATATTTGTATAGATGCTCATGTACTTAGTGACACCTGGGTTTTGGGAAATTCTGCATTGACCCATGACGTTTTCATTCAGTTTTATAAGACATTTACTTACTTAAGCTTATTACCGTATATTTTAATTTTCAAGATGTTGGTATGTGTGAGTTGTCTGCTTGCCTAGTATCATGATAGGCGCCATCACGACACTTGGAATTTTGGGTCCTGACATTGTACCACAAGCACTGTCTGTAGCCTTCCAAACAAACACACATAAAGATGAACCAGAAGTGATTCGGCATTTGATAAAGGATTGGAGTTGGAAAGGAACTAGCCGTTCATCATGCACTAGATGATCTTAACTACCTGCAAGGAATAGAGGATCAGTATTGGGATTTATTAGAGAATGAAAATTTGCATAGCAACATTGATTATCCTGTATTTCCAACAATTGTCGAGTGGGAGAGACTACCTAAGTTTCTACCGCAAACGTTGGATGTAAGAGTCCCATATTGTTGTAGAAATCAAAAAAGTGGTCTTATTGATGATGGCGATGAAATACGAGAAATATGTGTTAACTGGGGCCTAGATTATGATGTCCTCGGTCCGGACGGATGCGTACGAGATGTTGACGAAGAAGATGAAGACAATGAAAATAAAATAGTGCCAGACAATGACGATAATGGTGAATGAAAATCGATATTCATTTGTTGAAGTTATTTTTAATTGTTGTATTGAATCTTCAATGATAAATGTCAATTACACTTAAGCCAATTGAAAATTTAATTTAATTTCATAAATATTGCAAACAACACAATTACAGACATCTTGTACAATAAAAATACTGCAGCAAACACTAAGTTTATCCTTGAAAATTGGGTACATTGGATGAAGTGCCACCAGGAGCTGAATGTCCACCACTTCCCAAACCAACTGAAGGACATTTACGGCGATCGTAACCTGTTTGAAAAAATATACCACATTTACATACATAAACGATGTGACCAATATCCATTTGGTTCCGTATCCGTATTTTTTTGCACATGCCGGTGACACACATAATTCTTGTTACGCACCATTTTAAATGGTTCCGGTGGCCAATAATGCTAAGCACCCACTAGTTGCAACTGTCCACTATAGGTGTTTACGTATACAACAACACTATATTCTTTATCAACATACCTCGTCGCCGCAAAACTTGTATGCTGAAAGCACTTCATGGCATATGAGCATGACAAGTGATAGATCGACCATTTCCCACACGAACATAATCTTCTCGATTCATTGATGGTATGGGTATTATTCCAGCAGTTTTGATGCAGACCAGTGCGAACTTCAAAAATATTTCGCTCGTTACAATATGCCACTTTGCTCGCTTCCTATATTTCTCAAATTATTTCATCAGCTGTGGCATAAATTGAACACCCCTTTCCAACAAGGACGATGCACTTCTGGATCTTTTAACAAACTTCTCAGCCATTTGCTTGAATGACATCCACACCATGGCAGTGACAGGCAATCTACGGGCAGACTTCAACAACCCGTTGAATGACTTTGACACGTTTGTAGTCAAAATTCTCCATCTTCTTCCACCATCCTTATGCAAAGCCCACTTATCAAGCTCGTGTTGCATCAACCGACAATAAGCTTCTGGTCTTCCTACCTAATCAATTGCATTCGCCTCCTGAATTTACACTCTTGATGATCTGTTGCAGCTATCCACATTAAATCATCTAAGCTCTTGTTCAGATGAGCTCGCTAGAAGTTGGCCTTCAAGTACCTAACACAGTAACGGTGGTAGGTATATGGTGTCTGCCATGCATCCAAAGTCTGTACCGAGATTAAAATACCATCATGCTGATCAGATATTAGATAAATACCTGTATGCTGTTTGACAACATGCTCCTTCAAGTGGTTCAAAAACCATGTCCAAGTCTCTTGACTTTCGTTGGCACAAATAGCAAATGTGAAGGGAAATATGTTTCCATTAGCATCTACTGCGACAGTGATCAACATCTTAATATTATACTTTCCATAAACATGAGTGCCGTCTATGGAGATTATCGGTTGAAAATGCAATAAACCATCAATGGCTGGTGTAAACGCCCAGAACACATATCTGATTATAAATCCTGGTACTCCCGTACTCCTCTCAAGCTTCCATTCAACAACAGTCCCGGGGTTAAAGTGTTGCAAAGCAGCCATGTAACTAGGTAGAGCGGTAAATGACTTATCCCAATTACCATAAACAATTCCAAACGCCCACGTTTATGCCTGAAAAATGCCTTTCTTTTGGTAATAGTATAACTATATACCTGGTGGACAGATGTTATACACTCTTTAATCTTGTACCTTATGAATGATTCAATGTGTGAAATCAAGACAAGAGAAATCAAGTTAACATTCAAGTTAAAATGATTTCCACTGAATGTGTCCATATCATAAGTGTGGTTGCCAATGTATTTCACCACAATCCACATGTTTGTTCTCAATTCTCGCACGGAGCATCCATCTACAACCTTGAAATCATCTACGACAAATAACCTTATATACTTTCGGAGATGACTCATGAACCTCGATCTCACGACACTCTTTTATGTTGTACATTCGCACAGCCCTGCTAAGGCGAGCTTTATCAGCAAACAACATATTCTTTGATAGTACCATTGGTCTAGATTTATCCCACATTACTGTCCGAATGTCATTAAGATCCCTTATGAGGGCATCCACATCTGGCATACTAGGCAACTAATCAAGGTAGGAAATCGCTCTTGAATGAAAGGGAACATAGGACTCGTACACTTTGGGTCTAACTGGAGGTGGAGTCTGCATATATGCAGCATGCTCGTTAGTGACATCATGGTCCCTCAGCAAATCAGGTTGCTCATTCTCATTCTCATCAGCAAAGCGCGTTTCCTCATCATCGTCGCCCTCATCAGGGAAGGGTGTCTCATATCTAGACTCATCAGCATTGTTATCATAATCACTATCATCTTTCTGACTCTGTGTATCTACCTGATCCTGATTAAATATATCGTCTTCAAGCAACTAAGTAATGACATGACCTTCATGTTGCTCGTTTTCACTGCACAACCAATAAAATATGAGTTTCTCAAATTCATCCCAACATTATATATTAACTTTATCTCTTAACTTACAATTCATAATCTGTTGATATCCCATGACGCATATTATCGAGTTGCTGATGACTCCTGGATGGCCAACCATGATCCAAAATACCAAAATTGGGCATATTCTAACTGTCCGTTGGTTCATAACTTGTAAAATTCATATCTGACCGATACCTCCCTTGGAATATATGAGTGCTAGTACGAATATGATACATAAAATAAAAAGATACTAAGACAAAGGAAAATTAAAATTTAATTATGTCCTCGCTCCTCATTTGCCCGTGGAGATAAATTTAGATCTGCGCAAACTCTTTCAAATGGAACTTGTTCGGATAAACTGCTCCAAAAACACCACCCAATGATTGAGGGTTATCCCTATTTTGCGGAACATCAATATTGCGAACGTATTCAAACTTGAGGTACATTTCTAGTATTTTTATCACAAGAAGTTTTTGGTGTTTATCCGGAGTCCTCAAAAAATCTTTTAGAGTTTCATCGTCTTCGATGTTAAACTCAGCGTAACAAGCAACCCCTTGCGGAGTAAGAGAATACGGATATCTTTTAATTACTTTAATATTAACCGAACGTGTACTCATGCTCATTCTTTTACATATCAATGATACCAATCGATCGTACTCCAATATAAGTGGCAACTTAAAAATGCACTATGGAGAACAACTATACTATACTGAGTTATTCTCCACGACAACCTCACTTCCCCAACATAATGCAACCTTAATTCTTCGCTCTTCAGACATTATGGCAAAATGCAGAAAAGTTAAGTAAACAAATATTTCGGAATGAGTAAAGAAAAAATAAAAAGGATGCAGAAGACTGACTTTTTCTGAATGGATTTTTGAAGAAAGTATGAAGCTCCTTAAATAAGCAAAAAACTTGTGCGGGGGGGTACAATAATTGGAGGGTATATCGCATTAATTAAAGCCGTTATATATATAACGCAGTCAATCTATGCGCTATACCCACCAATTATCGTGGGTCAGTCAATTAAGAAATATAGTGCATGGGTTGTATGCGCTACACCTCAATGGACAAACGTGTCGTTAAGGTATAGCGCATGCAACCCATGCGCTATACATAAAATGATCATTAGTTGGCCTTTTCACTATTTTTGTGCTTTGAGTCCAAAAAAGCCACGCTTTGGTTCCGGACTCAACTACATGCATGATTAAATAAGAAAATCTCACTATTCCCTAAAATAATCTCAGTAAAATTCACTTTAGTTACATAAAAAAAGTTTTGTAATTTTCTTGATACAATGGACAAAGTTCAGTGACTTTAGTGATACAAAATAGTATTGTAACTTTATAAAGTTTAGTAACTACGCGAGAAATTGACTCCAAAATTTGTGATTAATTGCTTGATCCGGTTTCAATAATTTGATTAGAGAAACTATTTAGGACCATTCTATGTGGTTTCCTTGCGTCCTCTTCTCACTTTTAACGACAGCTGAATCAATCTCTCTTTAGCTATTTATTCAACTACTTGAAGCATGGCATTCATTTTCGCTTCTTCCTCGAACAGAGAATTAGAAAATGGCATTAGTATTTGATTATAATTGGCAATTTCCTACGAATAAAAAAGAAAAAACCATCTAAATAGTCATTGAGATGCCTTATATCGTCACAGATATGTTGTTTAGATATATATGAGCAATGTTTCTTGCATCCGGGAGGATCTGCACTACTAACATCCGGCCTTTCTCAATGGCTAATTGTTGGAACTTTAGTAATCACTAATTTCCTAACATACTGTATTTGCGAGGGAACATGCAAGTTATAATTATTAATATTGATCAATATTGAGCTCTAGCATTTGGCTTGTCCTATTTGATAATACCAGGGAAAATGTTCAGATTTCTTGTTGATGACTGCTTGGCCTTTTTTGGAATTGACAAAACATTAGTTCGAAATTTTCCTATTGACATGAAAGTGTCCAAGATTCTAAAATTATTTTCTCCTCTTTTGTTTTGTCATCATCTTTTTCATCGGTAGGGGATGTTCTTTTTAAAAGGATCATGTCCTTATAACTTCATTAGTATGACTTCCCTGCAACTGATCAGGTGCCTTTATAATATGACCAGATTTAAGTTAGTGTCAAGCGAGATGCCTCTAGATCTAGGGAGGTAATTACTTGGTATTACTATACAGACAGAATTTCAGTGCTGTACTTGCTAGTATTACTTATCGGAGTTGGAATAAATGAAGTCCGAAAAAGTGAAAAATAAAAACATGACTCTTTTGTATCTTGAATTTTGTTCTTCCAAGCGAGAAGGGGATAATAAGGGCGTTACCTTCATAAAGTATCAATTCTATCCAAATATCGTTGCATCTCGTTAAGTATATGAAAACAGAAAAAAGATTGGTATTATTAATTCACTAAAGAAAAAGACATTGTACTCGCACAAAAACGATATGCTGTACTTACATTCGTTCAAAAGGGAATTTGCTTATTATATGGTTTGCATGAGTAATGGATTTTGTATTGGATTGGATGGGAAGCGAAGGGAAGTGGTGAACCAGGCCAGTTTGCTTGTTTTGGGACGATATCCAACAAACCTTCCGCAATATATATCTTTATTTGCAAATGGTTGGCTAAAGCCAAATCAAAACATATTGGACTCCTGACCACTCCTGAATCCTGGTTAAAGTGCTTTTCTTATTTTATATTTTAACTATATATAAGTAAGGTTCTTTGGACGACCAAGGGTGTTTTGGTATCTCGAGTTGCTTCAAATTGTACATTCTAGAGTGTCATGTGTACAATTTATCGTATATTTCTATTCGTAGTGTTCTTCATATATTTGAGAACATATTTGGTATGCACTTGTGTCCCTCTTAGTTATATTGCATTTCAAAAATAGTACTTGATAAAATTAGCGTGTAATTAATTAGTAAATTCTGTTTTTTTATTGTAGTAATGCAGTTCTAAAGTTTTTTCTCAATTTGGTTATCTTCTAATTATATTTGCACTATTTTCAGTTAGAACATTAAAACTTTTCCAATTATACTTAAAATTTCAGATTTGGTTGATGTTAATGCCTTTGGAAAGTTTAATTTTCATTATTTTAATTTATTAAAACATTCCTATTCAAGTTAATTTAAATCTGACCCGAGTTAGTTCGAACTCCTAGAACTTGATGAATATCTAAACACATTAAATTATTTTTCGATTTGAGTTAAATTTCAAAGATTCTGGCACTTAGTTTCTAATCACAACTTGGTAAATTTTACTAAAGTATGATAAAATATTTACTTTTTTAACTTAAAAGTTTAGATTTCTTTGATTACTTTCATTTATAATATTTGGCTAGAAATTTATTATGATGAAGTCTTGATGTATATAAATTGCCGTGATATTCTATTTCTCATAAGTGTCATTTCTTAAAGAAAATTATTCATCAATAAGCTTTATATTATACTCCTTTCTTATAATTTTATTAGCGATGGAGGGTAAAAAGAGTAGAGGACGACAAAAGATTCCAATGAATTCAAAAAGATAGAAAGTGAAGATGAGCGCTATGCGACATTTTCAAAGCGTCGTTCGGGTCTATATTAAAAGGTTAGCGAACTTGTTAAGCTATGCAATGTTGACTTGTTGGAATTGTACTCTCTTCTCCTACCAGTAAGCCGTTCTTATTTTTTCATCCTAAATCCTAATATGCAATTAAGTGAAAGCACTAGCCTAATTGCGGCTCATGCACGAAACAAAGTGAAACAACTCAATAATAGGAAGGAAGTGTTTGACAACTCAATAAAAGAAGTTACAAGTGCTCAGTCTCTTCTACTTGACAACATGAAAGAAAACGGTCAAAGATACTGGTGGGAGTCAATTGAGCAGTTTAATGCGGATGAAGTAACAAAGTTTGAAGCTTGGTTGAGTACAACTGTTTGAAGCAGTTGGAAAATGAGGCTTAGCCTTCGTCTTCTTCATAGGCGAGATTTTTTATTTTCTACTTTTTAGTTTGTTTTGATGATGCCACAAATTGTATTCTGCTATGATTTCCATAATTATATGATGGTTTTACTTTTACTTTTACTATAGGTTTTCTCCGATGTGAATTATGTTTCGTTATTTTTGTATTCAGACATAATTTATAATGTTATAAATATCACAATCAAAATATAACCTGGCTAGGGGTTTCATTCACTTCTATAAGTATTAATGTAGACATAGATCTATAATCGGAAAAAAATATTTAAATGTGTTTTGCTCGTGAAAAAAAAAAAAGAATTAGATCCGAAGACAAGAAGAAAAACACAGCTGTGAAAAAATAAATTGTACATTATCTTAGTACTTTAAGCATTCCAATAAGCAATGGCAGATTTAAGATTTTAAAGTCATGGATGCTTGCAGAAAAAAAAGATTCCAAACGAAAAGGGAATATGTGTTTAGTTGTGGATGCTAATTCAATGTTTATCAAATTTTTTTGATAATAGCTTATGTAAATTTACTAAATTTAGTCAAAGGCAATAAATGCTTAAGTACCTGTACTACTATATGTAGATCCGCCACCGCCAATAAGGCATTTTAATATGCAATATAAATAAAAGGAATATCACATATATATGAGTTCATCGGAAATTCTCGTGCCTAAAAAATCTTTGTTTCTTCTTGATCTTGAAGGATCATGCAATCTTCCTTCTGAAAAGTAATTAAGAAGGAAAGCTTTCATATGTGAATAAGTTCTATATATTGCTGATATAAAAAAAATTACACAATTAGATCATTTTAAAAGATAATTACAGATAACTCTAACATTAATATATAACCTAGAAGAAATGACAATATATAAATTTATTACTTACCTTTTTTTCTCCACAACTTGTTGACTGGAAAACTAGGTGGGAGGTAGGCTATATTGATAGGGGTAACGTTTTTCGTCGTATGAGCACATATCGTGTTGACAGGTTTAAGAGAAGAAAGGGATCGGTGTGGTGACAGCTTTTGCGAAGAGGGTAATCCCATTATTTTATGTTTTATTTTATAAAATGCTGGACTAAAATAAGCTTAAATAGAGTCACATAAATACTGAGAATTCATATAACGATCCCAACTTGCTTGAGAGTGAAGTAGAATCGTTGTTGCTTTTGGTCACCACGTTAGAAGGAACATGACACTCTAATGGATCAGCTCCAACTCCAAATACTATGTTGAGTTTGATTATAGTTGTAAATAATTGCATCCGCATCGTTCTAGAGGTGAAGTTGTGAAAGAAAAAGGTATTCTGCATCCTCCCCCACTCCCCCTCCCGGTATAATCAGTTTTTCAACTTTCATTTTGATATTTAAAGCTTGTTATTTCATTATGATGAGTTCCCATAAATGTATTACTTAGAGACACAAAATGTGCAACTATTTTAGTAGAAGCTCTCGAGTCATTGTCAACAAATCAGGTCTGATTGTGGACTTAAAAGGGCCTGGAAAACTACTCAACATACCAATGTACAAATATTAATTTAGAACTTAATTATTAACAGTTAAAATCATTCTAAAATCCAGAACACTTAAGGTTAAAATTTTGATTCCATCTCCACTCAACAAGCTGTTGAGAGTGTTTTTTTCTCAATAAGAGTCTAATATATTTAACATGAAAAAAAGACTAGAAAATAATATTCTAAAAATAAACAAGTCTAATTGAATAAACTGTACTTATGAAAAAAAATACAATGTAGAATTTGACTCTCCCAACACCAATATACAACCCACACTACGTCTACGGAGCCTCCAACGGATACAAAAGAGTACTATGATAGTGCCGGTAAGAAGGCCCTGTGTAACGACCTGATCGGTCATTTAGAGCTCCAGTGCGTCATTCGGCGGTTTGAGGCCGTGATTAGCTTCACTTCTCAATTCAAAAGCTTTAGGTTGGAAGAGTTGACTAAGATTTGACTTTGAGTAAACAACCTCAAAATCGGGATTTGAAGGTTCCAATAGGTTCGTATGGTGATTACGGACTTAGGCGTATATCCGGGTTGAGTATCGGGTGGTCCGGATCATTTCGACGCTTAATATTTTTGAAAGTTTTTAGATTTCGTAAGTTTGGTTTGAAGGTTGGTGTTATCGATATTCGTTTGGGGATTCGAGTCTTGGAATAGGTTCATATCGTGATTTGTGACTTGCATGCAAAGTTTGGCGTTATTCTGGGAGGTTTAAATATGAATTGGACGCGTTAGTCGAAGTTTGAATGTTTGGAAATTTAAAGAAAAGTTTTGGTCGTCGATGCATAGTTTTGATGTTGTTTGGCGTGATTTGAGGCTTTGACTAAGTTCCTATCATATTTTAGGATGCGTTGGTATTGTTGGATAGGGTCCCGGGGGCCTCGGGTGCGAATCAGATTGGAAGCGGGTCGAGTTTTGGACTTAAGGAATTGCTGAAGCTTAAGGCTTCTGGTGTGATCGCACATGCGAGGTTTTTGGTTGTAGGTGCACGACTGCAGAAGCGGTCAAGGGGTCGCAGAAGCGGTTCTGGTGAGCTTGGCGGCAGTCGTAGATGTGAGGAGGATTTTCGCATCTGCGAGCGTGCAGATACGACGAGGCTCCGCAGATGCGGAGTTGAAGAGGCGTGGCTGGCTTCACAGAAGCGAATGGGCTCACGCAGGCGCGGAAGCGCATAAGCAAGGGGAGGGGCGCAAAAGCAGCCTCGAAGGTGCGAACTTTGGGCCGCAAGTGCAGCTGGTCGGGGCCTAAGTGACTTCTGCAGGAGTAGACATTGTTCCACAGGAGCGGAGCCGCTGGTGTGGCTGGGATGTCTGCATGTGCGAAGACGCCTGGGCAGAATATATGTTGCTCAATAAGGATTTTTTCTCATTTAATTCATTCCTCTCTTGCTTGGGTGATTTTTTGGGTGCTTTGGAGGAGCCAATTTCATCATCTATCTTGTGGTAAGGAACTTCTACACATTATGAGCTAAGTACATGAGTTACATATGGATTTAAACATGGATATGGGTAGAAATTGTGGGATTTTGGTGGAAAACGTAGAATTTGGTATTTTTAGATTTCGACCATGAAATTGAACAAGGAATTAGGAATAAATTATATATTTGAGTTCGTGGCATTATGGGTAATAATTATCTTCAAGAATTTCCAGAATCTGGGTACGTGGGCCCGGGGGTTGACATTTTTGACTTTTCGAGCGGAGTTGGGAATTATTATAAATTGTCTAATGATATGCAATTGGAGTATTTTTTTATTGATTTACACATTGTTTAACTAGTTTCAGATCGTTTGGCTTTGAATTAAAGAGTTAGATAGGCATTGGAGCCGGTTATGGAATTTCAGAGCGAGGTAAGTCTCTGTCTAACCTTGTGAGGGGGAAACTACACCTAGGTGATGTAATTGCTAAAGCACACTTATGTCCGGGTAGACTTAGGACTTTATCATGTAATATTTGAATTATTTGAACTCCATTTGTTAGCTTAAATAATTGAATTTATAATTAAAATTGATATATATATATATATATATATATATCCGAGCTTTATCACCTTGAGTTGTTGGCCGATTATTTGAGAAACGGTAAAGTTTAATTCACTTTATGCTCATTTACTTGTATTGTAAGCACGTGGCTCGTAATTCGATAAGTTCCTTCCTTTCTTGATGAGCGGGTCGAATGCCTTGGTAGTATATTGAGATGCATCTCTCGTTCGTGCCGGTCGACCATCGATAGTGTACACACCACTCTGGATCGGGCAGTACGACCTCAGCATAATCGTGTGTATTACCGTTAGGAGTCCGAATATTTATGAGATGCCCTTTTATTTGAGACCTGGCATTTATGAGGTATTCCTTATCCGTTTGAGACTACATTTGATATTTCTGACCTAATGAGATAACATATGCCCTTTGGGAGATTTATATTGCCAAAAGAACTGTTGGAGGATTATTTTAGTTACCGTTTTACCTCATTATTACTGTTGTGCTTCATATCTGTTTATGATTTTTTATACTGTTTTGTTGGATCTCTAGTAAGTGTCGATGTCGACCCCTCGTCACTACTTCTCCGGGATTAGACTAGATACTTACTGGGTACGCGTTGATTTACGTACTCATGCTTCACTTCTACACTAAATGTGCAGGATCTGACAAGTTCAAGCTACGTATCGCAGCCCACAGAGTCTCCATCGTACTATTTACTTTATCCTGTCTTATTTACATTCCAGACAGATGTTGTATTATAATTGTACTCCTTAGTAAATGCTTATGCACCCGTGACACCGGGTTTTGGGGATGTTCTAGAATTTGGTTATAGTTTGCTTAACCTCGATTTGCACTTTTACTTGTTTATTATTTAAAACTGTATTTATTTACGAATTTAACACATTTATGTCTCCGCGTAACAAGATTCGTGATTTCAAAAAACATAATAAAATGAATTATTAAGTTGTTAACCGTTGGCTTGCCTAACGGCAACGTTGGGTGCCATCACAACCTATAGTGGGTTTTGGGTCGTGACAACTTGATATCAGAGCTCTAGGTTCACTTGGGTCTCACGAGTCATGAGCGAGTCTAGTAGAGTCTTGCTGATCGGTACAGAGGCGTCTGTACTTATCTTCGAGAGGCTACAAGGCTGTTAGGAGCACTTCCCTTCTTGATTCCTCATCGTGCAATTTGATTCTACTGAAGCTTGTGCCTTCATTTCCTTCCTAATCAATCTTATGCGAGGTGGAGCGCTTGTTATCAATTGGGCATCGAGGAGTTGTAATGGTACTATAGATTTGGTGCATGACGTTTCTCCCTCGTATCTAAGTGAGCTATTATCGTCGTTTTGTGGAAGGGTGTTCCGTCATTTCAGCACAATGTTAGTGTTGCCTATGGTTTCGTGGCTATGCACAGTGTATTATGATGTTCATGAGTGGTTATCGTGCGGTGTTGGTGTAAATGGTAGGGTGCTTATTTACGTGTCGCGGCAGTGAAAAAATCAAAAGGAGGATTACTCCGGTCAGGGTGTAGGGGTTTAGCATTTTATTCCCACAGAGGAAAGGCAATTGGACTATGGGTGTTCAGGCTTTGGTTGACGGAGTAGCGAGACTTGATATTTTCGATAGTGGTGGAATTTTCATTTGTGGTGTAGTATGGTGTCATCGTCCTTGTTGGAATGCATTTAGGCCTATGGGTGTTAGGGTCTCCTTTGATTTGCCTTCAGGGCAGGGTGTTGTAGAATGGTGCCCAAGCAGCGGTTATCAGATATGGTGGTGCATGTTGGCTTCAGAGTCGAATCGGCTCTTCTAATGTTGATGGCTCGGGGGAGATGATCTTTATGGAGGCTTAGAGTTGGTGACAATTTATCTGTTCGGGTTCTACAAAGATGGATTGTATTTTGAGGTAGTATTTGGCAGCAAAGGAGGAGGAAGGACATGGTGGGAGGTGTCTCGCGGTGATTGAACTGTTAGCACGTCAAGTATGAACAATAGAGGTCGAGAAGTTTCTCAAGGAGATGGTTTAACCAAAATGGGAGTGGCAAAGTAGCGTATGGATTCTGTGATAGGATAGCTACATGCCGTGGGGAAGTTTAGAGCAATTTGGCGATCATGGTGGACAATGACTAGGTCAGCGAATTTCATTTGGGATAGTGGCTACTATACTGAGGAAGATTGAATATGGCAGAGAGGAGGTTGCTTGAAATGAAGAGGGGTGTAAAAGCTTGATTATCATTTTTGAATGCAACATGACTTCGAGTTTAGAACGTATGGTTGGACTTTCAGTTGATGTTAATAGGGGATGAACAGACTCTTACAGCTGGCGGGCGAGCATGGGCTCAGGAGGGTTTTTTGATTTCGTAGTAGTTGTACCCAGGGCAACGTCGTTGGAAGATGTCGGTATGGAACTCCACATGTGGGCTATCTCCTATGAGCAAGTTAGCGGTTGGGCGATTTTGATGAAGTTTCTACGAAGAGTTCTACTTACTACCCGGCAGGAGGTCGAATGAGCGATTGTGACTGACAATTTGGAATGTTCATGAAAAGTTTAACAAGAGATTACGAGAAATTTAACGGTTTATTGGTGCGAGATCCTGGTAATTGAGAAGGAGAAATCATTGTGGGTTCTACATTTATGTGATTATAGCTTAAAGCTAAGTGGGGGAGCCCGCCGTCTACGATTGGATCGCATGGTTGTCTGCTTGTGCGGTTTCTGGTTATCGATGTATTGGTGGATTATTTATGACTAAGAAAAGGGAACACCAGGGGTAATTCGAGCAAAGAACTTGATGAATGTGTTCGATATTTTGCCTTATCGATTTATGTGCAGGTTTTGGGAAGACTCAGAGTTTATGCTTCTTGTGGATGTGATGTACAAGGAAAACAATTCATCCGGTTGCTTCTTTGGGTGTCTTCATGAGCTAATAGACCGTTGGAGTTTGATTATATTTGGGGCTAGGTCATGGTGGGTGACTCTCAACAGTATGGGTTCAAGAATGTAAGCGTGGTGTCTAAAAATTTTTGGGTTCGTTATGTGGCTGAAGACTGGGATTTTGTAGCAGAGTGTAAAGAATAATTGGGGAATTTCCTATGTTATCATCGGGTCTGCAGGGCAGTATTGGGGAAATGGGAGAAATAGCTTCGGATTCGCCAAAGGTTTGACAGAATGGGTTTACCAGTTGGAGATGCTATTATGCGCCTGAGGAGGGCATGAGATGGTTCATGGGTATTGAGACGATGTAATCTCGTGATTTAGGTCACTTGGGATGAGTGTTGATTGAATTTCGTTATGTTTTTGAATGGAGCTATTATTGTTTCTAAGGGAAGTCAAGAGTAAATTGGAAGAAGTGGGGTCGGTTAGTAATGGTTTGGATCAACATGATTTTGACAATGTTTAGTTCCATCGGTGTGTTAAGTTATACGGGTGGTTGTGGTTGTATGTGCGGGCTTGACAACCACCATAATTTGATTGATATGGGAGGTATTTGATTCAAATGGCCTTGTTATATGTAAATGGATCCCAAAAGAGTTATGGCGGTTTAGACCACAACTTGAGGTCTGTATTTTCTGCGATTATGGGAATTCAGTTGGGTGTTGCATGGTTCTTCTAGAATGATTTAAGTGAAAAGTTTCTAGCCAATGCAATATTTATTCTATTAGTAATTCAGGGGTTATGATGAATTCTTGTACTCTCGCGTAGCGGCATGATAGGTGCAGTGAGCGGCATGGGAATTTGAAAGTTGAGGATCAAGGTTGCACCTCGGTGTTGATAAGAATGTCACGAGCTCGGATGAGCTGGGAAAAATTCAGATGTTTAGAGTAAGCGGGCATTATCTTAGTATCGCTTGAGAACGGTGTCTTTTGTAAGAGGCATTGTGTATTGATTTGCTGATTCTTGAATTGCTTTATAAAATTAGTACGGTTGGTGGTATGGAGGTGCAGACTTTGCAACCTGGTGCGGGTGATGTGCCGGAGAATTTCGCCACATTTTGATACTACTTGCTTAGATTTTAACTTGTTTTACATGCAAATTTTCTCGGTACTTATGTAATTTTAGTGTTTTTGCAGTACATGAAGTGTAAGGACCTAAAAGCATGGAAAAGAGCTCAAAAAGCCAACTAAAGACAAGAAAAGAGTAGAAAAGCATCACAAAGGTGAATATGCTATCGCAAACATCACATGCGAGCCGCATACATCACGTCAAAATCGCAAACTAAGACACACTTTTGGGCAAACTTTCATGTCAAGAATGTGGTCGCATATGCGACCGCATAACTGTTATGCGAGCCGCATAGGTGTACATGGGCAGACACAAGCAGAGTTTTGGGTGAAGTTCAGAGTCAGAAGTGCGATCGCATATGCGATCGCATAATTTGTATGCGAACCGCAGAATCAACCGCAGATCAAGTATGAAGTCTACTGTATGATGGAATTGCGATGTGAAATGTGATCGCATTTCTTTAATGCGGACCGCATATCATGAATGCTATGAAGGCAAAACCCAGGGGTGAAATCTGCGATAGGCGTGTAAGAATTGCGGACCACATTTCTGTTATGCGACAGAAATGCAGTTGCATTGTTGACTTCAGGGGAAAATTAGTCCGAATTTTGCCTCGATTTTTGGGCCTCTATAAATAGGTCTATTAGGATTTTGTGGGGACAATCTTTTCAGAATTTAGAGCAGAAAGTACAAGGCTTGAATTATTTTAACTCTTGGAAGCTTTTGGGTCAATTATCTTCTACTTTGTAAGCGTTATGACAATTATTATTCTTTCAGTTTCAGATTTTAGCATGAGTAGCTAATTCCAAACACCAAGGTTGTGAACCCTAAATGGGTATGATGTTATTGGGTGTTTGATATTGAATATATTTTCAACGGTTGATTGATATTTGTTTGCTTCTCATTCTTTAAACAATTGTTAGTGGTTGCAAACATTAACAAACGCCATTGAATTCCATCTTTGCTTGGGAAAGCGGGGTAGAATTTGGTAGAAGTAAATAACAAAGACTCAAAGCTTTAAACCTTGTTTAATAAAATCGCTTAGGAATAAGTGAGTTTTAATTTGGCATAAATTGATTGTTCTTAATCACAACTTTTTTGTATTTGGGAAAATCATAAAGAGAAAATATTACCCAACTATTGAAAAATATTGGGTAGTCAATTAGACATCAATTGCATATCAAAAGATTCTTCCGTTGGAAATATATCATATTGACATCGATAGCATTATACTTCATAAAGGGGGACACAACCTTGGGTTCTTTAATCATATTATTCATATTCGTAATATTGCAATTAGTCTTTATTTAAACTTAAATTCAACTCATACTTCTGTTACAATTACCTAATAGAATTACGACTGTAGTTGAGTTATACGCTAATTAAGTAAACGTTTCACACCTATTCCCTGTGGGATTCGACCCCAACCTTTTTGGGTTATTATATTTGACACCGACCGCTTACACTGTTTATTAAGGTGTAATTTGAGCGTATCAAATTTTGGCACCGTTGCCGGAGAATATGGTTTTGAAATTACTAATTAGTGTATACTTTACTATACGTCTGATTCTAATCTATCACACTTTGTTTGTTTTGCTTGGTGTTGATAGGAAAATATGTCGGACTATGGTGATGATGTGGAGGTAGAAGTGGAAGGAAATCCTTTTGCGGACATTGAGGAGTACATCAAGGATACAAATGCTATTGTACCTCCTGCTATTGGTGCTGCAACCTTCAAAGTGGAACACGGGTTAATTCTGATGCTTAAAGCGGAGGGATTTTTCAGGAATTCCACTGATGACGATCCAACACAACATCTCAGAAATTTCTTGGGTGTATGTGCAATGCAAAAGCAGAATAATGTCGTCGACGATGCCCTGTGGTTGAGATGCTTCAAGTATTCTCTAGCTGGGGACGCAAGGAAACAGCTCTAGAATCTTCCTCCAAATTCCATACATTCCTGGCCCGAACTTGTCCAAGCTTTCTTGTCAAAATGGTTTCCTCAAAGCAAGAAGTCCGAGCTCAGGGATAAAATTTTCTTCTTCAAGCAACTACTAGGCGAACAACTACATGAAGCATGGGATCGCCTTAAACTATATTTGGTGAGGTCCCCAAACCATGGTTTCCCGGATTCCATTTTGTTGGAAAATTTTTACATGGGTTTGGATCCGATGAACCAATCAATAGCAAAGAATGCAGCTGCCGGATCGTTCATGGACAAGTCATTCGCAAGGGTGACACAGATACTGGATAAAATGGCAAAGCATAACCAAGCTTGGCATTCTGAGGACTCCACAGGCGGAATTGCAATTGGCTCTCCTTCCTTGAGAAACATGATCAAGGAAAATCAAGAGAGAGATCAAGTGATTGCAGAACTTGCTACGAATGTCAATGTGTTGACGAAGATGTTCACTGAAAACCAAAAGAAGAAAGTGAATGTGGTTGAGAATGTGCAGCCTGTACCAAATGAAGATTATGAGGAGGCAAACTATGTCAACAACTCTCAAGGAGGGTACCAAAGGCAGCACTATCAAGGTCAAGGTTCACAGAATCAATGGAGGTCAAACCCGCAAGGGCAAGGTCACCACCAATGGAGAAATGACCAAGGTGGCTCAAACCAAGGAAACTGGAGCAACAACAACAACTTTTCAAATCGAAGTTCCAATCCTTATGTTCCCCCCCAAGGCTCAAATCAAGGTTCCTCCAATGAGTCTAAATTGGAAAGTATGCTTGAAAGCATACTACAAAATCAAGAAAAATCAGATAATTCCATGAGGAACATAACCGAGTTGGTTGGCTCTCATACTGCGGCTATTCAGAAATTGGAAATGCAAATGAGAGATCTTTCTCGTGAGCAACATCCACAGCAGAAGGGAACACTTCCTAGTGATACAATTGCGAATCCAAAGGGAAGTGGGAGTGGCCCAACTTCTCATATCATGGCAATCACTACCAGGAGTGGGAAGACACTACAAGGAAAAGGTGAGCAAGCAGTTGATGTGGAAGAATTTTAAAAAGGGGTTGAAGTTGAAGAGCCTAATGTTGTTGAAGTTGAGAAAACTCCGGAGGTTGTGCAAATCCGAGAAGAAACCCGAGAAGGGATGAAGGAAAAGGCAAAAGAAACATCAAACATTCTTCCGCCGATTCCTAGACCCCCTCCTCTTTTTCCTCAAAGACTTGCAAGGAGAGTTGATGATAGAAAGTTTGAGAAGTTCTATGATATTCTCAAGCAATTATCTGTGAACATACCATTCTTGGAAGCTTTTCAAGAAATGCCTGGTTTTGCTAAATACTTAAAAGATTTGATTACAAAGAAGAGAACCACCAAGAATGAGGTGGTGAATATGACTCACCAGGTTAGTTCTATTATTGCTACAAACCCCATTCAGAAGAAAGAAGACCCGAGAGCCTTTACTATTCCTTGCACTATAGGGGTGCGTGATTTTGTAAAGGCCCTTTGTGACAATGGGGCTAGCATTAACTTAATACCGCTTGCCATCTACAAACAAGTGGGATTAGGAATTCCAAGGCCAACAAGTATGAGGTTGCAAATGGCTGATCATTCAATCAAAAGGCCGGTTGGAATTGTTGATGACGTGATTGTGAAAGTGGGGAAGTTTCATATACCCGCTGATGTTGACAAAGAAATCCCTATCATCCTGGGGAGACCTTTCCTAGCCACTGGGAGAGCACTTATGGATTCGGAACGGAATGAAATCAAATTCCGAGTGAATAATGAAGAGGTTACATTCCAAGAAAGTAAGGGTAAGAAGCTACCGAATGAGTATGAGAGCATTTCGGTTATTGATATTGTTGACGAGGTGGAATATGCTGTTGAAAGTAAGATGGAAGAACAATGCCTCGGGGAAGCATTGGCTGCTATCTTGGTGAACTTTGACGGTGAGGATATGGATGGCTTTATGGAGTCGGTAAATGCATTGGAGGGCGTGGTTCTTACTCTTATGCTCCACCAAAGCTTTCTCTCAGTTTGGAGAATAGATCTACACCTCCTGCAAAGCCATCTATTATTGAGCCACCACAATTAGAGCTTAAACCACTTCCTCCGCACTTGAGGTATAAATTTCTTGGCTTAAATGATACTTTACCAGTAATTGTTTCTTCTTTGTTGAATGATGCGCAGGTGAAAAAATTGTTGAAAGTCTTGAAGGAGCATAGGCAAGCCATTGGATGAACAATTGCAGACATTCGTGGGATCCCTGCTGGAATTTGCGAGCATAAGCAATTGGAAAGTGGGACCAAACCGAGTGTGGAACATCAACGACGGTTGAACCCGTCAATACAAGAAGTAGTTAAGAAGGAAATAATCAAATGGTTGGATGCTGGGGTAGTCTACCCCATTGTTGATAGTTCGTGGGTGAGCCCGGTGCAATGCGTGCTGAAAAAAGGAGGCATGAATGTGATTACAAATGAGAAAAACGAGCTTATCCCAACAAGAACAGTAACCGGCTGGAGGGTGTGCATGGACTATTGAAAACTCAATAGTGCTACATGCAAGGACCATTTCCCTATGCCTTTTATTGATCAAATGCTTGATCGGCTAGCGTGAAAGTCCTTATATTGTTTCCTTGATGGATACTCCGGCTACAATCAGATCAACATAGCATTGGAGGATCAAGAGAAGACAACATTCACATGCCCCTATAGAACATTTGCTTTTAGCCGGATGCCATTCGATTTATGCAACGCTCCGGCCACATTTCAAAGATGCATGATGTCCATCTTCACCGACATGGTGGAGGATTTTCTTGAGGTCTTCATGGACGATTTTTCGGTGGTAGGTGAGTCTTTTGAGCATTGTCGTAGTAATCTTAAACAAGTGCTCAAGACATGTGAAAAGACCAACCTTGTGCTGAATTGGGAGAAATGCCACTTCATGGTGGACGAAGGCATTGTGTTGGGACATAAAATCTCAAGGCATGGCATAGAGGTAGACATGGCTAAGATAGAAATCATTTCTAAGCTTCCTCCACCCACTTCCGTCAAAGGTGTTCGCAGTTTTTTGGGGCATGCCGGATTTTATAGGCGTTTCATCAAGGATTTCTCAAAGATTGCAAATCCTATGTGCAAACTCCTTGAGAAAGATGCCAAGTTCGTGTTCAATGAGAGATGCCTCAAAGCTTTTGAGGAGTTGAAGCAAAAGCTCACCACGGCACCTATTATTGTCACACCTGATTGGTCACTCCCTTTCGAACTTATGTGTGACGCCAATGGTGTAGCCATTGGAGTAATGCTTGGCCAACGTCACAACAAAGTTCTTCACCCGATCTACTATGCCAGTAAAACACTTAATAGGGCACAGATGAACTACACAATGACTGAACAAGAACTTCTGGCCATTGTTTATGCTTTTGAGAAGTTCCGTGCTTATTTGTTGGGCTCCAAAGTGATAGTGTACACAGACCATGCAGCTCTTCGCTATCTCATGGCAAAGAAGGATGCAAAGCCTCGGTTGATTCGATGGGTTTTGTTGCTGCAAGAGTTCAACTTTGAAGTAAAGGATCGGAAAGGAACTCAAAATCAAGTGGCGGATCACTTGTCAAGAGTTGAAGAAGCTGGGAGACCAAAGGGAGATTTGGAAATCAATGATGCATTCCCAGATGAACACATACTGGCCTTATCTAATACCTTTGCTCCTGTGTATGCCAACATCGGTAACCTAGTTAGTGACCTTATTCCGGAAGAGTTGGAGTCATATCAAAAGAAGAAGTTCTTGAGAGATTGCCGGAACTACTACTGGGAAGAGCCTTTCTTGTTTCATGTTTTTGCGGACAACATCATCAGAAGATGCGTGCCAGAAGAAGAAATGATGCAAATTCTAAAAGCTTGTCATGACTCACCGATTGGGGGTCATCATGGGGGAAATAGAACAGCGGCGAAGGTTTTTGAATGTGGTTACTATTGGCCTTCGATCTACTAGGATGCTAATCAATTGGTTAAGGCTTGTGACCAATGCCAATGACAAGGCCCAATCTCTAAGAGGCATGAAATGCCAATGCATTTCGTGATGGATATTGAAATCTTTGACGTTTGGGGAATTAACTTCATGGGCCCCTTTATAAGCTCATGCGGGATGAAGTACATTTTAGTGGCTGTGGACTATGTGTCCAAGTGGGTAGAAGCAATTCCCCTACCAAACAATGAGGCACGGAGTATGACCACGTTTTTAAAAAGGAACATTTTCACTCGGTTTGGCACTCCCAGAGCCATTCTTAGTGATGGGGGGTCGCATTTCTGCAACAAAGCCTTCAAAGTTCTCCTTGAAAAATATGGTGTCAAGCACAAGTTTGCTTCTGCCATCTAGAACTTGCCCGGTTGGTTTTTCGACGCCTATTATAATTACACTTAGTTGGAGAGATGATCTTAGGCATTCTTTGTGTTATTCGTGAAACCTCTTTAGCCTTTCAAGCCTACCTGTGCATAAATAATATCACTAGTACCATATTCGAGCCTTTAACCTTTTCTTTGGCCTCCTCATTACAAACCTTTCCCTTTTGTAAAATAATTACCTCTTTTGAACCCGTTCCTCCTTGAACATTAAGAATGAGGCTAAAAGCCTAAGTTGGGGGCTTGGGTCAAAATGGAAATGGGTAAGGTTATACAGTGAGGGTAAGAGCTTATACCTCAAAGTGCTAATATGAATTTATGAAAGCTCCAAAAAAAAAAAGAGAGAAAAGAAAAAGAAAAGAAAGATAGTTATATGTGTGTATTTATAATGATGGAGCTTTGAAGGAAATTAGAGAGGTATTTAAGGTGGTTCCATATTGGGAACTAGATGCTAATGAGGCTATAGGGTTTGAAAAAAGACAAAGTGTAAAAAGAAAGGAAAATGTGATTAGTGTTCAAGGAGGATGTAGTCACTTATATCTAAATATGTATCCTACCCTTCCTTAAACCTACATTACAAGCTTAAAAAGTCCTTATGTGATCTCCAACCGAACGGTCTTAGAAGTAGGCGACGAATTAAAATAAGGGCAAGCCTATGGTATGGTATGTGGTGGCACTTGAAATTCTTTTCTGAGAGTGAGTGTATTTGCAATTTAGTCCCTTTGTGTTGTTATTATAAATAATGTGAGTTTGGGACTTTCTTTCTAGTGAGGGCACATGAATTGCGAGGTTGAATAGAAGTTGAGTTCTGAGTAAAACATAAGTGCACTCAGCTGAGGGTAGCGTTTAGTCACTTTGTCTGAGGCTCAAAGTTCAGAAGCTGATTGGTTTTCCTTGAATATACTGATGATTCAGGGAGGGTAAAGCATTCGAAGAGGCATGCTTGAAACACTAACAACAAACACCGTCCATAGTCATTATTGTTTCATGTTTTGTAAATGGAGTCTAGAATAGGATAGTGTCTTTTTAGTTGCTTGAGAACAAACAAGAGTTTAAGTTGGGTGTTGATGTGCCGGAGAATTTCGGCACATTTTGATACTACTTGCTTAGATTTTAACTTGTTTTACATGCAAATTCCCTCGGTACTTATGTAATTTTAGTGTTTTTGCAGTACATGAAGTGTAAGGACCTAAAAGCATGGAAAAAAGCTCAAAAAGCCAACTAAAGACAAGAAAAGAGTAGAAAAGCATCGCAGAGGTGAATATGCTATCGCAAATATCACATGCAAGCCGCATACTTCACGTCAAAATCGCAAACTAAGACAGACTTCTGGGCAAACTTTCATGTCAAGAATGCGGTCGCATATGCGACCGCATAACTGTTCTGCGAGCCGCATAGGTGTACATGGAGATCGCAGACACAAGAAGAGTTTTAGGTGAAGTTCAGAGTCAGAAGTGCGATCGCATATTGGTATGCGAACCGCAGAATCAATCGCAGATCAAGTATGAAGTCTACTGTATGATGGAATTGCGATGTGAAATGCGGTCACATTTCTTTAATGCGGATCGCATATCATGAATGCTATGAAGGCAAAACCCAGGGGTGAAATCTGCAACTGGCGTGTAAGAATTGCGGACCACATTTCTGCTATGCGACAAAAATTCGGTCGCATTGTTGACTTCAGGGGCAAATCAGTCTGAATTTTGCCTCGATTTTTGGGCCTCTATAAATAGGTCTATTAGGGTTTTGTGGGGACAATCTTGTCATAATTTAGAGCAGAAGGTACAGGGCTTGAATTATTTTAACTCTTGGAAGCTTTTGGGTCAATTATCTTCTACTTTGTAAGCGTTTTGACAATTATTATTCTTTCAATTTCAGATTTTAGCATGAGTAGCTAATTCCAAACACTAAGGTTGTGAACCCTAAATGGGTATGATGTTATTGGGTGTTTGATATTGAATATAGTTTCAACGGTTTATTGATATTTGTTTACTTCTCATTCTGTAAACAATTGTTAGTGGTTGCAAACATTAACAAACGCCATTGAATTCCATCTTTGCTTGGGAAAGCGGGGTAGAATTTGGTAGAAGTAAATAACAAAGACTCAAGGCTTTAAACCTTATTTAATAAAATCGCTTAGGAATAAGTGGGTTTTAATTTGGCATAAATTGATTGTTCTTAATCACAACTCTTTTGTATTTGGGAAAATCATAAAGAGGAAATATTACCCAACTATTGAAAAATATTGGGTAGTCAATTAGACATCAATTGCATATCAAAAGATTCTTCCGTTGGAAATATATCGTATTGACATCGATAGCATTATACTTCATAAAGGGGGACACAACCTTGGTTTCTTTAATCATATTATTCATATTCGTGATATTGCAATTAGTCTTTATTTAAACTTAAATTCAACTCATACTTCTGTTACAATTACCTGATAGAATTACGACTGTAGTTGAGTTATACGCTAATCAAGTAAACGTTTCACACCTATTCCCTGTGGGATTCGACCCCAACCTTGTTGGGTTATTATATTTGACACCGACTGCTTGCACTGTTTATTAAGGTGTAATTTGAGCGTATTAGCGGGAGGCTATGGGATCCTATCCCACAGGAAAAATTATATAAATGTGACATGTTAGTCACTTGATTGTTAAAGGTTGAAACCAAGTATAGAGATTCTGGTACTATCGCTAATGTGAGAGTTTATGCCTCAAAGAGCTCTATTCCTTTGGTTTTAGACTGTGGGAGTTTTTCTTCCAGATTGGACGACTGCTCGTATGTGTCATGAATAGGGTCATTGTGGATCTTTGAAAGGTTGTTGGCTAATATATCAGCTTGATTATTCGCCCATGTGTTGTGATCTTGTGTAGATTTTTGTGTCATATGTCTCGAGATGCAGGTCATTTATTGCACCTTAGTCGTGCTTGGGTTTTGCAGCGTATGGCACAATCCGTCTCCCTAGGGTGGTATTATACACTTGGCGTGCTTGTGGTCGATATTCAGGCATTTTGTAAGTATAAACATTACGACTTGATGGGTGTTTCCTTATTGATTGTGATGTGTGGATCGGGTGGCACACCACCACGGGTACATTATTTGGATGGGGTGGCACGCCGCCATGGGTATATTGTTTGGATCAGGTGGCACGCCGCCATGGGTATGTTGTGTGGATCGGGTTGCGCACCGCAACGATGTCATGTTTGGATTGGGTTGCACGCGACAACAATGTCATATTTGGATTGGGTTGCACGTCGCAACAGTGAGATGTTAAGTACAGTTCCTTGTACTTATTTTGTGTGCCTTGTTTCTCATCTCCGAGATAGAGCCATAACATCAGTTTGGCCATTTTATTCATTATGCGGGCTGGACGGTTCTTTGTTAGAGTTCGTTCTTCCCTATGGTTCATATTTGAGTTGTAGCTTGTTGGCGCTTTGATGGAGTTGTACGAGAATTTGGATGGTGTTTGAGGTGGCTTATTTCCAGAGCAGCTTGTACTGGGTGAGACGAGATTATTGGTCCTGAGATCAGTGCGATCAAATTTATGTAGGGTATATTAAAGAGAAAATATCATTATTCAGTTTAGAATGAGGTAATGATTCTTGTCAGGTGGAGGGACTCCATAATTTGTTGATTCGGCAGGTGGTTCTACACATCTCTTTCGTTGTGGCAGTATTACGAGAGTTGGAATAGGGCTTATATGTGTTATGAGGTGTATTGTGGGCATCAGATTCGTGAAGTTGCAGCTATCTGTGCTCGGAGGATGTTATTATGGGCAAACGACTTATGTGGTGCATGGTGTGATTTCAGCATATGTGCATGATCATGTTTTGGTACAGTGTGGAGTGATTGATCTGGTGTTCGTATGGTAGAATCGGGTCTCATAGAGAATTCCAGATGTTGGAATTTTGTTTTAAGGTTTGTTAGCTAAGGTTATAGGGAGGACCTTCAGTCTGGTCGAGCTAATGTGCTAACATGGGTTGTGGTGGCACGAGTTGGTGCATGAGGTATTAAACAGTGATTTTGGACAACTCCGGAATAGTTCTTGGCACGTGGAGAACAAACATATGTTTAAGAGGGGGAAAATGTAAAAATCCGACCGGTTGTTTGGAGCTCCAGTGCGTCGTTCGTTGGTTTGAGGCCATGAGTAGATTTACTTCATGTTTTGTGACTTGTACGTGTGGTTGGAATTGAATTTCGGGAAGTTCGGAGTTGTTTCAGACGTAAAATTCTCAATTCGAAAGCTTTATATTGGAAGAGTTGACTAAAGTTTGACTTTGAGTAAATGACCCTGGAATCGGGATTCGAAGGTTCCAATAGGTTTGTGTGGTGATTTCAAACTTGAGCGTATGTCCGGGTTGAGTATCGGGTGGTCCGGGATCATTATCAACGCTTCATATGGAAAGTTAGCATTTTGAAGATTTTTGGATTTCCTAAGTTTGGCTTGAAGTAGATTTTGGTGTTATCTATGTTAGTTTGGGTTCCGAATCTTGGAATAGATTTGTATCGTGATTTATTACTTGTACGTAAAGTTTGGCATCATTTTGGGGGGTTTAAGTGAGAATCAAACACGTTCGTCGAAGTTTGAATGTTTGGAAGTTTAAAGAAAGGTTTCGGTTGTCGATTCATAGTTTTGTTGTTGTTTGGCATTATTTGTGGCTTCGACTAAGTTTGTATCATGTTTTAAGATGAGTTGGTATGGTTGGATGGGGTCTCGGGGGCCTCGGGCGCGAATTGGATTGGAATCGGGTCAAGTTTTGGACTTAAGTAATTGCTGAAGCTTAAGGCTTATGGTGTGATCGCACTTGCGTGGTTTTTGGCCACAGGTGCTAGACCGCAAAAGCGGCCAAGCGGTCACAGAAGCGGTTCTGGATTAGCTGCATAGTGGTTGGCTTCGCAAAAGAAGATGGGCTCACGCAGGCGTGGAAGCGCACAAGTGAGGGGAGGGCCGCGGAAGCGGCCTCGCAGGTGCAGTTGGTTGGGACCTAAGTGGCTTTCGTAGGAGCGGACATTGTTCTGCAGAAGCAGAGCCGCGCCCCCAGGTGCGAAGACGCCTGGGTAGAATATATGTTGATCAAGCAGAAATTTTGCTCATTTCACTCATTACTCTCTTGCTTAGGCAACTTTTGGGGTGATTTAGAGGAGCCAACTTCATCATCTACCTTGAGGTAAGGAACTTCTACACATTGTGAGCTAAGTACATGAGTTATATATGGATTTAAACATGGATATGGGTATAAATTGTGGGATTTTAGTAGAAAACCTAGAATTTGGTATTTTTGGATTTTGACCATGGAATTAGGAATAAAGTATATATATGAGTTCGTGGCGTTATGGGCAATAATTATCTTCAAGAATTTTTGGAATCCGGACATGTGGGCCTGAGGGTTGACATTGTTGACTTTTCGGGCAGAGTTGGAAATTATTATAAATTGTTAAATTATACGCATTGGAGTATATTTTGATTGATTTACACATTGTTTGACTAGTTTCGGATCGTTTGGCTTTCAATTGAAGAGTTAGAGGCATTGGAGCCGGTTATGGAAATTCGGAGTGAGGTAAGTCTCCTGTCTAACCTTGTGAGGGGGAAACTACCCCTAGGTGATGTAATAGTTATGTGCTACTAGTTGTGGGTTCTAGTACGCACGTCAGGACGAGAGTCCGTACGTAGGTAAAGCATGCTTATGTCCGGGTAGACTTAGGACTTTATCATGTAATATTTGAATTATATGAACTCCATTTGCTAGCTAAAATAATTGAATATATATATATATATATATATA
>MCJB01013615.1:7089-96966 GCA_002018475.1 Nicotiana obtusifolia | reverse complement strand
ATATATATATATATTAGGCCGGGCTTTATTGCCTTGAGTTGTTGGCTAATTATTTGAGAAACAGTAAAGGTTATATTCACTTTATGCTCATGTACTTGTATTGTAAGCACATGACTCGTAATTTGATAAGTTCCTTCCTTTCTTGTGGAGCGAGCCGAACGCCTCGGCAGTACATTAAGATGCATCTCTGGTTCGTACCGGTCGACCATCGGCAGTGTACAGACCATTCTGGATCAGGCCGTACAACGTCGGCATAATCATGTGTATTACCGCTAGGAGTCCGAATATTCTTGAGATGCCCTTTTATTTGAGACCTGGCATTTATGAGGTATTACTTATCTGTTCAAGACTACATTTGATATTTCCATCCTAATGAGATAACATATGACCTTCATGAAATTTATATTGCCAAAATAAATGTTGGAGGATTATATTTGTTACCATTTTACCTCATTATTGCTGTTGTGCTTCATATATATTTAAGATTTATTATACTGCTTTATTGGACCTCTAGTAAGTGTCGATGTCGACCGCTCGTCACTACTTCTTCGGGGTTAGACTAGATACTTACTGGGTACGCAATTAATTTACGTACTCATGCTACACTTCTACACTAAATGTGTAGGATCTGACAGGTTCAATTGGTGGTCATCTTGGCGCACAGGCGTAGCTGCTAAGGAGACTTAATAGTGAACTGCATTCCAAGCTACATATCGCAGCCCACAGAGTCTCCATCGTATCCTGTCTTATTTACATTCCAAACAGATGTTGTATTATTATTGTACTTCTTAGTAAATGCTCATGCACTTGTGACACCGGGTTTTGGAGATGTTCTAGAATTTGGTTATGGTTTGCTTAACCTCGATACACTTTTACTTGTATTATTTAAAATTGTATTTATCTACTACTTTAACGCATTTATGTCTCCACTTAACTAGATTCACGATTTCAAAAATAAAATAATAAAACGAATTATTAAGTTGTTAGTTCACCGCTGGCTTACCTAATGGCGACGTTAGGTGCCATCACGACCTATAATGGGTTTTGGATTGTGACACCTCGGCTATACCTCAAAATATTATACATAAGGAACAAAAGATACAAGACTCCGAAATGAAGTGGGGCTCACCAAGTCAGCTGGGAAGAGGGTGTACCACTATTTCTGATCGATGCTGCCTGTTGTGGAACCACCTGCATCCATTAATGATACAGCGTCCCTGCAAAAGGGACGTTAGTCCATTTGGAATAGTAGTAGAATGTAAGACTAAATACCCTCTCAATAGAACGAGTAAAAATTCAATGAGAAAGAACATAGAATCAATGAGAACCTCAATCAATATAACAGTATCAAGTTAAGAGAAAGATATATTTCAAGTAAATAACAATGTTTTAGATTGGGAGATCTTTTGTACCGATATACCACCGTATTATTAGCACGTAGTCCGATTACGGCCCGATCGGCTAAGCCATCTCACCACAATGTCGTGTGGGTCGACATCACTTTACGCTAGCAATCATCCTATCCTATTCGGGGAATAATTTCAACACATCAATCTCATCCTATTTAAGGAGAATAATCTCATCACATCAATACAGGGGTTTTACCCCTCAATCACTCCTACACCGGCACCCATAGTTTCGGGGTTAGGTTATTTCCTAACCTTCTCACTCCCAAAACATTTATTATAAAAATGGGTTATAGCTCATTTCATAGTCTTTCACTCATCTTTTTATTTCTTTGGAACTAGTAGCCATAAGTGTAATATTCCTTCTTGGCACAATGGCCACAATTATATCTCATCCTCACTTCTTTCACTTTCAAGTATTATCATAGATTATCCACAATATGGGCTTTTGTAATCAAGAATTTTAACACATGTATATGAACAATAGGAGTTCTAACACATTGAGTTTTTTTTTCCAAGAACAAGGCATGATAAATCTTGCATTGAAACACGAATTGAAGTCATAGCATTTTGATACATAAACCATGCTTGAATACATTCCCGGAGGAGAACATTGTCACGCCCCGTTTTCTCGCGAAATCGGTCTTCGACATGTGACAACTCTTTTAAAGGGAAGTATTAAAAGAGAAGAGTCGCCACTTGATGGTTTTTAAGGTGCATTAAGGCACTTATTTGCAAATAATTCTGTTTGACTAGTCTGTGTCACCAAAGCTCGGGTAAGGGCTCAAATTACCTCAAAGAGAAGGTGTAAGGCACTCTTCGAGGTCCACAACTGTGGGTCCCGACTGAATTTTAAACTATGTGGATTATGTGATTAGGCTAGGTGATCAAATAAACAAAGGAAAATATAGAAGCCGAAGAGTCTTATCATAACACATGAGAATCAGTAAAAATCTTTAATGATTACAAGGATACAACTACATTGGTCTATGTTAGTTGACTAGGTGTAAATAACAAGTATATAAAGAAGGGGGGGGGGGGTCCTAAGTAGGACTGCACATAATAGCAAATAGTGGCTCATGTTAGCCTCCGCATGTAAGAAAAAGCACGAGTTCCAGGCTACAAGTAGATAATTTCAGGATTAAGACGTATTTGAGTCATTAAGTTCTATGGGCATGATTTCTACATGATTCTGATTTCTTGTATCATGCAGGGAGTACTGCAATTTTTAGACTAATGCTTAGGAAGACTACAGGCATTGTAAATCCTATATGCATAATTTCTAATTGTTTCCGCAATGAAACGATCCCAGAATCATGAATTACCAGTGCTGATTTTATAGACGTATGTCTCAAGAAGGTGAAAGTATCCTATAGGCAGGACTTCTAATAATTGATAACTTAGGCAATGAAACAACCTCAAAAGTCTAGTATTAACAACATTGATCTCATAAACAATTTTTTAGGCGAGTGATAAACTCCTATAGGCAGGATTTCTAACCATTGACAATCAGAATTGATTTTATGACGCTGTACTCTTATAGGCATGTCATCTAGGCGAGGCAGTGTAATGAAAACAAACAGAAGTAGTTGATTAAAAGATTAGTGTCTATAATCATGGCATCTAGATGGGCAGTACACTAAAAGTAATAGAAGCAATCGACTAATTGATTATTTGAAGTCCTATAAGCCTGGTATCTAGGTTGGCAAAAAGCATATGTCATACATCCTATAGGCATGCTGTCTTAATGCACTCTAGTAACATGTAATCGAGTATGGTAAATGCTTGAACTAACGTGTTTGGACAGTGTGCAAGTGAGATGTGTGTCCTATAGCCATGATTTCTACTGATATGCAGAAATAAAGCAATTTTAAACAAAGTAGCACATAAAGCAAGTAAACCTTATAGACATGTTTTCTACCCTTTCATGCGAATATTAATCTCCCCATTATTTGTTATTACAAATTATTACAGGCCCAAATGACATAGTATAAACCTAAATATGACTGGTTATAGAATGAAACAACCAAAAACCCAATAGAACAAATATAGCCCCAATGCAGAACAACCTAGGGATGTCCCCAGGCCTTCAATGGTCTTAATCTTCGCGCAACAGCAAACCCATACAACGCTTACCAAAGCAACCTGAGTTCTATTCTCAAACCCAACATGTATGGCTTAACAATAGGCCTAACGAATAACCTTACTTACTCAAATTAGTCATACAGGTGACAAAATGTTTATATAATTAACTAAAAAACTTAAAAACTTAATTTTAGAGTTGTGGCTAACGACAACTCTAGCCAAGACAAATAAACATAACCGGGCTAGATTGGGAAGCACCGAAGGCAAGTTTGTGCTCGTAGTTCTAGAAACAAAGTTTAAGAGTGATCTAATTGGCTACGTAGGATAGTAAACCATTCCAAAGAGTTTCAATAATGAAGTATGATTCAGAGTCAACTTAGGGAACATTAGATGAAGGTCTAACATATTCAAGCCAGAGGCAAACAAAGCACAGTCAACACATGAAAATGTTCATCATGAAAATCCCAAGGAACAAAGTAACAGAACCAGCTCATGTTCAAGCAATTGCTTAATGGAACATGGGAAAGACCCTAGCATGCTGAACATTATCATAATATAAGAAACATGTCGATTATCAGAAGCAAGGATAGGCTAGTATTGAACCTGATACTAGTCGGCCATATGTGCGAGGAGAGACTAGTTATGAGGTTTCCTAAGGTCTCAAATAGTGTTGATGAGCATAGGATTGCATAAGTCCAAGCATACATTAGAACTTAAATAGCATGGAAACATGCCTTAGCTAACTAGTACAACATCAGGAACTCAGCAGGTTGGGCAGGAATGACTTAACAAGGTCTGGCATATATGCGTTGATTATTACAAATATATAAGATAGAGCAGGGAACATGCATTAATTTACACGTAGTAGGGAAAACAGGTTTAGGTCAGTAACATGATCAAGAGTTGACTCTAGTGAAACATTAAGTTATACATGAATGACTCAACAAGAATTAGAACATGACTCGTCCCATCACAAAAATACAGAACAAAGTAAGAAGCTAAACTCAGAGTAAGCAACAATAATAGGCATTACACATTAAACATGCTTAAGAAAAATAGAATCAGGACAACAAATGGGTTTTTTACGAATACTAGAAAGCATAGAGCCTCAAGAAGAACTTCAGAGTATACAATAATGTGTTGATTGACAAAATCTCAGAGACATAGATATGCAGAACAGGAACACAAACGAAAAAGAACAGAATTGCAAAGACCATTGGTACTTACCAATTATAGATTAAGGAACAAGTAAATACGAAGAATAATTTCAGCAACGCTCCAATGTCAAATAGCAAAACGAATAGTAGAACAAGGAATCTCAGTGCGTCAGAGTTCCCAAGGGTTTCGAATGAACCCCGAGCAGTGCTCACACTAAGAAAGATTTGATGATTGAATTTCGGTGGCCGGCCAAGAAATTGAGCCTCAAGTAGTATAAGATGAATAAGAATAAGGGAGTAGTAGTAATTTTCTTAGTGATTCAAAGTCTGTCCCCAAGGGACTTTGGGGAGGGGGTTTATATAGTGTTTAATTAAGCAAGTAAACAAGGAAAGAAATCAAGAAAAACAAAAAGAGTAAAATATCGCATGCAATCAGTAAAATAATCGGAAAGGAAAGAAATCAAACTCCAAACCCTAGTTAGGGTTTAATACTCAAAAATTGGCCAACTGGTATGAAGAATCAGACCTTTCTTCATGTATGTGGACGAAATATTGTCCAAATCTCCAAGATTGAGGATGACTCCAGTCCGATATAGAGATGGTATTTGCCAAAATTGGGCAAATACCTAAGTAATACCATAAACGTGTGACAAGTAGCGGAGAAACATAAATATGGTAAGCAAATAATGATAGAATACCATTATCAACGAGATTAGGAGAGGAAATTAAGGGAGAGGCGGCTAGTTCAGAAGAGAGAAAAAGAGAATTGAGGGGATTTGGGGTGGCTATTAGGTGGGAGATAAGGTAGGGTTACCGAGTTTGGTTGATTAAAAGAGCTTGGGTGAGCGAGGGCCGTTGATCTTGAGAGATCAACGATCAGGATTTAAAAGATTAACGGGGCGGATCGTTTAAAGCGGGTACCGACCGGGTTTATTAAAGAGTCATTTGGTTTTGGGCTAGGGGGATTTGGGCTAAGCTTTGGTCCGAAATTAGCCTTGTATTGGGATGGATTTTAAATACAATAAATTAAAAAAATAATTTAATAAAATAGCTAAATAAATGTAAAAATATTATTTATGCAACTTAATATGTTAAAATAATAGATAAAGATTATAAAAATATAAAATATTATTTTGACCATGAATAAAATGACAAAATACAATTAATTATAAAGTATAGGCTATTTTTGCAAAAAATGTATAAATAACTCAAAAATGCAAAAATGTAATTACATGAAATGACATAAAATGTTACAAAACATGCATGTGGGTATAAATAATAAATTTGGATGATTATATCATCCCAAAATAATTTGAAGGGATATTTAATAAATCAATTTTAAGCTTCAACAATTATAGAAAATTCTTATATCCTGTAAATATGTAATAATGCAAGAAATAATATTTTGAGAGTATATATAACATTTATAAAAATATGAGGGCAAAATTGGGTATCAACAAACATAATATGATAGGAGCATTTGGCACACATTTTTAGTGCATAACTTTTGACACTAGTTGTTCGGAATAGTCAAATTTAGAAGGAATAACTTGGAACATGAAGAATAACATCTTAGCCCATCATATTTGAAACTTACAAGAACATCATGGGATTCGTTTCTAAGAGAGAAGTTTAGCCAACATACCTCGCTTTGAGCTTTTCTTAAATTACTATAATATTTCAGAAATCCTAGCAACTTCAATCTATTTAGAGACATAATTAGGATTTCATAATTAGAAAGCTATTCGTGGATTCAACTTATTTTAAACATTTAATCAAACACTAGGTGGACATATTCGACTATAGGGTCCTATGGTGATGTTCCTTCACCTCACAAGCAATCTCCACTTCAATAGGTTGCTCATACATCCTCCACAACCTCCCTACCACCTTCATTGGCACATGCATGCATCATTAACCAACTCTTATTCCACAAAATAATTTTCCCCATTACTTATTCCCAACACGAATTTCAAAATTGAAGGCTAGGGCTAGAACCTTACCTCTTCAGTTGACAATTTTGCAAGCTTTCTTTGTGAATTCTCGAAGGCTTGAGCAAGGAATTGAAGTGGGAGGTGTTGGAGCTCCTCCTTCTCTCTCTAGTTCCTCCCCCCTCTCTCTTAAAATATCAAATTTCCCCTTAAAAAATGGTCCCTTAAGTCTATTTATCGATATAGGGTCGGGTTATAAGAATAGAAATTGGGCCCTCCGAACTCAACTCTGCGGTCACGGAGTAGACTGCAGAACAAGTATGCGATCCGCACAGTGGACCGCGGAATCGGCCTCCAAAAACTAGGCAACCCTAAACAAGACTGCGGCCAGGTCTGCGGTCCGCATACTAGTTATGTGGTCGCATAATGGACCGCATAATCACCCAATGAAATTCTTTGTGCTAACTCTGCGACAAAAATGCGACCCGCGAAACGATTATGCAGTTGCATAATGGACCGCATAATGATCTTCAAAAATTAGCTTAGACCCTGTTGCATCATAAGTGGGGATTTTGACTACTTATTAGCGCCTTTTAACTTTGGTTTAGTCTAAAGGCATTGAATTATTTTCCAGAAACTAATGAAATTGTGCAAAATTGCAGGAATGCTGGAATTTAGGCTCCCGAGATGAAATCCGACAAAAAAAAGGAGCAGTCCAAGCACAAGGAAATAAAGCGCAAACACCTAGGTAATGGTCACAGCCCTAGGCTTTTTATCCATTTGAAAAAACCTTAAAAACAATTTTCTCTAATCAATAGAGTAAAATTAGAAATAAAAAATAAATCTTCGTGTGGAAGTGCAATCTAGATAATTCAATTACTCACAGTGAAATATATAAAACTATTCCCCATCTTAGCTCCCTGTGGATTCGACCCCGACTCTTAGTTGGGTTTCTATTATTGCAAACGACCATTTCATATCTATTTTGATGTATATTTTGGACATGATAATTGCATTTTGCAGTTCATCTGCGGTCGTGGAAGCGATTCTGCGATCGCATAATGGACTGCATAAATGCCATGCTCTGTAAATTTATTCTTTCAACTCCCCAACGCACTATACAACCCAAAACGTCCGTACAATTCTCAAACATATTAGCCTACCTCGGCACCACGAATCCCCAGGTTCTAGGTAAGAATTTATGGGGCCTTACATCTGCACAAAAAGATGTGCAGAAGCGTAGCATGAGTACACCACAATGGTACCTAGTAACTGCCAAGCCTAATCTCGGTAGAGTAGTGACGAGGTCAGGTCAAGGCCCTACTGGAATAAATAAGAAACTGAACGAGTAATTAACATTTGTAATAATAATAACAATGGAAATGAAACAAGTAAGAAATATACAAGATTGACTACACTGAACTAAGGCAAATGATGCATCACGGAAGAAAACAAGGTATGTTATGCAAAGGAAACAAAGCAACCAAAAGCACAAGTGAAATAATAGAAAAGTATCAACAAGAGTCACTACCGAGGAACCACCTCGTAGTCTCAATTCACAAAATAATTTACAATCTTTCCTTATATCACCGCGGGAGCCTTGCATTTAGTTTTGAAAATCATTTTCCAGAAATAGCTTCCGGTGTGTTAGTCCACCTCATCACACCGCGTGGCTTCAAGTAATTCCCCTACTAGCAACACGCATATCAAGCCCACCTTATCTCACCGCATGCGTTTCAACCCCAAAACCTCATACCACTGTATGCGTATCAATACCACAATGTATCACAAATCGCACCACAAGTGCCCAATATCACAACTTGCCAAGAAACCAACAACAATAGTGTTTTTACAACAAGTAGCCCAAGGCTCAACCACAATATGCACAAGAGTATCAACAGTAACAACCGAAGGTGAATACCTCAACACGAATAGTATTTCACAACTTTACAACTTTGCCTCTATGTGGATGTCGGCCTTCATAACTCAATACCAATTTCAACAAGATATCCCGAGAATAACAACTTCAAGTAAAGAATTTAACAGTTAAATAATGAATGCGAAGTAGAGGAAACAATACTTCAACTAAACATGTAAAGACAATTTAACAAGTAAAAGATAAAAGTAGAGCATGTGAAGATAGACTAATGATGGTAATATAACATGTTAAGGTAACTCAAATAAAGCATGAAACGAATCTACATAGCTAAAACCGGTCAATTTCCATATTCATCCCGTGTACACACTCGCCACCTTGCATATACGGCTTTCACATATCACAATTAACACAAAGCAACACCAATCCTAAGGGGTAATTTCCCCAAACAAAGTTAGGCAAGATACTTACCTCAAAACACGCTAACTCAATCCACTAGTAGTTCTTTTCCTCGATTATCCAACCCCGACCAGCTTGAATCTAGCCAAAAGAACTTCACACCATAATTATAAACTATAGGAAGCTATTTCGAACAATAAAGTTATGATCTTTACAAAGAAACAAAAAGTCAACTCAAAAAGTCAACCCGGGCCTGCATCTCGTAATACGACCAAAATTACAAAATCCGAACACCCATTCGATAATAAGTCCAACCATATAAGAATTACTCAAATCCGACCTCAAATCGCCTTTCAAATCCTTCAATTTTAGCCTAAGAAGTTTTCACAAATTTTTCCCAATTTTCCAACTCAAGTCACTAATTAAATGATGAAAATAACAATGAATTTGTGTAATATAATAAAAAATGAGTTAGAATCACTTACCCCAATGATTTCCTTGAAGAACCCTCGAAAGATCACCACAAACCGAGCTCTCTAGGTCTAAAATATGAAAATGAAATTCAAACCCTCGAAGACCCATTTTTTGCCTCAGCGATTTCGCATATGTGGGCTATGGTCGCCTCTGCGACACTGCACCAGTGGAAAAAATATCGCAAGTGTGGTTCCAGCTCAAGACCGCTTCTGCGGAGAAAACGACTGCACTTGCGGTCTTGCCCAAGGCCTTCCCCAAATTCCGCTTCTGTGAAGGCAAGGTATGCTCCTGCGGAGATACACCTGCGCCCGGGTGTTCGCACATGTGAGCCCACACCCGGGCTATCTTTTTTCGCTTCTGTGCTTCACCAATTGCACCTGCGAGTCTGCACCTGCGGCCAATCCCTCTGCAGGTGCGATGACACCAGAAGGCTGGAGCTTCAGCAAAGAGACTAAGTCCAAATTCATTCCGGATTCAATCCGAATCACACCCGGGTCCCCTGGACCCCGTCCGAATATACCAACAAGTCCCATAACACATAATGGACCTACTAAAGGCCAAAAAATCATATCAAACAACATCGATTCTACGTATCGCAAACCAATTCAAGCCTATTGAATCTATGAACTTCTAAATTCTAAAACTAATGTCGATTCATACCAAAACAACTCCGAGTGACTTCAAATTTTGTACACAAGTCATAAATGACATGACAGACCTATTCCAACTTCCAGAATCGAAATCCGACCCCCATTTCAGTAAAGTCAACTCCGATCAAACTTTTCAACCTTCCAAACCTTTAACTTTCTAAATTTCGCCAGTTCAAGCCTAAACGATCTACGGACCTCCAAATCAATATCTGGACATGATCCTAAGTCCAAAATCACCATATGGAGCTGTTGAAATTGTCAAAACTTCCTTTTGGAGTCATCTACACAAAAGTCAAACTATGGTCAACTCTTTCAACTTAAAGCCCCAACTTAGGGACTATATGTTCCATTTCACTCCGAAACTCATCCGAAACCAAAATCAAATACCCCGGAAGGTCCCATAACCACATTATAGCATAGAGAAGGCAATAAATAAGGGATCAGGGCTAAAATATTCAAAATGACCGGCCGGATCGTTACAAACACAATTGACAATTAATTGTGCTTTTCTCTTTTCAAATATAACTTGTATACATTGATAGTACACTATTAATGTATTTAAGGATGAGATCCAAGAACAGTGGCCGCCACCTGCAACAAGGGCACTGATGCATCTGACATAAATTTCGTAAAAAAGAGATAACAAATATTTGTAGTAATATTCCTATTATACGTTATGCAATAATATGAAATAAAGTAAAACAAGAGGAATTTAGGGAGAGATAATACTATATTTTTTCTAAATGATGTTATACAAATGAGTAGAGAAGTCTCCTATTTATAATAGAGTTGCTTAGTGGCCAAGTAACTAATAAGTAACCAATTTTGGTGAGCAAGTAACCCAATCTTGATGACCAAGTAACTAGACTAGTTTATGACTAATTAACTTGCTCCCAATTAACTTCATAATACATGGACATTCGCTCTTAATATTATCTATAACATTATACAAATATTCTGTCACAAATCGAATTTGATTCAAAAACTAATCCTTAATTTTATGCCAACCAAATTTCCTAGGATGAGGACCACCTCTTGACCAATCAACCCAAGTAATCGTCCTGTTAGAATTCATTTGATGATATAAATATTCACTAAAGTTGGCAAATAATGTTCATCATTGTAACATGGAGCTTGACAATGTTCTTGGAAAATAGGGTAAAACTTGCGATGCGAAGCAATTTTCGCAGCAAGTGATCGATCAATTTCGAACCATTAAGATCCTTTACGCCATAGTTCGATTGTTATATTCGGCCACATTAGACGGTTGTATCGGTCACGTCTCGGTTTTCGAGGATCATCGTGCGTGCCTAAGAAGCTTAAGTTTGAGCCAAGAAGATGACTGTATATGGTGGTGAAATTGAATAGTAGAATGCATGAATCTAAGAGTAATATAAATCTTTGATTCGAGAAATCAAGTTGATGAATAAAGAAAGATATTGGCAGTGTTGGAGAGATTGAATGTTGCGCTTAACTTAACACTAAAAGTTGGTGCATAAGGTAAATCAAGTAATTGTTAAAGGTAAATCAAGTAATCAAGTAACTTATATAGAACAAAAAAATTATATTATTTGCTTTATTTCCAGGTTACCAAGTTCATATTTAGAGGACAGTCACTTATAGATAGTTACCTTTTAGGCGACATGATAGCGTTATTTTTTTTACACTAGCAATGTATAAAAGTTAAACTCTTGTTCAAAGTCATATAAAGGACACAACATCTCAATCCTTCAACTAGTGTGGGACAAATTAACGCCCTTATGCCACACATGCTAGGAAATGATCTGGAGCGTAGATAACACAAGATGTGGATCCAACATTGGATAAACCAAGAACAAAAACGTGTTTGATTCTAATACTATATTAAGAAAATGAATATTAAGTCTAACTCATCCCAAAAGCTAACTTATTAAATGAGGATTATCCAATGACATATATGTAGAGTCAACAACTCATTCCCTTAGGGGTTGTTTGGTTGCTGGTTAGAGTTATGCAGGTATTAGCTATGCAGGAATAAGTCATGCAGGTATTAGTTATACATGGATTAGTTATGCAAGGTTTATTTTTTTTGAATATTTGGTTTGTTGTATTAGAAATTGATATACATTATATAGATTTTTAAGCAAAATACTTATTTACTGATTTTGTCTCTAATAAATCGAGAAGAGGAAGAGCCTAGCAGTGAGGCATCAGTATCTCCATATTTGTTCTTCAAAGTGTTTGATACAGATCAATCCATAGAAGGAAGCCTTTATGTGTAAAGCGATAGGGGTAAATTTATCATTTCAATGTTTTATCCATGTATTACTAATACATGTATTAGTTATTCCATCTTCTACCCCGCATAAATTAATACACAGATTGACTCATAACTTATACATGTATTATTTATCTAGAATTGTATAATGACAACCAACCATGGTATTAGTTATGCTGAATTTTGTGCAAAATAACTACAGGCTACCAAACATTGTATACGTTATGTTGCTCCCAATATATGAATAAATTTTCTCCTAACTAGTTACCAAATGATCTTGTTTGACCAAAAAATATAGATATTGGTTCAACTAACTAAATTTATATAAATGAGAGTTAATCTTAGTTAACAATAATATTCCAAAAAATGAAGTTCTCAGAAGGTGCAATAAATACTACGTAGATAGCAATGGCAACACACAAACAATATTTAAGAGGTCAAAGGAAACAGTGTAACATTAAATATTGATGAATAGCAATAAATGACATTTAAGTAAATAGAATGAATGAGTCACCCAAGAAAGGATGAAATCAGTGAATGTTCTTTCTGACAATGATGAGTGTTGGACAATCCTTTGAATATCTGAGTTATTCTCGGATCCGGTGAAAAAATGTAGACTAGAATCTTAGTAAAAAGGTTGTGTTTGTATCCTTGCAATAAGATCCGATTCTCTCCTTTAAAGTCAGGCTGTATTTTACAAATGAATATCATATGTCCCCTATCATTGTGTATCTTTCTATTTATAGGGAACTTGTTCCTAAAAATTCTTATAGTACAAGTGCAGAGAATATCTACTAGAATATTCTCTTTAATGTCCTATATTGAAACTAGCCGTTATAAATCTGTTAAGAGTACTCGACATCGGCCTTGATGCTTGATAACTCCTCGACTTCAGCCCTTGCTGACTGTTCGACCACAGACTTCGCCGCTTCTTAGGTCATCTCGGCAACGACGGCCTGGGAACGTTTCACCAATACTATTTTGACTTAAGTATTCTAAATATAGATTTTGACCTATACAATTAATCCTTCTGCTTATTGAGGCTGGCTTCACGGGCGGTTTCGATGAGCGGATCATATTGTTGGTGGTCGAGCTAATCGAGCGGACTACGCAAGTCGTGGTTGTTGCAGTGAGCAGGTAACATGGCCCTCTGTGGGCCGCACATTTCAAATGTTTCGAATTTCCCGGACGGTTTTCCGGAGTTATGCTGTCCATGAGTTAGGATGAAGTCATGAAGTCATGCGTCATTATGACGCATATTCCCGATGCATTGTTTTGTTTCGCGTGTGACCTTTGATTAGACTTGCCACTTCGGTTCCGGTGCCAATCCTGATGAGTTGTTTTTGGTTTTAGTGTCATGACCTTTATAGATAGAGGTCTTTAAACACAATTTTGGAGTTTTAAATCTTTTAACGCTTCAAAATCCCATACCTTTCTCTTGCTCTCTTCTTTTGCGAATTTCTCTTCCCTATTTCAGCGACTTATCTTGCTCTTCATTCCCTCTTGTTTGTTATTCTCCTTCCTTATATTGAATTATGTCTAACGTGCCTTCTGAGCCTGGAGAGGAGAGTCATGTTGCTCCCTTGGCAATGGTGTTCCCCTCCAATGGGGAGAGCATTCCCACCAACGCTGAGGAAGAAACCTTCCCGTCGGTGGAGGCGATCATCCACACAACCCTAATTCCATATCTGATTTCACAAAATCACATGAGGCCGCACCTGGAGCTTTTCGATCAGTGATGACGCTGAAGGAATTAATAGAGCTTAAGGCTAATTTCGGCCTTCCCAATCATATCGAGTTGATCCTGGCTGAGGGGGATACGGTACAGGTCCATCGTCCTAGGTATTGTACCCTCTATGGCTACCCCTTCCAAGTCGGTTATTCTTTTCCCTCCTTCCGCTGGTGGAAGATTTCTGTCATCACTATGGTGTTTGCCCTAGTCAGCTCGCGTCGTATGTCTATAAAGCTATAAAGTTGCTTGCTAATTTTGTTGAGCTGGCCGGGGTCAAACTGACACAACAACATTTAATTCATTTTTTCGCTCCCAGCTTTTATAGGGGAACAGTGTTGAACCTTCACCACCGAGGGGGAAAAGGCCTGATGATGAAGATTGACGACAAGGCTAGTCGTCAATTTTTGTTTAACTTTATTTTTTTCAGAATTAAGGACGTTGTGGTCAATGTCAACGGCTTCCTTGAGGCTTTGAATTATACTCGTGAGTACTTTGGTTTCTCCCCTGTGTTCGGTCCTGAATTTTGACTTCTCGCCTTTTTCTTTTGCAGCCAAGAAATTGCCTCCTCCTTTGGATACTCATATTTTTGACTGGGTCGATCGGATCCTCCATTACATCGTAGGGATTCGTGAATGGCCGAGTTTCTTCAAGAAATTTGGGCCTTCTCTCCCTTCGACTAGTAATTTCTTTTGTCTTGATTTCTTTGCTCGTTTTCCTTCATTGATTTTTCCTTTTCCAACTTTTCTATAGCTTCGGTTGGGGGTCTACGAGGAAGTCGAGAGCTCCCGCGCCCTCGTTTCGGAAGAGGAAGGCCGTAACGTCCTCAGTTTCTGCCCCAATTTTGATAGTGGTTGATCCTATTTATGTCCTAGTTTCCTCTATCACCGTGTCCGGATTTATTCCTGCTTTGGCCGTGGAGACTTCAGCTTCTCTATTGTATTCTCTCCTCAACGAGGACAATGAACCTTTGGCTAGTGATGGATATCTCCTGCCTCGAAAGAGGAGGTCCATGGATGTTGGTGATGGAGTCATCTGGGCTATTGATGCGGCAAAAAGGGACTTTTCGCTGTGCGAGGAAAACGACTATTTTTTTGGGAAATGATATTGAGCCCAGTCCCAAGGTTTCGAGGTTGGGAGGAGACGATATGGATGTGTCTCTTCCTTCTACAATAGTGGAAACTGAAGAGATGGCTGTTGATATTCTTGACAGTTCGCGGCGAAAGGAGGCATCGACTTCTCAAACAGCTGCAGACACCTCCTTGCCGGCAAATAAGAGGGCCAAAAGCGTTGTTGAGGAGGGCAATAAATCAGGTTCTGACGTTAATGCAAACGATCTGAGGATGATGGAAGAAGGGCTTACCCAGCTTGAGGTAAGGTTAGTGGGGTCTACGAGGACCATTGCGATTCCCATGGATCATGACCTGTTGGTGAACACCGGAGGTAGTCCCTGCCCTCGGCCCTCTCTGTTCCGAAATAGAGGGTAAGACCCTCAAAGAGATAGACGATGGTGCTTTGTCGAGGAGCACTGTTGGCCTTTCTCTTGGGGTGAGTGTTTGTGCTTTGACTTCTTTTCTCCCTCTTCTTTTTTTTTTCTTTTTTTTGTTTTTCAGGGCGTCTTTGGTTCTGACTATGATTTTGGAGATTGAGAGCGCCCAGAGGGAGAAGAGGCGTGAAGAAATATTTGTGAAATTGAAAGATAAATATTTGAGTATCATAGCAAGTATCGAGATCTCCGCCGGCGATTTCGCGAAGGCGACGATATGCAGGCCCTTCGGGACGAGGTGAAGGGGAAGAATGATGAGCTAGTATAGGCCATTGAGAAATTTAGTGTCCTCGAGGGGACATTGAGGAGTAGGGAAGAGGAGCTTGAGGTCAACATGGGCATGGAGGCTCAATGCAGTGACCTTCAAGCTCAAGTGGTTGAGTTGCGGGGGCAGTTAGAAGAGTGCCGACTTCAGCTGGAGGACTTCAATAGGGAGATCGGTGAGAAGTAAAAGGAGCTTGAGAAGGAAGAGTCCTCTTGTTTAGATGCTTGGAGGAAGACAGAGATACTTGAATTGGTGAAGAGGACTCCCTGAGCCGAGCGGGAGAACGATAAATCGACAGCGAGGGCTAAGGAAGATCGACTCGAGGAGAGGATCAGAGAGCTGGAGAAAGGTAACTCTTCTCTTCATGATCGAGTGGCTACTTTGGAGGCCGAGAAGGCCCAATTACATGCACAATAATTCTCTTCCCATATTTAAGATTTTCCAAATGTACCTCGGGAGTTATATGAAGAATGGATTCATACCGAGGCCAAGTTAGATGTATTTTGAGATTTGCATGCAGCAAGGTCCGTTTCTGAGACTGCCCTTAAAGATGTTCATGTTATGGCTCGTGAAGCTTGAGTCACTTGTAGATATGATCCCACTACGCCTGAGGACAATGAGGAAGATGGGGATGAGGGTGTAAATCGGATTGAGGAGAACGCCTGAATGATGCTGCTTATCCTGAGGGCGAAGGTGGTAATGGCAAAGGGGATCGAGATGTGAGGGTATCGGTGCTCAAGGTGGTGTCACCGTTGTAGACTGAGCTAGCGAAGGCACAAAAGGCCGTGATGGTGGCGACTGGTAGTTTCTTTTTGACTTTTTTGTGTATTTTTGTCGGCGTCTTCACAACCCATTGTAAACAATTTTTAGTATGAAATATCAAAGTTTTCCCTAGCATCTTCTTCCATTCCTGTGGTTTATTTTCTGTACTTATATATTTTTTATTTCTGTTTTTTGCTTGTTTCACTTTTTTTGTTCTCGTTGTTGTTGTCTTTCAGCTGGTTGTGGCCTTGGAGTCAAATATTACTGGTTCATATAAGCCCTTTGTTTATATGGATTGAGTGTGTTTCTTTGCTTTGAGATTTGGCCGAGGGCCTATAGGTGTTGTTTGGACTTGGTTGATTTTTGACCTTTTGTTAAGTTGCGGCCGAAGGCCGTTAGGGGTTTTTTCGAGCGAAGTCGAACATAACCTTTCATTAAATGGTAGCTAAGGGCTGACTTCAGCTGGAGGCCCTCAATAGTGAGATCGATGAGAAGCAAAAGGAGCTTGAGAAGGCAGAGTCCTCTCGTTTAGATGTTTGAAAGAAGACGGAGATGCTTGAATTGGCAAATAGGACTCTCCGAGCCAAGAGGGAGAACGATCAATCGACGGTGAAGGCTAAGGATGATCAAATCGAGGAGAGGATCAGAGAGCTGGAGAAAGGTAACTCTGTTCTTCATGATCGAGTGGCTGTTTTGGAGGCCGAGAAGGCCTAATTACTTGCACATCCGTCCTCTTCCTGTATTTTAGATTTTTCCAATGTACCTCGGGAGTTATTTGAAGAATGGATTCATGTCGAGGCCCAGTTAGATGTATTTCGAGATTTGCATGTAGCAAGGTCCATTTCTGAGGCTGCCTTTAAAGATGTTTGTGTTAAGGCTCGTGAAGCTCGAGTCACTTGTGGATATGATCCCGCTACGCCTGAGGACAATGAGGAGGATGGGAATGAGGGTGTAGACTAGCTTGAGGAGAACGCCTAGTATGATGCCGCTTATCCTGAGGGTGAAGGTGGCGATGGAGAAGGGGATCGAGATGGTGAGAGGAATGGTGGTCAGGGTGATGTCACCGTTAGAGACCGAGCTGGCGAAGGCACTTAAGGTCGTGATGGTGGCGACCAATAGTTTTCTTTGTGACTTTTTTTGTGTATTTTTGCCGACGTCTTCACGAGCCTTTGTAAATAATTTTAAGCATGAAATATCAAAGTTGTCCCTAGCATCTTCTTCCATTCCTGTGGTTTATTTTTTGTACTTGTTATTTTTTGTTTATGTTGTTTGCTTGTTTCGCTTTTTTTTTTGTTCTTGTTGTTGTTTTCTTTCAGCTGGTCGAGGCCTTGGAGTCAAATATTAGTGGTTCATATCAGCCCTTTGTTTATATGGGTTGAGTGAGTTTCTTTGTGAGATTTGACCGAGGGCCTATAGGTGTTGTTTGGACTTGGTCGATTTTTTTGTTAAGTTGCGGCCGAAAGCTGGTAGGCGCTTGTTCGAGCGAGGTCGAACATAGCTTTTCATTAAATCGCTACTGAGGGCTAATAGGTGTTTGTTCAAGTGAAGTCGATCATAACCTTTTCGGTAAATGTCTTCCGAGGGCCGGTCGGTGTTTGTTCGAGTGAGGTCGAACATAACCTTTTCATTAAATTGTGGCCGAGGTCCGATAAGTGTTTGTTCGAGCGAGGTCGAATATAATTTCTTCATTAAATTGCGGGCAAGGGTCAGTCAGTGTTTGTTCGAGCAAGGTCAAACATAACCTTTTTTTTAAATCACGACCGAGGGTCGGTTGGAGTTTGTTCGAACAAGGTCGAACATAACCTTTACGTTAAATTGCGATTGAGGATCGATAGGTGTTTGTTCGAGCGAGGTCGAACATAACCTTGATACAAAAAAGGTGTCCTGATAATTGTAAGTTTCTCATTACTTTGACGTTGTTGCTCTAGTTACATATTTGGAGAGAGTTACAAATTTCGGTTGTTGGCTGGTGTTCCAATCCTAGTCCCAGTCCACCTAGTCCCTTTATTGTTTGACTTGGAGAGTATTGAGGAGTCGAGCAACAAAAATAACAACAGTCCCTTCTTCGCATAATTCGACTCGAAGTGTTCCCTTTGGTGCTTCGTTAAAAACCTCCTTGAGAAAACCCAAATGGGACAAAACTATAGTGAGGGAAAAAGAGTACGACTTAGGGGAAACTTTTTCTCTCAGAAGTTGAAGTATTCGAGGTGTGATGATGTTCATATTGTTTGGTAGTTTTTTTGCTTCCATTGTTTCTAGTTGAAATGAACCTTCGTTTGCTTTGGTTGTGAATTTGTATGGACCATCCCAGCTTGCGTTCCTGGGGATCTTTGCTCGCTTGAGTTTTGGCTTTGTATTCCCCGACTTTAAGTGACTGGACCTTTGCTTTCTTGTTGTAATAGTGTTCTTCTTGTTGTTTTAAGACGACCATTCTTATATACGCCACATCTCTTCGTCTGTTGATCCCGTTGAGTTCCTGCATTCTACTCTCATCGTTACTCATACCGCTTTTGTGGGAGTAACTTAGGCTGGATTCTCCGACCTCAACTGGTATTACTGCTTCGATCCCATAGACCACAGCATAGGGCGTCTCTCCTATGCTCATCTTCGGGGTTGTTCTGTGGGCCCACAATACTTCTGGTAGTATTTTCAGCCACAGTCCTTTAGAGTCCTCGAGATTTTTCTTCATGATGTTTAGTATGGATTTGTTGGAGGGCTTCACTTGCTCGTTACCTACTGGGTGGTATGGGGTTGAGAGTATTCTCTTGATATGCCATTTTCAAAGAATTCGGCTGTTTTCTTTCCCGTAAACAAGGGTCCGTTGTCATTGCTGATCTCCTTGGATAGGTCGAATCGGTAGATGATGTTTCTCCATATAAAGGTGATTACTTCCTGTTCTCGAATTTGGGCGAATGCTTGTACTTCCACCCATTTAGAGAAATATTCAGTTAAAACCAAAAGGAATCGTACATTACCTTACCCTGCTAGGAGGGGGGCACGATGTCCATTGCCCATTTGATGAACGGCCAAAGGAAGGTGACTTAGTGGAGGTGTTCGCATGCTAGGTGAATCATTAGGGCGTACTTTTGGCACTGTTCGCATTTCCTCATGAAGTCTGGCATCCTTTTTCATGGTGGGCCAATAGATTCTCGCCCGTATGCGGCATCTGACTAGTGCTCGATTACTGGAGTGAGCACCGCAATGGCCTTCATGGACTTCTTCGAGGACGCGCTGGGTTTGGTTCGAGCCCAAATATTTTTCCAGAGGGCCGCCGTAAGTCCTCTTATATAGGTCGCTATGAAGGAGACTATATCTGGTTGCTTGCATTCTCTGTTTCTTGGCTTCTTTCTTGTCACCTGAGAGTGTGCCATCCTGCAAATAGGAGATAATACAATTGCGCAAATCCCAAGTTAAGTTTATGGTTCTTACCTCGATTTGGTCTAGTGATGAGTTGAAGGGATGGACTACGCTTTTATACCTAGTAGTGATGCTTTTGGTAGCGGCGGTCAGTTTGGTGAGGCTGTCTGCTTCCGTATTCTGCGCCCCTAGAATATGGTCGAGCTGGCATTCGTCGAACTCAGGTAATAGCTTGCAGATTTCGGTCTAGTATTTTTCCAACCTTTGTTCCTTGATTTGGAAAGTCCCTGTGACTTGGTTGACTACGAGCTGGGAATCACAGCAGAGTTTCAACCATTTCGCCCCATACTTGAGTGCTAGCCTCAACCCTACAATTACGGCCTCATACCCATCCTCATTGTTAGTCATATCCGAGCACCTTATGGACTGGCGAATTACTTCGCCTGTGGGGACCACGAGTATGAGTCCCACTATGGACCCTGATACGTTGGATGTGCCATCGATGTAGAGGACCTAGAGGTCTTGTGTTTGGAGGGAAGCTGGGATGGCTTCCCATTCGACTTTAGGCCTTATTTTTGCACTGAAGTCGGCGAGCACCTGTGATTTTATCGTTGTTCGCGACTGGTATGTGATATCATGCTTGCTTAGCTCGATGGCCCATTTGACCAGCTTCCCCGGTAGCTCGGGTTTATGCAAAATGCTCATTAGTGGAAAATTTATGACGACCGAGACAGGGTGGAATTGGAAATAGGGTCTAAGCTTTATTGAAGCTACGACCAAAGCCATATCCAATTTTTTGAGTTGCAGGTACCTTGTCTCGGCGTCAACAAGTGTTTTGCTAATGTAATAAATAGGAGACTGCATACTTTTGTTTTCGCGGACCAGAACTGCACGCAATGCTACTTCGGGGACGGCTATATAGACGAAGAGCTGCTCCCCAGGTTCGAGTTTTGAAAGTAGGGGTGGTGATGATAGGTATGTCTTCAGTTCTTGTTGAGCCTAGACGCACTCGAGAGTCCATTCGAGGCCGTTGTCCTTTTTGAGTACGCCAAAAAATTTGTGACATCTATCATACGACCACGAGATGAATCTCAATAGGGCGGCGATTCGACCAGTCAACCTTTGGACTTGCTTCTTGGTGGTTAAGATTTTCGATATCCCCTCGATAGCTTTGATTTGGTCTAGGTTGAACTCACTTCCTCCATGCAACACCAATAAACCCAAGAACTTTCCCGAGGCTACGCCAAACACGCATTTCTCCGGGTTCAGCTTCATTCCGTAAGTCTTAGTATGTCGAAAGTTTCTTCCAAATGATCGATGAGATCTACTGCCTTTTTGAACTTAACCAATATGTCGTCCATATATACCTTCATGGTCTTACCGAGTTGGTCTTTGAACATCTTTGTTACCAATCTTTGATATGTAGCCCCCGCGTTCTTCAGCCCAAACGACATGACCCTATAACAATACGTTCCTTGGTGAGTGATGAACGTGGTCTTCTCCTGGTCTTCTTCCTCCATAAAAATTTGGTTATAGCTTGAGTAAGCGTCCAAGAAACTCAATAGTTTGTGCCCGGCTGTTGCGTCAATAAGTTGTTCGATATGGAGTAGTGGGAGCAAATCCTTCGGAAGTGCTTTGTTCAAGTATGTGAAATCCACACACATCCGCCACATTCTATTTTTCTTTTTGACCATCACTACGTCAGCAATCCACTTGGAGCACTTCGACTCCCTGAGGAGCCGTTCTCTAACAGTTTTTCCACCTCCGCTCGGACTGTATCGTTGATGGTGGAGTTGAATTTATGCCTAAGCTGTCTTACTGGTGGGTGGAACGGGTCGATGATTAATTTCTGTGTGGCGAATTCCCTTGAAATGCCTGGCATATCTGCATGGTTGAATGCAAGCAAATCTGCATCAGATATTAAGAATTGACTGAATTTACCTAGTTCCTGGAGTTTGCAGCTGATACACGACTTTACTCTATGCTCGTTGAAGTCCAATTGCATAGGGTGGAGGTCTTCTATGGTCGCATCTGTAGCCTCGACCATGATTACGTCCCTGGTCTCTTCTTGTGTCGACCTCGGCCCTGTTGATCTCTATGCCTCTTTTTGCTCGTCTTTTTTTTGTTGGGTTGTCATGCTGTCTAACACAATGCGGTAGCATTCTCGGGACGTGTGCTGTTCTCCGCGTATCCTGAATATTCCCAAGGTATTAGGAATTTAATTACTTGGTATAGGCTGGAGAGGATGACTCTCATGGGATGTATCCATGGTCGTCGCACAATGGCGTTATACGCGGTAGCCTGGTTCATGATGTGGAAAGTCGTCTCCAGAGTCACGTCGTCGGCTAAGACGGGAAGTGTAATTTCCTCGTATGTCTGTTCAACTGCATTATTAAATTCGGTTAGCGTGATGCAACGCGAAACTATTTTTTCCTCAAGCCTCATTTGGGTGATGACTCGGGGATGGATAATGCATGCTCCACTTCCATCGTCCACCATGAAGCATTTCATATCGGTATCTAAAATGCATAACGCAATAACGAGGGCATCATTATTAGGAAAAGTCAAACCGTCAGCATCCGACTCATCAAAGATGATACTTTCTTCGAGTCTGTCGTGCCGTTCATGGGTGATAGACTGCTTGAGCTTATGAGTGGCGGTGAACTTCACGACGTTGATAGAGGCGTCGCCTCCGTCGCCGATGATCATGTTGATAGTACGAGCTGGTGATGGCGGCTTCGGCGGGCCTTAGTATTCACGTCCTATGGCAAATTTGGTTCTCCCTTTATCGCTTAACAACTATTTGAGGTGTCCCTGCCGCAACATGTTTACGACTTCTTGTTTGAGAGAGATGATATCTTCTGTTTTGTGCCCGCGTTCCTGGTGGAACTCACAGAGGGTGTTGATCCACGTCCAATCTGCACTCAATAGTGAGTGAAAATGGTTGTTGGAAGAATAATACCCAACAAGAGTCAGGGTCGAATTCCACATGAAGTTTAATATGGGTGTTAGGGTGTACACTTGATGAGTAAATGAAATAACTTAATTGTGCTTCCAAACAAGGGAATTTGTTTTCTACTTCTAAATTAACACTAACAATTATAAACTAATGAGAAGAAACTTGAAAGTGAGTAATTGTTTTTGTGGTTTTTACCAAATGGTTAAAAGGTCTAGGGATGTAACATTCACCTAGGTGTTCGCCTAATGGGTTAAGTACGTTAACACTGGTTTTATTTATCGAGGTTTATTATAGCTCTCAACTCTAAGTTACCCACTCAATACCTCTCGGTCATAGAGTGATCTTGCTTAATTTGGATTTCTCAAGCTCAAATGGGTATCAAGCTAAATAGTTGATATGAGCTCAACTCAGGTTTTCCCTATCTCTAGTTCAAACCCTTTAATTAGGCCAGTCAAATCCTTAACTAGCTCAATTTCTTGTTAGCCAAGTTTTCCTAGACTAGGTCCTTCTTTCTCAACTAAAGACCAAGTAAAAAGGATATGTATCAATGTTTGCAACCATTAATTTTAAAATTAAAGCATGAACAAGGCTAAATAACAAACACCCAATCATAAACAAGCATTAAATACCCATAAATTTTACACACTAGGGTTGGGTCACAACCCCAGTAGATGTCTAACTACTCACAGTGGAAGATAAAGAAAACAAAGAAGAAATACTAATTAAACCCATAATATAAAATTAAAATGATAAACTATGATGTTTTTATCCCAAAATGATCACAAATTTCCTAAAATGGAAAACTACAATGGCTACAGCTGCTAGAACTTCAAAACTTGACCTAAAAATGTAATTCCTGTCTATTTATAATGGCTCAAAATTCGCTGACAAAACGCCCCTCGTGAGGTTCCGTGGCCGCACGATTCCATGTGCGATTGTGTTTGTAGGGGACTGGATCTTGCAGCCGCACAATTTGGTCTGTGGCTGCGATTTAGCTTCTGCAGCCGCACAATTCATGTGTGCGGTCCACACTTCTCTTCATCCCATCTTCTGAGCTTCAGATAGATCTGTGGATGCAAAGAGAATTCTGCTGTCCGCACGTGCTTATGCAGACCGTACTTCTAGTCTGCTGCGCCCCTTCTTGTCTTGTGAGTCGGAACACTCTTTTTTTGAATCGGGTTTCTTCATTTTAGCCCAAATCTCCAACATTCCTGCAATTTGCACACTTCTATTAGTTTTGGGAACATAAATCAATATTTCGGGCTAAAACAAAAGTAAAAAGGTACTAATAAGTGGTCAAAATTCACACTTATCAACTCCCCCAAGCTTAAGTCTTTGCTTGTCCTCAAGCAATTAGATAAGCTCCTACCTCCTCAAAATGAAAGGCCATTTCAGCGAGTCAATGGTGAGCCATTTATACTTAGTTGGGACCAATAATTACCCATACTACTCATGCATTATCAACAAGGTGACAAGTCAAATATTCTTGCACATATAGTTCTAATGCGACATTTGAGCTTCAAGAATTGACTTTACTCATCAAGGACTCTTGTTCTATTATGTAGCTCATGATGGACTCCATACTCTTCCTCCTCTACCTTCTATTTGCCACACTCACTTCAAAAGTTATCACTCGATGTTAAGATTCACAAAAGGTTCACTCTTCTCTCACAAGAGAATGTCACAAGTACGGCTTCAAGTACCATAGGCTTGCCCCTCATATAGATCACCACTAATGTAAGCTCATTTGGTTCGAAATCAAGTAGGACTTCTTTAGGATTGTAATGAAGGCTTTTGGATTAGGGTAGGATACCATATGGGTAAGTGGTTACACATTTCCTTAAGCACTCCGCATTTTATTTCTCGACTCGCAGTTACCAATTCTGAGAGGCATTCTCTTTTTATTTGGGGTTAGAGAGACTTGACATCACTCTTTCTTGTTCATTTCCTTCTTTTTCTCCCTTGATGCTCATGTTAGGGGTCATTACCCCTTTTTGTATCTATCAACCTTTCCACTTATTCTTTTTTTTTTTTTGCATTTTCTTTTTGTTCTTTTTCTTTTCTTGGCTTCTCTTTTCATGGAGATCATTTCTTTTCCCTTTTTGGTACTTTGGTACCTCTTTCAAATTCCTCAACTCTCCCCCAAACATATTCCTTAAGCCACTTATTTCACAAGAGTGTTAAGGAAGGCCCGGGTGCCATGAGAGGATCACGATAGATTGAGTAAAGCTTATGACATGTTTACCAAATGAGAAAGGCTAGAGGCTCGAAGGGAGTTGACTAGGGATAATGACATTGGTTGGCAATAAAAAGCTCAAACAGGCCAAGAAAAGCCTACAATCATTTCTCAAACCAAGAAAAACTTATGAATTCCCCTTGAAGCACATTCGGGGCATGTTATCAACCATTCGCACGGATACTAGGACTAGCAACAAATCATCTCTCCCGTCACGCAACTAGACCATAAAAGAGGATAGAGTCGAGAGCCTATAACAACAACACTCAAGTTTAAAGATCACTATGGTCCAATAAACCATTCGATGATTACCAAAATCAACTCAAGAGTCTTAACGAAACTGACTAGAGCTATTTTCTTTCAAAAATATTATTTCAAACCATAAGCACGTAATTAAGTGTGCTGGTGCCAAATGAAGCATAAATAACTCTTTTTCGAGAATGACTTGATTAGGCCTTTATTCATTACTACTACTATTATTATTACTTACACATAAACAGACCCATTCCCTTAAGAAGGTTCTCATGCCATCCATCGTTGGGACGAGTCACCTGGTTCACACAAAAATTACCTTTGGAAAGAACTGTGGCGTTAAGAAAACCAAAGGCTTATTACCTAACTACTACAAGAAATATAAACAGAAGCTACTTAAAAAAACATAAACTAAAGTGAAAAGTAAAGAAGCTAATGAATAATAACTACTAAAGATTGATAAACTACAAATAAGAAAAGGAACAGAATCATCCAATTATTATAGTCCAAATATATCCAAACTGTGTCAATATCAAATCAAATAAACTCCACCCCCACCCCCACCCCTCCACCCCAAATAAAAGTAAGCATTCTCCCCAATGCTTAACAAAATAAGAGTGAAAGGAGAGAGGGTGAAGAAAACTCCATAGTTATTCTTGGACATCTCAGTGTTGGAAGCAAGGTCTGGCTCCTCAGATTGACCAGCTGGTGCAACCGGTATAGATGGTGCTGATAGATCTGGGGCGGACTGGTTTGGGTTAAGTAACATATCAAAAGGTAGATCCCTAGCCGTCACAAGTTTGGTCACCTCCTTCCTGAGCTTGTCAATTGATTTCTTGCTTGCCTGGGACTTCCTTATCTTCTTCACTTCTTTGCTCAACTCCTTAATAACTGACCCTTGCAGTACCAAAGCGTCCATGATCATCTTCATGGTGTCAAATAATCTTGGCTCTACATTTGCATCAGTGAGTTACTCTGTGATAGTGTTGGGATAAGGGTAAGCTGAGCTTGTTTGCTGTACTATCAATGAAATATTGGCCGACATCATGGAACCCATATTAATTGGGTACCAGGTCATGATAAAAGCCACAAGAACAGCTCGAGGAATAGGTATATGAGTCTCATTTGGGCTTGGGTCAAGTCTGCTGCATACAAAAGTCTGCCACCCCTTTGCCTCGAAACTCATGTGTTCCGCTGAATGGGAACCCCTTCAGTAATCCATGATGGTGGTGGCCCTAGTGGTGCTAAGATTCCAACCTCGGAATTCTTCCTTCATTGCACATTTCTCTAGATACTCCTTTGGCTCCAAGTCCTCAAACCCCAAGTACGCATTTAGCGTATGCTGATCAAACCTTACCTTGAGGTTGCATACTTTGGTCACCTTCATCCCCTTCTTGATGTGAGAAACATTTGCGTAGAACCCTCGGACGAGGTACTCCTTGGCATCCTCAACTCTTTCTGTAAATCACATCCAGCTCTTTCTTGCTCCGAACTGCCTCAAGATCGCTGAGTTGTATTTATCCAAATCCTTCAATAGGAACTGTCGCTCAAGTGTCAAAGATCTCACTGGCCACCACATACAAAAATCAGTGAAGGAAGCCAAGCTAACAAATCTATCATCCCATATCTCCTTCTTCTTTGATCTTTCCACACCCGTGGATGTACCATCTTCCCCTCTACCATCATCGGGGATATCCTGTACGGCCTGTGCCTCTGTGTCTGGTGTAGCTGCTGGCTCAAAAGATTGGCTAGCACTCTCCGACCCCTCGGAGGTGCTGTGATATAAAATAGCCTCATCCCTCAGCTGGTATCGCCCCTGTGGCCTAGACTGAGTGGCTGTCTGCTCCTCCTGAATAGAGGCTGAGTTTTCCTCTGAAACTTCCCTAGACGGGACATAGGAACTAGACTCGAAGAGGTCTGCATCTCTCCCTCTGCCCATTGTGGCTTTCTTTTTGATGGTTTTGGACTGCCCAAGGGGTAAGGTACCTCTACCTCGGCCCCTAGAAGATTCATTCTTCCCTTTATAGTGTCTTCTCGGCCTCACGATTTTGAACCATTAACTGTATCAAAGCAAAGAAGATTGTTAGTTGCAATTCATCATTTAAAACAGTCAAGACTTGTGTAGGCAAAGGGGGAACATGGGGACACAGTGGGCTTATGATTAAAACACAGGGTTGCAGGTATTGGGTTCTGTGATCTGCACATTTTTTATGTGCGGCCGCAGAAAGGAACTGCGGTCCGCAAAAGTTTCAAATACGGCCACAAATTTCAAAAATTGCGTACAGTCACATTTTTTCTACTTAGATTTTTCAATTTCTTGCACAAATAGACATGTCAACATGGTATAAACATGAAATTTCACTAACCCAATCCCATTAGAGCATGTATTATGATTACCCAGTTCATATCTACCCCACATGGACACATGGATGAGCTCTTATAACATATGGACTAAAAAGAAACTAAAATTCTAAAAATTAAACTAACATAAAAATTTAATATGAAATGAAGCATGCCAGATAGAGTGAGTGCAATGGATGAATATGCATAGGTGGTTGTGTGTGGGGACAAATGAAAATCTGTCAAGAAAATCAACAGAGTAATAGTGTTTGCTAAGAGAGTGAAAAGTGTAAAATAACTTTCAAACTCCTCTTTATACCAAGAATTTTTAAGAAGGCAAAGAGTCGAGTATGGACACATAATTCCATGTGTGGTCCGCACTCTGTCACCTGGAGCAATTGTCTATGATCGCATTGTGCGGTCCGTGCATTTTTGGATGCGGCCGCAGATTTCACTTGCGGCCGCAAATCAGCCTCCGCACTGATAAGCTCAAACTTCAGAGAGATCATTTTTACACTTTTTCAATATCCCAATTGTTTGTTCCGCATGAGAAATGTGCGGCCGCGGTTTCCTTTCTGCTGTGGCACACATAATTGTGTGGTCCGCACAAATAAAGTGCAATTCGCAGATCATTTGAACACTTAGCCATATTTTCTGTCCACCTTTCTTGCAAGTCACACTCATCCCTGTAGCACACTTCAAATAAAGCTAGAACACAAATAACACCTAACTACAAAAGAAAAAGGAAAAGAAAATGGGTTGTCGCGGCATGACGCAAAAATACCCTCAAGTGAAGTGAATCACCGCCACCATGTGGCTATCTCCAACCTTGCTCAAGTAGTGCTCCACCCGGTGACCATTGACTGGGAATACTTCATTATTTTGGTTCTTCATGTCTAATGCACCAAAAGGTGTCACTACCAACAATTTCTAATGGACCACTGCACTTGGATTTTAGCTTCCCGGGAAACATTCTCAAGCTTGAGTTAAACAACAATACAAGATCGCCCATCTTAAACTCTTTGTTCCAAAAGTATTTGTCATGAAGATATTTCATCTTTTCTTGTACAAGGACGAATTCACATATGCATGGAACCGGAACTCATCCAATTCATTCAAATGTGCAACTCTCAAGTTAGCGGCTACATCCCAATCAGGAGAGCCCACATTGCCTTGTGCTTTGGTTGCACCGGAAGATGAAAAGCTTTTCTGAACACCAACCGGTATGGAGATATTCTGATAGGTACTTTGTAAGCCGTCCGATAAGCCCATAACGCATCATCAAGCTTCTTGGACAATATGTTCAGTTAGCATTCACTATTTTAGATAAGATACTCTTTATCTCCCGGTTGGAGACTTTCACTTGTCCACTAGCTTGTAGGTGATAGGGAGTCCTGACTTTGTGAGTAACACCATACTTTCTAAGTAAAGTGTCAAAAGCTGTGTTGCAAAAGGGTGGCCCTACGTCGCTTATGATTGCACGTGGAGTAACAAATCTTGTGAAAATATTCTTCTTCAAGAAGGTCACTACACTTCTCGCCTCATTGTTGGGTAAAGAAACGGACTCAACCCATTTGGAAACATAATCCTCCATGACCAAGATGTCGGTGTTTCCACAAGAACTCACAAAAGGACCCAGGAAGTCAATGCCCCAAATACCAAAAATATCAATCTCCAAGATGGTTGTGAGAGGCATTTCATTTTTCTTTCAGATTCCATCGGCATGTTGACATTCATCACATCTTTTCACTAACTCACTAGCATCTTTGTAAAGAGTAGGCCAATAGAAACCACAACTAAGCACTTTGACTGCCATTCTTGCTCAACCATGATGATTGACATATGGTGAAGAATGACAAGCCCCAAAAATATCACCTTGATTTTCTTCCGGTACACACCTCCTAACCACTCAATCTATACAAATTCGTAAAAGGTATGGTTCATCCCAATAATAATCTTGACAATCCCTTTTGAGCTTCTTCCTTTTGCTTGAAGAGAACTCATCCGAAATGATTCCACACAAAAAAAAATTGCTAAGTCCACAAACCATAGCACCTATTTTATTGAAATTGCCAAAAGTTTCTCATCGAGGAAGGAGTCGTTGATTTCAAGGCCATCATGCGGCCTCCGCTCCTCCTCTAAAGGAGACAAGTGGTCCGCCAGTTGGTTTTCATTACCTTTCCTATCTTAGATGTCAATATCAAATTTTTGTAATAAAAGTACCCATCTCATCAACCGAGCTTTGGAGTCCTTTTTGCTCAAAAGATAGAGAAGTGCCGCATGATCCGTGTGGACAATAACTTTTGCACCCATCAAGTACAAATGAAACTTCTCAATTGCAAACACTATAACAAGGAGTTGTTTCTCCGTTATCATATAGTTGACTTGTCCACTATTCATGGTATTACTAGCATAGTAGATTAGATGGAAAACTTGATGATATGTTGCCCCATAATAGCCCCAATCGCTATGTCACTTGCATCACACATGAGTTCAAAAGGCACAATCCAATTTGGAGCGGTGATGATGGGAGTAGTTGTCAACTTGAGCTTCAATAATTCAAAAGCTTTCACACAATCATCACTGAAATTAAACTTGGCATCCTTCTCAAGGAGCTTACACAATGAGTTCACCATTTTAGAGAAATTATTGATAAAGCGCCGATAAAAATCTGCATGGCCTAGGAAACTCCGCACGCCTTTCACCGAAGTTGGGGGTGGAAGCTTAGAAATCACCTCAATCTTTGCCTTGTTAAATTCAATTCCATTCCTTGAGATTTTATGACTAAGGACCATACCTTCCTCTATAAAATGACATTTCTGCCAATTAAGTACCAAGTTGGTTTCTTCACATCTAGCCAATACTTTGTCCAAATTTACAAGACAACCATCATAAGATTCCCCAACCACCAATAAGTCATCCATGAAAACTTCAAGGTAGTCTTCTACCATGTCTATGAAAATAGCCATCATACACCGTTGAAACGCTGCTGATGCATTGCACAAACCAAATGGCATCTGCTTGAAATCAAAGTACCATAGGGACAAGTAAAGTTTGTTTTATCTTGGTCTTTCCGAGCAATGAGAATTTGGTTGTACCCCGAGTACCCATCAAGAAAGCAATAGAAAGCACGGTCGACCAATCTATCGAGCATTTGATCTAAGAAAGGAAGTGGAAAATGATTCTTCTTTGTGACTTTGTTGAGCTTGTGATAATCCATACACACCCTCCAACCGGTCACCGTTCTTGTATGAATTAATTCATTCTTGTCATTGGTGACCACCATCATGGCCCCTTTCTTTGGGATACATTGAACTGAAGAAGTCCATGAACTATCGGAGATAGGATAGACAACCCCAGCATCAAATCAATGTTTGCAACCATTAATTCTAAATTAAAACATGAACAAGGCTAAATAACAAACCTAATCATAAATAAATATTAAATTAAGTACTAATAAGGTTTACACACTAGGGTTTAGTCACAACCCTAGTAGATGTCTAGCTACCCATAGTGGAAAATGAGGAAAAGAAAGAAGAAATACTAATTAAACCCATACTACAAAATTAAAATGATAAACTATGATGTTTTTATCCCAAAATGATCACAAATTTCCTAAAATGGAAACTACAACGGTTACAGCTGCTAGAACTTCAAAACTTGACCTAAAAATATGATTCCCGTATTTATAGTGGCTCAAAATTCGCTAACAAAAATGCCCCTCGTAAGGTTCTGCGACCGCACAATTCCATGTGCAGTCCGTACATTGCTTGAGTTTGCAGGAGACTGGATTCCATGGCCACACAATTTGGTCTGCGGCTGCGATTTAGCTTCTGCAGCCGCACAATTATTTTGCAGGCCGCACTTCAGGCAAGGCTACAGTCTTGGTCATTTGCATATCTTCTGAACTTCAGCAATGGATCTGTGGCTGCAAAGAGAATTCTGCGGTCCGCACTTGCTTCTGCGACTGTAAAAATACTTCTGCAGATCGCATCTGTTGCGCCCCTTTTGCCTTGTGAGTCAAAACACTCCTTTTTTAGTCGGTTTTCTTTATTTTAGCCCAAATCTCCAACATTCCTGCAATTTGCACACTTCTATTAGTTTTGGGAACATAACCCAATACTTTTAGACTAAAACAAAAGTAAAAAGGTACTAATAAGTGGTCAAAATCCAAACTTATCAAGCGTTGTATTTGCTGATGTTCGGGTCTAATCTCATTTTCAGCAGCCACTTCACCTTTATTCCTAGTTTCTCAAGAGCGTAGATTATTTATATTAGTGACACACAAAAATTGTGAGTAGATAATAAATGGGACATACCTTTTTTTTTTTGGTGAGTCCCTGTCCTTGGCTTGAATGGGCCTTCATCACAGTGGAGGGAAGGTGCAGCAGCCGTCTGATGTATGGCTGGTGTCGTTCCCTGTTGGGTCGAGACACCGGGTGATCCCTCCTGAAGTTGTCTCTTCGTTCCTTTCTGGGTTTGATTTGTACCGAGGTTAGCTGTGAGTTGGTCCGTTTAGGTTGTCTTCGTTTACTCGGACCTCGGGCAATAAGCATTATGGATTTCATCCCAAATGGTTGGAGGATATTTCATCAGTCAGCTTAACAGTTTTCTAGTCTCTCTTGAACCATCTCTACTCAACCCGTTCTGGAAAGCTGCGACTGCTATCCCTTTTGGACACGTTCGGTAGAGTCATCCTTACTCCGTTGATTCGAGCGAGGAAGTCTCTTAGTTCCTCCCCCAAGTACTGATTGATAGCGAATATGTCGTTTACTCTCGCTTTGGCCTTCTTGGCTCTGACATGGGCAATCACGAACTTATCGGCCATTTCCTCGAACGTTTCTATGGGGTGGGATGGTAGCTGTGAATACCATGTTAATGCCCATCCCATAAGGGTTTCTCCAAACTTCTTTAGCAGAATAGAGGATACTTGTTCCTTGGCGAGGTCGTTGTCTTTCACGGCGATGACGTAATGAATCACATGATTCTCAGGATCGGTCATTTCGCGTATATCTTAAGGTAGGGTGGCATTTTGAAGATCTTTGGTACAGCGTGTGGGGCTGCATCATCACTATATGGCAGCTCTACAAACTTGTCGGCGTCCCTTTTTGGCAACAGCTTAGGAGCACCCGATATCTTGTCAACTCATTCTTGGTGTTCTTTCATCTGGTCTCGGAGTGCTTTGTTTTCATTCTCCATTTCTTCCATTCTCTTTGGAACAATAGTGAGGGTGCTGTCACCTCTACACAGTTAGTAATGTCGTGAATTATACCTGTCGTCGGAGGGTTTGGTCGATTGCACTGCTTGTCTGTTTGTTGTATCATGCAAGCTCTTGCGGTTTCTGCAGTTATGCCTGGAGTAGGTTTGTTGAGGATGCTCACCAGCGTGTCAGTTAGCCATGCTTCGAGAGTTTTTTCACAGTTGGGGGCGTCCCTTCTTCTGCAGACGTGGATCCCCCTTTTCCACTAGGTTTTGTTATGCTGCAATGTGGGGGAGGCGACCTCTCGCTCTTAGGGGACACGTTGGGCGTCACGTCCTCGCCTACTGTTTCGCAGCTTTTGTTGATAATATTCATGAGGTTGCTAGAGAAGTCACTTGTTATTATTTTTCTTTTCTCCTTGGTTACCTGCAATGTAAGGTTTTGAACGGACAAAGAAAGGCGATCTCAGGGTTTTTGATGTTAGTGACTTGTGTTAATTGTAGATCTAGAGGAAACTAAGTATTTAACTAAGAAATCCCCACAGACGGCGCCAAATTGTTTGGCTAAAAAACATAGATCTTGATTCAACTAATTAAATTTATATAAATGTGGGTTAATCTTAGATAACAATAATATCCCCAAAGATGAAGTTCTCGGAAGTGCAATAAATACTATATAGATAGCAATGGCAACACACAAACAATATTTTAGAGGTCAAAGGAAACGCTGGAACATTGAATATTGATGAATAGCAATAAAGGACATTTAACTAAATAGAATGAATAAATCACCCAAGAAAGGATGGAATCACTAATGTTCTTTCTGACAATGATGAGTGATGGACAATTCTTTGAATATCTGAGTTATTCTCGGATCCGGTGGAGAAGCGTAGACCAGAATCTTAGTAAAAATGTTGTGTTTGTATCCTTGCAATAGGATCTGATTCTCTCCTTTAAGTTCAGAGTGTATTTTTCAAATAAATATCTGATGGTAGGCTATAATTACGTATTTTAGTCACTTATTGTACTCTAATTTACTGCACTACTATTGTGTTTGAACTTTCATCGCTAGCGTTTTGCACAAGTTGTGTGTTTTACGCCTTGTATGAGTGATTCCGAGCTATATAGATGTATGGAATGAATTCGAGCTATTTGGAGCTTTCAAGTGTGAGTAAAAGCCCAAGGATTTCACCATTCAATCCTCACTCAAGACCCGAGTTTGGATCATTTTATGTTTTTCTTTACTTTAAAAATATTTATGATGAATTGCTCCATATATATGGAGTAGTTCTCTTTAGCATTTGATGGATTTGGTGTATTGATGATTGTTTGTGGATTATAACTCTACTTTATGTACTGAAGCATTTTTGGATGATTTAATTGTTGCATCTATATTCACTTGTTCATGTAATCGAGACAGGCATAACTTGTGATATCTTTGCATTATATTGTTGGCTGAGTTCATTAATTCTTCTTAGTAATCGAAAGAGGCTAGTTAAATTATTGATTAAACCTAGTTAGGAGAATAATCGAAAGAGATTTTCCTAAAGACCAATCCACTACGCATTCATGCATATCTTCATGTGCTTAAGTTGGTTCATCTTGTGAGGTTAAGACTTAATCGAGAGAGGAGTTTTGCCGAACGTTTGAACTAATAATTGAGTGAATTCAAGAGACTCACTTAAATATTAGAAGTGAATTAGCTAGATTTAGATCCCAAATAATTATCTTGCACCTATCCTATCAGCCCCTATTTTCTCCCACTAATAACTTCCTTGCTTATCTTGTTTCGATTGTCATTAGTCAATAACTTTAGACTCTTAGTTAATTTTAGTTAGGAATTATATAAATCTCAAGTGTTGATCATCTTGGATAGCAATCAAGCTAGAAACTGCAAGAATACTGTTTAAACACAATCCATGTGGATATGATGTTATACTATACTATATTTGATTAGCAAGCTGAATTTAAGTGTGCGTTTTGCGCTCGTCAAATTTTGATTATACTATACTATATTTGATTATCGAGCATAATTTAAGTGTGTGTTTTGCGCTCGTCAAATTTTGGCAATTTTGCCGGGGATTAGCAATTAATAGTGTTTGAAATAGTTTTTGGTGCTAATTCAGGAATTAGGTTTTAGTTTTTTTTTTAATTTTCTTTTTCCCTTTTTTCTTTTGTTTTCTTTATAGTTAACTTCTTTTCAAGATTTGTTTTGTAGTACCTAACAAGTTGGAGAAGATACTGTAGATTTTGAACTCTAAATGCTGTGAAGATGGAGTACAACCAGCCTAAGAAAATGGTTGAAGAGTTAGCAGGTGAACATTATCAGCGGTCTGCTATGTGTTTTAAATGCGGTGGAAATCATCTATGGGTTGAGTGTCAAGCTAGTATGTATTCTTCCTACGGTTCGTATTTCGAGCAATCTCACTCTGTTTCTAGTTCATACAGGTATGAGGATCTATAGGGGCACAATTCTGACTCTGGTTGGGATGAATACCCTTATTATGACTGGAATGAAAGTAAAGTGAGACAACCACCCCAAAAGGAGAATGGTAGTTTAGAAGAGTTTATGTATAAGTTCATGAATAGTGTTGAAGAAAGATTTACACAAAATCAAGAAGGACTTGTACAAATTGTTGAAGCCATTAAGAACTTAAAAATGCAAGTGAGTCAAATAGTAAATATACTTTCAAAAAGCTCATTACATTGTGATAGTGAATATATGGAGGAGATATCCTATGAGAATAAATTTACCCAAGAGAAGGAGCATCTACAAAGAGAGCTTTCCATTCTGCAAGAGGACTATGATTCAACTGAGACGATTGAAAATAAGGTTTTGGTTGACTGTGAAGCAATGGAGGAAGAGTTTAAATTCATGGCCACCTTTCCACATTTACAACCGTTAATAGAAGAGAATGAGAAACAAATGGTCTTGGACATGTCACATGAATATTCACATGACCTTTTTTCTTTGGTTTCTTATTCTAACATTGATCATGTGGATTTTATTTTTGGGAATTTACAGGAATATGCATAGATAGATCCTGTGAAAGAATACAGAAATAAGTTAAGGATCATCATGAACGAGCAATTCACTACTCAAGATGAGGATAAGAAAGAAAGAAAAGAGCGGGTCTTGCAGGTATCCTCAAAAGAATTGGGCTTAATGAGCTCCACAAAAAATCCCAAGGAGTGAAAATGAGGAATGAGTTCAGAATTAGGGGTGCAGTTCATAAGTTCGAGCTAGTTATATACTTTTACCCACCTAATTGTTATGTATCGTAGTTAACCCCTTTGAGCCTGTAATCTTGTTTCTTTGGCAACCACATTACAAACCTTACCCATTTATTCGAATTGACCATCTATTTGAACCTTGTACCTCTCGTGAGCACTTGAAATTGGTATGAACTTTGTAAAAGTTGAAGTGTGGGGTGGGTTGTTTGGTTTTTTAGTGGAACTAGTGAAATAAGGAGAAAGGTGCACTGTTTTGAAAAAGTAAAAGCCACTTGAATCGAAAAAGAAAAAAAAAATTGTTGTGTTGTTGTGAAAAATATTCCTTGATAGTGGTGACTCTTGATGTAATTGTGCTTAAAGAAGTAGGGAATTAATGTATATTGATGTAAAAGTTTTGACATAAGTGTAGGGATTTGAACAATGGAGTATATGTATTAAAGTGCTTAGGGAGGTGTAGTCACTCTAATTTACTGCACTTTTATTGTGTTTGAGCTTTAATCGCTAGTGTTTTGCACTAGTTGTGTGTTTTATGCTTTGTAGCAGTGATTCCGAGATATATACATGTATGGAATGAATTTGAGCTATTTGGAGCTTTGAAGTTTGAGTAAAAGCCCAATGGATTAAGTCGGGATCACGTTTGGGGGTCAAAAACCACATCTAGATATCAAAAAGCGAGGAAAATTTTGTACTCTGAGAATAGCCCACAACCGCGGCGCGTGGGGCACCGCGCGTGTGTATTTTTTTGCTTCCTGATAGATTTCAACTCTCTGAATTTCCCCACTAATGCCCTGCATGGCGCGTCGCCACATGCAGCGCGCCTGTGCAAATTTTACAGAGCAATTGTTTATATTTCGCGTAGGAAAAGGTGATTTTGTTTGGGTTCGACCTTACTTGGTATAAATACATGAAAAAATGTTATTTCTAGGACTTTTGACACATTGGAGACCTAAGGAGGCTATGGAGGAGTTGGAGGAGCAAAAGCACAAAGATTTCAACATTCAATCTTCACTCAAGACCCGAGTTTGGATCGTTTTATGTTTTCCTTTACTTTAAACATATTTATGATGAACTGCTCCATATCTATGGAGTAGTTCTCTTTAGAGTTTGATGGATTTGGTGTATTGATGATTGTTTGTGGATCATAACTCTACTTTTATGTATTGAAGCGTTTTTGGATGATTTAACTGCTGCATCTATATTCACTTGTTCATGTAATCGAGAGAGGCATAACTTGTGATATCTTTGCATTATATTGTTGGTTGAGCTCATTAATTCTTCATAGTAATCGAAAGAGGCTAGTTGAATCATTGAGTAAACCTAGTTAGGAGAATAATCAAAACAGGTTTTCCTAAAGACCAATCCTCTACGCATTCTTGCATATCTTCATGTGCTTAAATTGGTTCATCTTGTGAGGTTAAGACTTAATCGAGAGAGGAGTTTTTGCTGAACGTTTGAATAATAATTGAGTGAATTCGAGAGACTCACTTAAACATTAGAAGTGAATTACCTAGAGTTAGATCTCAAACAATTATCTTGCACATATCCTATCAACCCCAATTTTCTCCCACTGATAACTTCCTTGCTTATTTTGTTTCGATTGTCATTAGTCAATAGCTTTAGACTCTTAGTTAATTTTAGTTAGAAATCATATAAATCTCAAGTTTTGATCATCTTGGATGGCAATCAAACTTGAAACTACAAGAATACTATTTAAACCTAATCCTTGTGGATACAATATTATACTATATTACATTTGATTAGCGAGCAGAATTTAAGTGTGTGTTTTGCGCTCGCCAAATTTCGATTATACTATACTATATTTGATTAGCGAGCAGAATTTAAGTGTGTATTTTTTGCTCGTCAATATCAAATGTCCCCTATCATTATTTCTCTTTCTATTCATAGGGAACATATTCCAAAAAATCTTAATAGTACAAGTGCAGAGAATATCCACTAGAATATTCTCTTTAATGTCCTATCTTGAAACTAGCCATTATAACTCTGCCAAGGGTACTCGACCTTGACCTTGATCATTGATGACTCCTCGGCTTCAATCCTTGCTGACTCTTCGACCACAGACTTCAACGCTTCTTAGGTCATTTCGACAAAAGACGGCCTGAGAACGTTTCACCAATACTATTTTCACTTAAGTATTCTAAAGATAGATTTTGACTATACAGACCTCTTAATAAATATTGGACACTATAACAAAAATATAGTAGGTGTTACAAAAGGGATGTCTTTAGGAGTTTGCGGAGAAAAGATAGGGGCACTCTTTTGAATTTGAGCAACCAAAATGAATAGCAGAGGAAAGCAGGGGCAAATCTATGCATGAGGTAGGGGATGGAACGCCACCCAGTCGCACGGATAAAATCTTTTATGTATACTGGTATATTCCTTAAAATATCTTACATAACTAATAAGTGGCAGACCAAGTTAGAAAATCACTGTAAGTGCCATGGCTGAAGCGTTGATATTACATATTCAGGACCAGGGATCGAGACTTTCCTAGATTATATTGTCCTAGTTCTACCATTTGTTACTTTTTCTTCTTTTTTTAATGCTCCTTTTCTTAATTTTTTTTTATATTTTCTTCGTCATTGTTATTCACTTTATTGTACAATCCCATTTTTATTATTTAACTAAATTGTATATCTGCCTCCTTGATTTTTTTTCCGGATCTTCAAATTTTATTTGGATATAATTTTAATCATCTTTTCTTTTTTACCCATCTAATATTATTTTATTACTTTCGAATTTTTCTTAAAGTGATGCCTCAAAGACATAATATTAATCAGCCATAAGTAGATTGAAGACTCGTATCACATAGTCGGTTATGCATAAAAATCTTTCAATGATAAGTTAATTCATTAATGCTAGATCTTCTCTAAGTAGATAATTTGTGGATAACATTGATGTTAGGCTAAAAATTCATGTTTTTGCATGTAAATTACCTTGCATTATGTCCCAACCTTTTTAAGTTTAGTGCAAATATTTGTGACTCGAGCTTAATAATGATTTTTTATGTGTAGGCTCAATTGGAGGTGATATGGAAGAATTGTGCATAAATTGAAGCTAAAATGGAAGAATTTAGAGGAGTATGGTTCGGCGTCCAGGTTTGATCCAAGCACAAGTCAAAACGCAAAAGACAGCACTACACAGAGTTGGGCGCCCAGCTCTGCACCAGGCGCGATGCAAAACACGAAAGCGGGAAACTTTTCCTATTTCGGTTAGGTCTTGGTAGATTCGACCCTACGCGCCCCAACATGTATAAAAGGGGTTCTAAACCTTCTTTTTATAGGGGGATACATTATTAAAGAGGCAAGAAGGCTACGGGAACACTTGGAAGGAACGAATCACAAGAGTTTTCTCTTTTATTCTTCCTTAATCTGTATTTTAATGCTTTCAATTATTATCATGATTGTTAATATGGATATGAGTAGCTAAACTTTCTCATATAGGGTTTGATGGAACCTTTTGGAGGATGAATTCTTGTTACATTTTAATATAATTTTGCCTTTGAATATCCATGCTTGTTCAACTACGTGTTTCTTGCTGTTGATTGAATGACCATCAATTGATTGTACATATTTAGTGTGTACTGCTCGAGAGAGAGTACGCATTTAGGTAGTTGTTGAACAACATCACTCTCAATGTATGTGATAGATCAATATGGAGGGTTTAAAGGCGAGATTAGAGATAACGAAACCTTGGTGTGATCGTAGTGGGCAGTGAATTAGTGCCATCTAGCATAGTTCAAAAGAACATGTCTAGTAAATTGTGGTAGCTACTCGAAAGAGAACTACGACACCCAAAGTACTCACGATCCTTAGTATCTTTAATTGTTAATTTACTACTTTAATTTGTTAGTTAATTAGTTAGATATAAGAATATTAATCCTTATAACTTAGAAATTTATTCGAATTTGCCTTCTTAGTGATATTGAACAGCGATAACGAAACCTTAGTTATCTGTGGAATTTGAATCTGGACTTTTAGACCGGATTATATTTGCAGCAACCGCTTATCCTTTTTAGCACTAAAGTTGGGCGTGATAAAATTTTGGGCCCGTTGCCGGGGAGCTAACGGTGTTGTTGTAGCTATATATATTGCTAGATTTTAAGTTTGAACTTTTTTTTTCAGTATTTGAATTTTTTTTATTTTAGTTTTACTTGTTGGTTTGAAAAATATGGAATCTTGGAATTATGGGAGTTTTGATGCTAGTAGTTTTACTTTTGATCTTCCTTATGCATATTGTGGAGGAAACCACACGTGCCAAAATTATCAATATATTCCTGAGAGCGAGTTATGTGCACCAACTCAATTTCATGTGTGGAATGTGTGTGATATGTGTGGTGGTCAAGATGATCACTTTTATAGTTGTGCTTATATTTCTTATCCTCCCCCACTCTTTATTATGATGGTTTTACTATTACTTGTGAAGTTACTAGAAATAAAGAACCTAGGGATGCTGACCTAAAGGAGATTAAGGATATATTATGTGCCTTATGGAACAAAATAATAAGACACAATTATAGATACAAAGGCAAAAAGCAACTATTCACAACTTGAAGGCTCAAGTGAGTCAAGTGGTCGAAGCTTTGAATGTTCGACAAGGCAATATGGTGGATAGTAGCCAAAAATAATGTGAATTAGACATAGCAGTTGACACTCTAATGGAGGAGGTCAGAGTAGAACACCAACAACCTAGCCAACTAGATTTTGAGGATGCCGATGTTGAAGGCGTGATTTAGAGTCAACTGAGGACATTGCGGATAAATATTCAGTTGATTCTAGTGTCATAAGTGCAGAGGATGTTGAGCATCTCGCAGTTCATGTATTTGAGCATGTTGGACCTCATTCCAAACACTTCTCTATATTGTGTTCAGATGGTGAAATGAGAATGGATCCTTACGAGCATAGAAAGGAGATAAGGGAAGAGGTAGACGAGCCATATATTTTGAAATTTTTGAGGTCGTCTAGGCAAGGTGATACTCCTCAGCTTAAAGCTAAAAACTGGATAAGGAATTATTTAATTTTTGGCTTTCAAGGCTTTACACCACCCCAAGAGCATGATCATAGAGCAGAATCAAAACTTGGCATCGAATTTATAAATTCGAAGTGGAGGCAGAAAGTGATTCACGTCGTGCTGCGATGTTAAATTAGGCGCTTGTTGGGAGGTAACCCAACTTTACTACTTTTTTATTTGTTTACTTTTTTTAATTGTGTTATTTTTTGTAGTGTAGTATTTTTTTAGGTTCTAGGAGTATGGAAAAGAAAGCCATTGGAAGGAAGCAAAAGCAAACCAGATGGTTGGAACTAAGCGTGAGGTACCCGCACGAAGGATCAGGCTTGGGAGAAGTCTGAGTATGACATGAGTTGCTGATGCTTCGGCCTCTGGACTAACAGGGAGTTTCTTTCACCCTCTTGTTATTTATGGTGTGTATTGGGGACAATGCACAATTTTAAGTATGGGGTGAGAAGATTACCTGGATGATTTTCGGTGATATTTTAGTTGTGTTAGTTTAAATTTTTTTTTAAAGGAACTTTTCCTGATGATGGATCTCTAAGACAGCTTTCTTGAGGGATTAAGGTCTAATAAAAAATTCAATTTTATAATTTAGTCGTAGGTAGATAATAATCCCTCTTGGTTTTTCTTTGGGCATCGGTTCTTTTCCAGGAGATGTAACTTGAACCGGATAATTTTTACTTTTAGGAAATTGAGGGTAGAAATCGTGAGTGCTCTTATGTATTTGATCTGTTTGATGCTAGCATAGTTAGGCCTTGGCATGTAAATTACTTTTCTAAGATATTTTGATAAAAATTGATGTCGTAAAAGATTGAATAGTCTGTTTGTGACACTTTCTCTCAGTTACTTGGCTCATTATTCATGTAGTGTTTTATTGCTTAATACTTCTTTAATTTGTTATTACTTTCCTAAACTTGAGAGTTGGAATGGAACCGTCCCGACTGGGGTTATGTGCATTGTGTGATGTGAGGTTTTGATTACATTCTGTGCTATCCTGTGTTTGTCTAGAACTTGCCCTGTTTGTTAGTCGAAGCAAAATAAGTAAGCTTTGTGAGTCTAGGAGATGATATAGGCATTTCTTTGATTATCCATTGAGCTATTATGCCACCATAAATAAAATTATTGTTAGACATCTCATTCGAGCCTATAAGCTTTTTCTTTGGCATCCACATTACAAGTCGAGTCCTATTTTGTTCTTAATTGAATTTTTGTTGAACCTTTACCTCCGAAGAACTTAAGTCGCTAGAAGAGTTAGGTGAGAGTTGGGGTAGCCTTTGAGTGGAGCCATAGAAAGGAAAAAGGTGCATGTATGTTTTGGAAGGTCGCTAGTCAGGCAACCTAAATTTATGGAGAGTGTTGAAGAAAAAAAAAGAGAGAATAAAAAAGAAAAGCAAAGAAAATACCAAAAAGACCAAAAAGAGAAAATACACCTCTTATTCATCTCAATCCGGGGTAGTGAATGCATAGTTGTGCTCAAAGAAGAAGGGCCAAATTGTATATGAGTTAGTGGCATTGCTTGAATTGGTCATGAAAAGTGTATATTTGAAATTTAAGTATATTGTATTAAAGTGCTTAGGAGGGTTAGTCACTATACCCAAAATATATCATATACGTCCCTTAGCCTATATTAACCAGTAAAGATCTAATTGATCTTAGACTTTGCAAGCTTCAATTAGTAGAGACATACACTATTGGCAAGCCTATGGTACGACCTCGGGATGCACGTGAATTTTCTTGTGAGAGTGAGCGATTGATTTTTGTTCATAATGTCCCATTTAAAACTCTTGATTTGAATGTATGGACTACATACTCTCTTGTTCATTAGTGAGGGCACATGGTCCCATGACGGATAGGTAACTTTATTAAACTTCTCTTGTTCGGGTGAGTGTGCAAGTCGAGAGTGCTTATTGACTAAGAGTCAATCTTTGAGGTTGGGTTGTTATGGGTATGTTGTTTGAATGTTTTGAATTGTTCACTTATGTTTTGGCATGTGAAAGTTAGGAAGTGCATGATTGCTATGCAATGGCTTAATTGTTTGCATCAGCCATGGTCATAGGTATAGTGTGCTGAATTGTAAAATGTTCCTTCGTTGTTGGATGTCCTCCGTCGTATGATGTCTTGTGTGATGTTATTGGGTTAGCCAAGTGCAAGGTTTCTCGAGGGCGAGCAAAAGATTAAGTGTGGGGTGGTGATGTTAGGCTAAAAATCCATATTTTTTCATGTAAATTACCTTGCATTATGCCCCAACCTTGTTAAGTTTAATACAAATATTTGTGACTCGAGCTATATAATGATATTTTTATGAGTAGGGCTCAATTAGAGGTGATATGGAAGGATTGCGTATAAATTGAAGCTAAAATGGAAGAATTTAGAGGAGTGTGGTTTTCGGCGTACAGGTTGGAGCTAAGCACAGTTCAAAACGCAAAAGACAACACTATACAGAGTTGGGCGCCCAGCTCTGCGCCAGGCGCAATGCAAAACACGGAAGCGAAAAACTTTTCCTATTTCGTCTAGGACTTGGTAGTTTCGACCCTACACGCCCCAACATGGATAAAAGGGGTTTTAAACCTACTTTTTAGAGGGGGAGACAGTATTAGAGAGACAAGAAGGCTACGGAAACACTTGAAAGGAACGAATAACAAGAGTTTTCTCTTCTATTCTTCCTTAATCTGTACTTTAATGCTTTCAATTATTGTCATGATTTTTATTATGGTTATGAGTAACTAAACATTCTCATCTAGGGTTTGATGAAACCTTTTGAAGGATGAATTCTTGTTATGTTTTACTATAATTTTCCCTTTGAATATTCCTACTTCTTTAACTATGTGTTTGTTGTTGTTAATTGAATGGCCATTAATTGACTGTGCCTTTTTAGTGTGTACTGCTCGAGAGAGGGTACGCATTTAGGTAGTTTTTGAATAACATCACTCATAACATATGTGAGAGATCAATACGGATGGTTTAAAGGCGAGATTAGAGATAATGAAACTTTGGTGCGATCGCAGTGAGCGGTGAATTAGTGCCAACTAGTGTAGTTCGAGAGAATATGACTAGTAAATTGTGGTAGTTGCTCGAAAGAGAAATACGACACCCGAAGTACTCACGATTGGTAGATAATACTTAGGCGAAATTGTAGAAGACATGGCAGGAAGGATTATGACAATTTGGGTAATCATAACTCTAGACCTCCTTAATCTTGTCTCCAACCCTTAGTATCTTTAATTGTTTATTGACAACTTTAATTTGTTAGTTAATTTGTTAGATATAAGAATCTTAATCTTTATAACTTAGGAATTTATTCGAACTTGTCTTCTAAGTGATATTGAATAGTTATAGCGAAAGCTTAATTCTCTGTCGGATTCGACTCCGGAGTTTTAGACCGGATTATATTTGCATTGACCGCTTATCCTTTTTAGAACTAGAGTTGGGCGTGATCAAACTTGTTTACAAGTTCTAATGCCTACTAAATAAACGATCAAAACGAGCTCCCTCAATCTGGCAGTAACCAAAAATGTACTAGAAGTTCGGTGTAATATATTCTGGGAGATGAAGAAAGGTACACTTTAGCCAAATGGTTATCAATCTGAGCTTGTTCTCTGCATCAGACGTTTCTAAGATGACAACTAAAAGAGAAAGACCAAGAACATAGCACCAAATATATATAGGACACCACTGCTGGGACATATTACTTTTGTATATTATTCTGAATATAAGCCAAGTGAACCGCCCCAGCATTCCATATGCTCACTATTATTTCTCCAAGCATAGGCTGTATATATTACAATTACAATAAGTGATAGAGACCAAAACTGGTTGCATGCCTTAATTATCTCTCTTTGGTTCAGGTATCTAACTTTTGCATCTACGTTTTAAGCACATTAAAGCGGTAAATTTACACAAAAAATCGTGTTAAAGTCGGCGCTAATTTATACTATGCCCATCGTAAATTGCTTGCTTTTAATTAGCTTATTTAGAGTCAATTTTGAAGGCCTAAAAAACTAATGACACATGATTACAGACAAAATATGCCGGGGATAGGGCACTATGCATATGGGCGTTGGGCGTATTCCTATGTATGTTTGGCGCTTGAAATGTAAGCCTCGCAATATAAGAACCCACCACATATATCCAAGCTATTTTGCAAGTGTCTCGTCAAGGAGGGATTGCAATTTTACCTTTTGAAACCTTGCTCATAATTTAATATTATATCTACTCCAACTTGTTTGACAATTTGTGTCTATATTTTGAGAGTCAATTTGATTAACTTCCATCGCTAAATCGAATTAACTAGTGTTCATTTTTTTTAAATTAAAATTTCATCAAATATAACTCGTAAAATATTGCGTATGATTTACAATATATTCTTTTTATAGTAAAATGGTGATACATTGTAAGATGGCAGTCAAATGTCGGTACTTCGTATGAATCTCTAGAAGTAAAAAGGAGAATCCTTATTATTCAAGTTCCAACTTTTCCTTAAAAAAATATTAATTTACTTCTAATGATGATTTCTTTCATATATAGTGTAGTCTTTGCTAGTACTTGATATCGATCTATAACTTAGATTTTGATCTACCCAAAAGACAAATCAAACGCAAGGTTGAGACCAAGGGCAAGTCAAAGTTAATAATTGTATAACTCCATTAATCAAGGACGAGTACAGCAGACAAAAAACAAAGGCATCATTTTATTATGCTAAGATGCAAATGGAATATTATATAAAGTAGGTAGAGAAATAAAACTATAAAGAACCCCAACCTCTTTTGGTGCCTCCTTATTTACCCATGCATCTTGGATCCCTCTCCATTAATCAAACAATGCACTCTCAAATCTCAGAGTAATTCAAAGGCTCTCTCTCTATCTCTTTCCATTTTCTAGCTCTACTTTTTATATGGCACTCTTCACTTGCGTCAGAGACCCAAAAACAACCATCTAAACGGAGAAAAAAGCAACAAAAACAGAAGCAACCATCTTCATGGGATCAATTCAAGAACTCATTGAGTTGCAAGCAGATCGAAAACTCAACAAGCAGTTAGGCATGCTGGTAACTCATTCTTTCTTTTCTTTTCATTTTTTCATTTAAGTTTTACTTATCGCGCTATGGAAATCCCAAAACTCAGATCCATTTTAGTTTTTATCCTTTCCTTTCTATGCATGTTCATTCCTTTTGATAGAAAATAGGCATATACGCAACGGAAGCAATCACCCAAGACCATATAATCTTACATGTAAACTAGATAAATATAATCATTAACGAGATAGAAACACTAACCTCTTGAAGTTACTGCACAAATCTTCAATGATATTCACGCTATCCAGGTCTACGGTCTTCTACTGTGTATCCTGAATTTCCACCGAACGTGATACTTGAGTGGCAAGTAATTTTATTCAAGAAAAATAGTATCCTTTTTGTCAAGATTCGGCCAAAAAACAAAAGCTCCTTCTCCGTTTTTTATTAGCCAAAAACAGAAGCTCCTTCTCTATTTTTTTATTCTTCTTTTCACGTTTTGCTCCTTTTTGTTTCTTCTGCTTTTACACGAATTTCCTTTTGGTTTTGAAAACCTTTTTTTGTTTTTTTTTGTTTCACTACAGAAGAAGACATTTTTACGTTTTTGTTTTCTTTCTTAGTTTTTGTTAGAAAACTTCTTTTCACTTCCTTTTGGTTTCATAAGACCAAAACCTATTTGAAGTCTTAGTAGCCAAAACGTGTAGGAGTCTACTACGTACCAAAAATGTGTAGCAGTGTCTTAACCCACCAAGGATACTATTTTCTTATTTACTCGTTCTAGAATATTCAGGCACAGTAGGGACCACAGATTTAATAACGAGGCTTCTTATTGTGGTATTAATTCGGAATATGAATGAATTAATCCTACCACAATAAATTACAATTTATTCCACTAGAAAATTGTAATTGCACTCCTCAGTTTAATTTTGAAATCATTCATTAAAACTTATTTAACTCCCCGTGTTAAGATTACAAATACCAATCAGATAAATTAAATTACTGACAATTTAATTCATCGACTAATTTAATCCTTTATACTTCCGCTTAACTTATTTCATGTGACGGATACAAAATCCACCTGCAGGGTTTTCACATGAAAACTTTCAAGCATCCATAAAGGGGTATCATCAATCTCAATGGTCAAAACACGGATTCTGTCAACTAATTATTATTTCACAAATGCACTTTGTCATTATTCAATTTACCAGGAATACATTAACTCGCAGTTGAGTCGTACCTTTTAATAAATCAAAATATTGAACGAAGCACATTGATCATAATAATTATATCAAGATTAAGAGTATAAGAACATTCAATGAGCTAGAGATGTAGTTTTATATATTCAGTTACAAAAACACTTATCTCTACTTGGTCCGTTCAATACACAAAAATGTACTAGCATAAGAAGTCGGAACTAAACCACTCCCATAATCAAGATAGATTATAATTTAATCTTATGCTACAATCATCAAGATGCTTTGCCCAGTTTCATCTTTGATTGTGAACATTAACTTTATAACTTATAAGAACCGACAATTTAATCTTCCGTGCATGAGCTAAAGCTCCATACACTAAATCGTCTACTATATAAGTAAAGGGCACACATATGAACAAATGATCTATTTGAATTAAGACTTCATTGAATTGAATAAATAAATAAACAATTATTCCAATAAATAAAACATAATACTATAATCAAACCACATGGTTAATAGTATATCCAACACCTTTTACATTTATATAGCACTTATCAACTTGTTATGGCCAACTTTTCTTGGGGCATTATTTTTGTTCCACTTTCTTTTCCTTCTGTGTCTAAATTTATATTTGTTTGGGATAAAACCGAGCCCGCTGCATAACTCGACTTCCCGGTGAGCCAAACGGAGCGGGAACATGACTGTAATGGATTAGAACCGGAACGAGGAGCCCCTCGTATCGGGGCTCGGGCAAAACACCTGCCCTTTTGGATACCGGGGCCATATCTTCTAGGTCCAATTTGAGGATTGAGACTTCGGAGAGCATTACCAAACAGCTGTACACAACTAACAAGGGGTCGTGATGTCCGTGCATAACCGGATATCACGGCGTGAATCTCGACCCGTATCGACAGAAAATCAGTAATTAGCGAAACGGAAGATATTTTAGAACTGTACTTAAGGTAAAATATCCCTACTGTATAAAGGGGGGAAAGCTTATTATTCATGGGATACTGTAACACGTATATCAAGGCAATATACTCTTATTTTCTCTATTCTTATTCTCGCTCATCAGTTCTCCATTATTGTGAGCCCGGGACCGAAGGCAGGCACTTCATTAAGCCATTACTGAGTCCGGGATCACTCTCACTATTGGTTTGGCAATTTATTACGTCCTTTATCTGTTTGATCTAACGTCATTAATCCTTTGTATTGAATTAATCTGCATAGGGTCAATAGTTTGGCGCCCACCGTGTAGCTAAGGATAATAATGTCAATTTGGTACAAATTTTCGTAACGCACTCTGCTTTATGCTTGTTCTTTTGAGATGTTAATTTCAGGTAAATTCAAGAATTTCAAACTCTCAATCTGTTCACTTGAACATTGATGATGAAACTGGCCAGCATGGCGAGAACAACAATATAGTACCCCAGCAGTGAGATTCCCCCTATTGACCTCAACGGAGCCCCAATCGTAGACCCAATCAATGCCAACTCCCATGTGGCGATCGATGCTAACTTTCCCACCAACCCAGAAAACAGCGTTCATGGAGGAGCCAGGTTGGTAGCCAGGGGTACGCGCGACGGAGAAGGTGATGGGATCAATTTGTGGGTGATTTTCAAAATGTTACAAGCTCAACAGTTGGCAATAGCCCAGCTACAGAACCAAAGCCACGCTCCCAGTAGAGTTGAGCTCGAACCATCCTAAGAAAACACCCGAACAAAATGAACGAAGCTCGGAAAGACTGGGCAAAGCTGAAGCCAGGTCCGGGCCTGAAATAATAAAGATGCTTGAGGAATTGACGGAGCGGGTGGAATCGGGGGAAAATAAGATCAAAGCCAACGACAAAAAGAAGTTGAGACCTATAACTCCGGGGTTGATCAGATCCCAGGAGCACTCCCGATATTGAAAGGCCTGGATTCCGAAAAATTTATCCAAAAGTCTTTTCCTCCGAGCTTAGCTCCGAAACCAATCCAAAAGAAGTTTTGTATGCTTGAAATTCTGAAGTACAATGAAACAACTGATCCAAATGAACATGTGACTTCCTACACGTGTGCCATCAAGGGGAATGATTTAGAAGATGAAGAAATCGAATTTGTTCTGCTGAAAAAGTTTGGAGAAACATTATCAAAAGGAGCTATGATATGGTATCACAACTTACCTTCTAATTATGTTGATTCGTTTGCTATGCTTATAGATGCCTTTGTAAAGGTGCACGCCGGGGCCATCAAGGTTGAGACCAGGAAGTCATACCTTTTCAAAGTGAAGCAAAGAGATAATGAGATACTCATGGAGTTTATGTCAAGGTTTCAAATAGAACGGATGGATCTTCCTCCGGTCGCAGATGATTGGGCTGTTTAAGCATTCACCCAAGGACATAACCCCCAAAGTCATTGGCTTTGCAGCAGTTGAAACAAAATTTGATAGAATACCCGGCGGTAACTTGGTCGGCATCCATAACAGGTATCAATCAAAAATCAGGGTCGAAGATTATCAACTCGAGGCCCCTTCCGGATCTGTCTATCTCGTCAGAACTAGTGACAGACCAAAAATATCAGTCGATCACAAACCGAGGTCAAACAGAGATCGGTATCAACCATATAATGAAGATCAGTATCAACCATATAATGGAGATCGACGGGGTAATGGGTCCGGACGCAACCTTGCGAAAAGTGAAAAAAGGAATGATCGAGGCCACAATAGTCGGGGACTCGTGAGTAAGAACGGTTTCTACAGGCCACTTGGGACTAGGGAGCCACCAAGATTATCGGAATACGACTTCAGTGTCGATGTTGCCAGCATCGTGTCCGCCATCGGATGAATCAAAGATACCAAATGGCCTCGACCATTGCAAACTAATCCTACCCAAAGGGACCCCAATCTAATGTGTAAGTATCATGGCACTCACGGCCACAGAACTGAAGACTGCCGATAACTTAGAGAAGAATTAGGCCGGTTATTCAATAAGGGACACCTCCGCGAATTTCTGAGTGATCAAGCCAAAAATCACTTCAGGAGTAGGGGCTCCAACTAGCAGACCTAACCCCAGCACGTCATTAACATGATCATTGGTGGAGTCGATGTCCCCCGAGGCCGATGCTAAAGCGCACTAAGGTATCTATTACAATGGAAAAACGGACTCGAGATTGTATACCGGAGGGGACCGTATCTTTCAATGACGAGGACAACGAAGTAATTTTGCAACCACACAATGATACACTGGTAATATCTGTACTCCTAAATAAATTTCGAGTTAAGCGTGTGTTAATTGATCCAGGTAACTCGGCCAATATGATCAGATCGAGGGTCATAGAACAGCTGGGTCTGCAAGATCAAATAGTGTCTGCAATCCGAGTTTTAAACGGATTCAACATGGTGTGCGAAACTACTAAACGGGAGATAACCCTACCAATAAATACCGTCGGGACCATTCAGGAAACAAAGTTTTATGTGATTGAAAGAGATATGAGATATAATGCTCTATTCGGAAGGCCATGGATTCACAACGTGAGGGAAATACCCTCGATACTACACCAGGCACTAAAATTCCCCCACACCAGGAGGGATCAATACAGTTTATAGAGAACAGTCAGCCGCAAAAGAAATTTTTGCGGTCGATGAGGTGACCCCAATATCCGTGCTCTCAACATCAAAGAAATCAGATTCGGTTAGGAAGGAAGAAACAAAATAGCAACCACCGACACCAGCGCCGATCGAACCAGAGAAGCAGAAGACATGTGAGGATAATGATTACGGAGTTCCTAGGTCATTCATAGCCCCTGATGATTCTAATGCCACCAATTTGACGGTCGAGGAGCTGGAGCAAGCCGTATTGATCGAACATTTGCCCGATTGGAAGGTATACCTAGGAACGGGGTTGACTCCCGAGCTCAAGAAAAAACTCATTAAATTGCTTATAGCTAACATGGATTGTTTTTCTTGGTCTCATTTAGATATGACATGGATCCCACCAGAAGTAATCACTCCTAAGCTAAGCTTGGACCCGAAGTTTCACCCGGTTAAACATAAAAGTATGCCTCAGTCCGAAGTCAATCATGCGTTCATAAAAGATGAGGTATCCAAACTCCTTAAAATAGGTTCCATTCGGGAAGTTAAGTACCCGGACTAGTTAGCTAACGTAGTAGTAGTACCTAAACAAAGTAAATAAGTTAAGAATGTGTGTGGATTACAAATATTTGAACAAGGTGTGCCCCAAAGATTCTTTTTATTTGCCTAACATTGATCGCATGATCGATGCGATAGCCGGGCGTGAGATACTCATTTTCTCGACGCCTATTCCGGGTACAAACAAATCCGGATGAACCTGGGCGATCAAGAAAAAACTTCTTTTATCACTAAATGCGGCACCTATTCTTATAACGTGATGTCGTTCGGACAAAAAAAATACCGGTGCCACTTATCAACGCCTAGTAAATCGGATGTTCAAAGAACAAATAGGAAAATAAATGGAGGTTTACATTGATGACATGTTAGTTAAGTCCCTGTGAGCAGAGGACCATTTGAAATATTTGCAGGAAACCTTCGACATACTAAAGGAATACAAAGTGAAGCTGAACCCAGAGAAATGTGCGTTCGGGGTCGGATCCAAAAAATTCCTCAGATTCATGGTGTCCAATCGAGGGATCGAGATCAATCCCAGCAAAACCATAGCTATAGAAGATATTACCGTGGTGGATAATGTTAAGGTCGTTCATAGGCTAACCGGGCGCATAGCCGCCCTAGGCCGATTCATATCGAGATCCTCCGAGGAGAGTCATCGATTCTTCTCGTTATTGAAGAAAAGGAATAACTTTTCATGGACCCCAGAGTGCCAGCATGCTTTGGAAGAACTCAAACGGTACCTTTCAATTCCACTTTTGCTCCATACTCCGAAGACAGACGAGCAACTGTACCTGTACTTAGCGGTATCTAAGATAGCGGTAAGCGGAGTCTTAGTTCGGGAGGAGGAAGGTACGCAATTTCCTATCTATTATGTTAGTAGAACCCTAAGCAAGGCCGAAAAAAGGTACCCTCACCTAGAAAAATTGGCGCTGCCTTTGGTAAGTGCCTCCAGAAAGTTGAAGTCGTACTTTCAATGCCATCCCATATGCATTGTAACTTCTTACCCGTTAAGGAACATAATGCACAAACTCGAGCTCTCAGTCCAATTGGCCAAATGGGACGTAGAAATTAGCGGGTACGATATCGAATATAGCCCCCAGACCGCCATCAAATCACAAATTTTGGCAAACTCTGGGCCGACTTCACGCCGGCCTTGATACTCGAAGTCGAAAAATTGTTGTTAACCTCGGGGACTTCCTCGGGAATTTGGACCCTCTTTACAAATGGTGCCTCGAACGCAAAGGGGTCCGGACTCGGCATCATACTGAAGCCGCCTACGGGTAACGTAGTTATGCAGTCCATTAGAACTGTAAAATTGAGCTAACTATGAGGCTGTGTATCAGGCCATGATTGCAGGTCTCGAACTGGCTAAAATCCTAGGGGCCGAAGTAGTCGAAGCTAAGTGTGACTCCCTCCTTGTGGTAAATCAAGTCAATGGGACATTGGAAGTAAAAGAAGAACGAATACGGAGCTACTTAGACAAATTACAAGTAACGTTACATCGATTCAAAGGATGGACCCTATAACACGTACCCTGGGATCAAAATTGCGAAGTCGACGCTCTGGCCAACTTGGGGTCATTGGTTGATGACGACGAATTCAGCTCAGGAATGGTTGTTCGACTCATGAAATCGGCAGTAGAGGAAGGCCATGCTGAGATAAACACAACAATTTTGACTTGGGACTGGAGAAATAAGTATATAGACTACTTTAAGAACGGGAAGTTACCATCGGATCCTAAAGAATCAAGGGCTCTGCGCACGAAGGCGACCAGATTTAGCTTGTCGGAGGGTACTTTGTACAGAAGAACATTCGACAGCCCACTCGCCGTATGCTTGGGTCTGGGAGATACTAAATACGTTCTGAAGGAAGTTCACAAGTGTACCTACGGAAACAATCGGGGGCAGAGTCTTTGTTTCGAAAAATAATCAGGGCTGGCTATTATTGGACCGACATGGAAAAAGATGCAAGGGACTTTGTACGATGATGTGACAGTTTTTCGAGACATGCACCGATGATCCATCAGCCCGGGGAGCTACTATACTTAGTCTTGTCACCTTGGCCATTCATGAAATGGGGAATGGACATTGTCGGTCCCTTGCCATGGGCACCTGGTAAGGTTCAATTATACTATTTATGACTAATTATTTTTCTAAATGGGTTGAAGATCAGGCGTTTGAAAAATTCCAAGAAAAAGAAGTTATTGATTTTATTTGGGACCACATAATATGTCAGTTCGGCTTACCGGCCGAGATCGTGTGTGATAATAGGAATCAGTTTATCGGCAGCAAAGTAAGCATATTTTTTGAGGACCATAAGATCAAAAAGATCTTGTCAACACCATATCACCCTAGTGGGAACGGGCAGGCGAAGTCTATAAACAAGACCATACCCTAAAACCTTAAGAAAATTTTGCCCGAAGAAAAATGGAAGGAAATTTTGCCTGAAGTCTTGTGCGCATAGTGTACGACCTCAAAATCTAGTACCAGGGCCACTCCATTTTCATTGGTCTATGCTGCCGAAGCACTAACACCGTTCGAGGTCAGAGAACCGAGTCTCGGGTTATGATTTGCGACCGAAGAGTCAAACAGTGAGGTTATGAACACGAGCCTGGAACTATTGGATGAGAGGCGCGAGGCCGCCCTTGTCCGGTTGGCCGCCGAGAAACAGCGGATAGAAAGATATTACAACCGAAGAGCCAACCTCTGACACTTAATATCGGGGACTTGTGTTAAGAAAGGTCGCACTGAACACCCAGAACCCGAACAAAGGGAAGCTGGGACCGAATTGGAAAAAGGTTTATATTGAGTCATCGGGATTATGGATAAAGATTCGTACAAACTTAAAGCGGAGAACGGTGTACAACTACCGAGCAACTGGAACGCGACCCACTTAAAATGATACTACTACTAAGGTACGACCTCATTAATTTTTTTATATATATTGCGAATTGGACTAACACTTGCAGGCAACAACCAAAGGAGAATGTAGCTTCTAGTAAGGCGAGGCAACAGTAAATCGTGCTAACTGAGAATCGAGGACCAATTTTAAATCTGATCACATTATGCCTATGACTTCAAGATTGTCCACTAGGAGTCAATCCAAGGACATTCAAATTATTGGGATGCATTTGATGAATTTGGAAGACTTGAATGATCTTTTGGAAAAGCCTAATAGAGTCTACAATTTCATCCAAATGATATTCAAGAATGGTGGCCCAAATTCATGTGAAGAGGCCCAATTACAAGTGGACATCCCAAACACCTAAGGGTCTTTTTAGTCATTAGATAGACCTTAGTATAAATAGAAAATATTAGGTCATCTTTCATTTCTTAGATTATATTGAATATTGCAAGGTATTTTGTGAGCTTGAACGTAGACTTGTGGTTGCCTTTGAACTAGCCCTAGAATTTGCAAGAGGTTCATCCTTTTGAGGATTCTATTAGTGTGGGTGTTGTTGTTCATTGTATTAGGGGTGATTAGGATTTAATTTTAGTTGTTACCAATAGCTCATCAATATTTGTGTCTTGCTTCCCTTTCTTTATTTGCTTTTCAAGTCTTATTCTTGTTCTTACATTTTGGTTGTTATCATTTGGTATCAGAGCCTAGGCTAAATGAAAAAAATGTTTGAGGCCATGATGAAGAGATTTGATATGATTGATGGAAGGTTCACAAACATGGAGAACAGGATGCAAATTCAAGAGGAAAAAGTGAACTCCTTGGTGAGGGGAACTCTCCCACGTCAACTAGGTGTTGGAACTAGTGCTTCTCCACCATCTCCTTCTACTACTTTGGATCCAAATCTAATGCAACAAGGGATCCATGCTCAAGCTACTTATGCACAAATAGGGATTCCATTCCATGAAAATAAATCTCAAAGGCAACAAAAGAGGGTCAATCCACAAAATCGCCAACTACCACAAGAAGAGCACATCAATCTTAAGGAAGAAGAAGATCATGCTCAAAATGCAATAAGGCAACAAGCTTGGCAAGGTTATCAACAACCAAGATACAACCATGATGAGCATGAAAGAGGGTTGAACACCATCAAGATCACTCTTCCACCTTTCAAAGGTAGTGACTTGGAAGAATACTTGGATTGGATAATCAAGAGTGAAAGCATCTTCCAAGTTAACAATGTGCCTAACGCCATCAAGATCAAGTATGCCATCACCTAATTTGAGGGATTTGTCTCTACTTTGGTGGGAATATTACAAGAGGCAAAGGGAACAACGACTACTTGATCCTATTACTACTTGGGATGAAATGAAAGGTGTCATGAAGAAAAGGTTTGTACCGGATTACTTTCAAGACATTCTTTCAAAATTCTACACTTTGAGGCAATGTATTAAGAATGTTGATGAGTTCTTTGAAGAGTTTGAGAAGACAAGGTTGCTAGCCAACTTTCATGATAGAGAGGATCTTATTGTTTCAAGATTCCTTGCGGGCTCGAACAAGGAAATTTCTTCTCCTATGAAGTTGCACAAGTATGATTACTTAGATGATGCTTACCAAGCGACTTTGAGAGTTGAAAAGGGGCTTAAGGGTGAGAAAAGCTACAAGTCCAAGAGCACCACTTCTTCATGGACCAAGAGAAAAGAGACTTGGAAATCTTCAAGCCATCGAGAAAAGCCTAAAGAGACTAAATAAGATTTCAAAAATCAAGTTGAAAAATCCAAACCTAAGGTGGAGGCTAAAGAAGGAGGATATAATGTTCAATACAAGTCTCCTACTAATATTAGGTGCCATAAGTGCCATGGCCTTGGTCATTACATGAGAGATTATCCAACTCAGAGAGTTATCATTGCAATGGAAGATGGAGGATATCAAACGGGAGATAGTGACCATAGTGAAGATGTTGAAGAGGAAACTGAAAATGACCATGGAGAGTGTGAAGAAGAAGACCTGAACCACTACTTGGTAGTAAGAAAACTTACGGGTGAACTTTCTAAGGAAGTACTAGATCAAAGGAAGAATCTTTTTCATGCTAGATGCAAGATTATGGGAGATGTTTGCTCAATGATAATTGATAATGGAAGCTATGCAAATGTCACAAGTGCATCTTTGGTAGAGCAATTGAATTTGCCTACAAGGAAGCATCCTACACCATATAGAATACAATGGTTAAATGAGTGTGGGGAACTCAAAGTGACAAAGCTAGTATTGATAAAGTTCAAGATCCGAAAGTATCATGATGAAGTTTGATATGATGTAGTGCCAATGCAGGCTTGTCATTTGCTTCTAGGCCGACCTTGGCAATATGATATAGAAGCAAAGCATGATAGAAGAACTAATAAGTACTCTCTTGTTAAAGATGAACATAAATTTATTTTTTTTACCTTTGACACCATTTCAAGTGAGTGAAAATTACAAAAAAAAAGTGAGAGAATTGATGGAAAAAGTAAAGAGTGAGCAAGAGAGAGAAAAGAGTGAGAAGAGTGATACTTCAATAGAGGAAAAACGTGAGAAGAGTGGCACTCCAAGAGAGAGAAAAAAGTGAAAAAAAAGAGGAAAAATGAGGGAAAGGTTTCACTTTTACAAAATAAGAGTGAGCCTAGAGGGAAAGAAAAAGTGAGTTTGTTAGCTAGTCATCAAGATCCTTTGAGAGAGGTTGAGGATAACCGTTCTCTTATACTTCTTATGCATAAAGATTGTTTTTGGACTACTAATGAGCTAACCCCTTTTGTACCTAGTGAAGTTTCTACTCTTTTGCAAGTTTATGAAGATGTCTTTCCCGAATAGCTACCAACGGAACTACCACCTTTGAGGGGAATAGGGCATCAAATTGACTTTGTTTCGGGATCTCAACTTCCAAATCAAGCGGCATATAGGAGCAATCTAGAGGCTATAAAAGAGTTGCAAAAGCAAGTTGATGACCTTCTTGAGATGGGATTTGTAAGGGAAAGCTTGAGTCCTTGTGCCATTTCCATGATCCTAGTTCCAAAGAAAGATGGAAGTTGGAGAATGTGCGTTGATTGTAGGACTATTAATAAAATCACGGTAAAGTATTTCCATCCTATACTTACGCTTGATGACTTACTTGATGAATTGAGTGGCTCTCTTATATTTTCTAAATTTGAATTGAGAAGTGGTTATCACCAAATAAGAATGCAACCCGGTGATGAGTGGAAAACTGCTTTTAAAACTAAATTTGGATTGTATAAATGGGTGGTTATGCCTTTTGGAGTTTCTAATGCACCTAGCACTTTCATGAGGCTTATGAACCATGAGATGAAACCCTATATTGAAAAGTTTGTTGTAGTTTACTTTGATGATATTTTGGTGTATTCAAAGTCACTTGGAGAGCAATTTGAGCACTTGAAACAAATTTTTGATGCTCTTATAAAGGAAAGATTGTTTGCTAATTTGAAAAAGTGTACTTTTTGTGTTGATAAAGTGGTCTTTCTTGGTTTTGTTGTGAGTGCTAAGGGTGTAGAAGTTGATGATTCTAAAGTAGAAGCCATTAGAAGTTGGCCCACACCTAAGTCTATTAGGGACATTAGGAGCTTTCATGGGTTGGCTTGTGTCTATAGAAGGTTTGTTAGGAACTTTAGCACCATAGCCGCACCGTTGACCCAAGTGATTAAGAAAGATAAGAACTTTGTTGGGGAAAAGAACAAGAGGAATCCTTTAGGGAGTTGAAAGATAAACTTAGCAAGGCACCACTTCTTCAACTTCCAAATTTTGAAAAGACTTTTGAAATTGAGTGTGATGCTAGTGGAGTAGGTATAGGAGCAGTTTTAATGCAAGATCAACAACACGTAGCATACTTTAGTGAGAAAATTAGAGGGGAGAGCTTGAACTATTCTACATATGGCAAGGAGTTGTATGCCTTAGTTAGAGCTTTATTAAATTGGCAACATTACCTTTGGCATAGGGAGTTTGTGATTGAAACCGAACATGAATCTTTGAAGCACCTTAAGAGCCAATGTAAATTAAAATAAGAGACATGCTAAATGGGTAGAGTTTATTGAGCAATTTTCATATGTGATTCACTTTAAGAAAGGCAAAGATAATGTGGTCGCGGATGCTTTTCTAGGAGGTTTTTTTTAATGAATACTTTGACTTCTAAGTTAATGGGAATTGAGAGCCTAAGAGAACTTTATCCTAGTGATCATGACTATAATGACCTTTATGTTAAATGTGATCAAGTTAAGGCATATAAGAAACCTTATAGGTTAGATGATGCATACCTTGATAAGCAAGGGAAGGAAGAGAAGGATAAGGAATTAGCCAAAGTAGAAAAATAAAAGAGATTTCATAAGTTTGATGGATTCCTATTTATAGATGGTAGGTTGTATGTGCCTAGGTCCTCTTGGAGAGAAATGCTTTTTAGAAAGGCACATAGTGGTGGTTTAATGGGACTTTTTGGAGTCCCTAAGACTTTAGATATATTAAAAGAGCACTTTTATTGGCATAAGATGAAAGTTGACGTAGATAAAGTATGTGGTCAATGTGTTGAGTGCAAGCAAGCTAAGTCTAAGGTACGTCCTTTTGGTTTGTATACTCCATTGCTATTCTTAATGCTCCTTGGTTTGATATTTCTATGGATTTTGTTCTTGGATTGCCTAGAACTAGGAAAGATAGAGGTAGTATTTTTGTGGCAGTTGATAGATTTTCTAAAATGGCACGTTTTATACCATGTCATAAAAGTGATGATGCTACCCATGTTACTACTTTATTTGTTGATCATGTGCTTAAGTTGCATGAAATTCAAAAAACTATTGTTAGTGATAGGGATTCCAAGTTTCTTAGTCATTTTTTTGAAGGGTTTGTGGGGTAAGCTTGGCACTAAATTGTTACTTTCCACTTCTTGTCACCCTCAGACCGATGGTCAAACCGAAGTTGTCAATAGCTCATTAGGAAATATGCTTAGGGCCATGGTTAAAGGAAAGATTACTTCTTGGGAGGAACAATTGCCATTGATAGAATTTGCAGATAATAGGACTATTCATTTATCTATTGATATGTCTCCTTTTGAATGTGTTTATGGTTTCAATCCTTTAACTCCTTTGGATCTAACTCCTTTGTTTTAAGATGTTGTGCGTTTAGATGCCAAGACAAGAGCCGAAGCCATGAAGAAAACTCACGAGAATGCTAGGAAACAACTTGAAAAGATGAACCAAAAAGCGACTACCAAAGCCAACAAAGGAAGAAAGAAAATGGTGTTTGAACTCGGAGAATGGGTGTGGCTGCAATTTAGGAATGAAAGGTTCCCTCACAAGAGAAAGAACAAGTTGCTACCAAGAGGAGATGGGCTTTTTCAAATTCTTGAAAGAATTAATGAAAATGCTTATAAAGTTGACCTTCCTAATGATTTTCAAGTGCATGATGTTTTCAATGTTAGTGACGTATCTCGTTTTGATGTAGGCAATGTTACAAATTTGAGGATGAATTTTTTTCAAGAAGGGGAAGATGATCATATTATGCCTATGACTTCAAGACCGTCTACTAGGAGTCAAGCCAAGGACATTCAAATTATTGTGATGCATTTGATGAATTTGGAAGATTTGAATGATCTTTTGGAAAAGCCTAATAGAGTCTACAATTTTATCCAAATAATAATCAAGGATGGTGGCTCAAGTTCATGTGAAGAGGCCCGATTACAAGTGGAGAGCCCAAGCACCTGAGGGTCTTTTTAGTCATTATATAGACCTTAGTATAAATAGAAAATATTAGGTCATCTTTCATTTCTTAGACTATATTGAATATTGCTCTGTATTTTGTGAGCTTGAAGGTAGACTTGCCTTTGAACTAGCCTGGAATTTGCAAGAGGTTTGTCTTCCTCTTGAGGATTCTATTAGTATAGGTACTTTTGTTAATTGTATTAGGGGTGATTAGGATTTAATTTCAGTTATTACTAATATCTCATAAATATTTGTGTCTTGCTTCCCTTTCTTTATTTGCTTTTTAAGTCTCATTTCTTGTTCTTGCATTTTGGTTGTTATGAAAATCGGAGTCAATGGTCGCATCAACAGTATCCGAGCCCTCTCTAAGATCGACCTCGAACACTGGGGGCCATCAACCTCAAGGGCAAGATATAGTTAGCGAGGAGAACGTTGTACTTAAACAGTCTAGGCCCGGTGGTTAGGATTTCTTGTAAGGACCAAACAGTCAAGTGAACTATGACTGCATAGACCACCTCAGTCATAATATTAGCCTTTACACGCTTACAATCTTATACATTACGCAGAGAAAGGAAATAAAATTTCTACCTTGCTAATACACATTTTTTACTTCTTAGAAGTATCGAGCCTAAGGGCTATTCCTATCCGGGGGCTATTGAGCCCAAGGGCCACCCCTATCCGAGCCTAATAGACTACTCCCACTTGGGGACTGTCCTCCGAAACAAGTTCAGGCGGTTCGGGTTATCGAAATCCGGAGGCACAAAGCCTATTAGGCAGTGCCTAAACCTAAATGGCTACGACCACCTTAAAAATGGTTCAGAGACGTCCAAAGTCCCTAATCAAAACAAACATAAGGCCTTCAATAAAAATTCAAAACCTGCCAAAAGGTTACTCTCCGCAAAAGCATCATCTAAGAGTACTTAAAGCATTTTTGAAAACTCTCAATCACTCCGAGTTATTAAAGCTTCGAGCAAATAAAAAATTGCTTAGAGGTCTGTTTTTGTTTGAACCTCCGAAAAACAAATGACATGTTATTACATTAAATCTTATGCTAAGGCATTAGAAATATTTGTGAAAGGGAAAATTATGAAAAAATGCTGAAATAGTTGAAACTGCCAAAAAGGAAAATTTTATATATTTCGAAATATCTTTACATGGGCTCAACAAAGACGGCCTCAAAATAAAAAAAGAAGTACATACATAAAAATAAAATAAAAAGTCCTAAGGCATTCACGCCTGATCTTCACCGGAGCCCAATTCATCAGTGGAACCATCGGGGCCTTTGGAGTTTAAGAACTCTCAGAGCCCTCTTCACCTTTGAGTTTGGCTAATCTCTTGGCCTCGACCTCAAGCCTTTTGGCCTCTTCGATCTAGGCAGACAGATCGAAGCCTCGAGCATGAATCTCTTCGATGGTCTCCCTTCGACACAGCCATCTCACGTATTTGGCAATGATCTTCAAGCGGGCCTTGGATGCCTCAACACCGGCCTTCTATTGAGCCACCATCTCCTCACCATCGGCAGAAGTCGTCTCCAGTTGGGACCTCATTGCTTCGAGCTCTTGTCCGAGGGTATCCTGCTCCGTGACAGGTGAGCTCAACTCCATTTGGAGATCTTCACTCAGCTTAGTTCGTTTATCAACTTTCTCTTGTGCCACCCGGAGCTGAACTTCTACTGAAGAAAGCTTAGCAAGAGAGGTTTCCTTCTCCGTGGCCAGCAGGTCCATCTTGTTCCTCCACCCGTTGGCCATGACTTAGACCTCGTCCATCTCCTTTCAACGCTGGTCGACCTGATCAATTTTTTGCTGGACCTGCAAGGTTTCGTTGTTAGCCACTACGACTAGTTCCTCATTCTTAACTTTGAAGATCTTTACCTTTTCAGCCAAGTCGGCATGCTCCCACAGCAGGTCCAATGCCTCTCTTTGATCCCGATCTAGCTCGTTCTGGAGGCTCTTAATAACCCCTTATTGTTGCTCACTAAAGAGTTTGTACGAATCCCTCTTCTGGTCTAATTCCTTGACCTCGAACTCGAGCTGGTTGACCTCGACCCGGTACCGCAGAAAGCTTTCATGGTGAAGTATGGAGGCCTGCAAAAAAGTGAAAGATGTATCAAAACCCAAATTAAAACGAACATAATAATAGCCAAAGGGGACAAAGAAAAGCCTCACCCGATTCAGCGCCTGCTGCACCTCATTGAAAAGGAATGGCACGTTCACCTCATTCATTTTTGCCTGGTCTTCTCACCAAGCATCGAAGATACTAGCTATCCCCACAGGAGCAGACAATACCCAAGCATCCTGGGACAGTCAGAATGATCGACCTCTTGCGACTGGGGTCCACACTCGCGCAGGGAATTGATTGATTAATTTCAGGCTCGAACTCAGCCCACCGGCTTTCAAGGACATGACCTTCTTCGGAACCTCCAGGTCGCTGCCCGGATAAATCTTCCAAGGCACTATAGTCCATGCTATCAAAATAGGAACGAAGGGGATCGTCCATGCCATGAGCCCCTTAGTTGGACTTCTCCATTCCACCCTAGGCCTCCATAAGCATGGACTCAGTATAGGAGGTCGGCGTCCCCATAATTTCTATCACATCGGGCGCTTCCTTCGGAGTGGAGCCGGCTTTACGGGGGGTCTCGGCCCCCTCCTCCACATCAATCTCCCGAGACTGAGGGAGATCGGCTTCACAGACCCCCTCCCTCGGCTACCACCAGCCCTCCAAAAAATGTCATTCCAAGGGCAATGAAAATGTCATCTTCCTCGGGCTCGTCCCTAAGCCGAATAAGGCTATCGAAATCCAGCACCCAGGAACTAGAACCCCTCCTAAGCTTACGGAGCACCCCTTTTCCTTGATTTTTTTGCCTCAGAGCCCGAGAAGCCCGAGGGTTTCCTCTTCCTTTCTTTTTTCTTTTCCGTAGCGGAGGGATAAACCGAGGGGGGGGCACTTTTTCATCCCCTTCTGAAGGTCTAAGCTCGGTGGTCTCAGGCAAACTTGCAGTAACGAAGGGGGGAAATGAGTTAATATGATAAAGTGTGAAGACACAGTATTGGCTACTCGAAAAGAGGCTTTATAATGAGAACGGGCCTCCCATCGGCCCTTCGAAAGTACGCGCCATGTGCGCTCGAAATACGACATCTGAGTACAGATACCCTCAATCCACTCCTTTAACCGGGGGACCGCATTCGGAGCCCGGGCGACAGCTGCACGGCCACAAGCATGAATAAGAAGATAGAAAGGGAACGAGAAGAATTTTTTATATTGAAAGAGGAAGTTGCACTTACGAGGCACATTCCAATTCTCAGGGAATGGCATGTATTCTAGAGGGGATCAAATCCTCGGTCTTCACTCGGATAAAACATCCCCGCCTGCCCTAGTCTCGGTCTTCATCGATACTGGAGAAGGAGCCCTTGCTGGCCTTGCGGGTAAACTTGATCAGCCTCCCTCGAAACATTTGAGGATTGTATAATCGAAGTTGGTGGTCGATCGTGAACCGACGAGATTCGGTCTTGTTCACGAAGTAACGGAGGAGGATCATGCTCTTCTACAATAATGGGTGAATTTGTCCGAGGCATACTTTGTACCTCTTGCAAAACTCCAAAACAATTGGGTCTACCGGATCCAGCGTGAAAGGGTAAGTGTAAGCACTTAAGTACCCCTCCACATGGGTAGTAATGGTATCCTTGGGCCCGGGGACCGCTACGTTCTTGCTTTCCCAATTGCAGTCCTTACGGATTATGGGAAGAACCCCCTCGGTCATGGAACATATGTACCTCGAGAGCCCTTCGCCCCGGGCCTGTTTATGTGAAGTTCTCTCAACTATAAAGTCATCGGCGATCGAACAACCCCCGGAAATGAACGTTTTCAAGGAGGTTTGGCAGTCGGTTTGTTAGCAGCCGCAATGCGGGAAGCCGTTTCGAGGGTAACGACCTCAGGGTTAAACGCTTCAATACCAGCGGCCGGTTGAGAAGATGAAGAACAGGGTATGAAGATCTGAAGAAATTTTGGGCAAAAATCAGGAGATCACTATGAAGATTGAAGAATAGGGATGACGATATGAATATTTGAAGAAGGTTTTGATAATGATTGGAATGCTCGAAGATAGCAGTTTGATCGGAAATTAGAAAAAGGACAAAGGAATGAGACTTTTATAGGGAAACAGCCGACGCTTCGCATTCGAGGCATCCTGCCGGTGAGCGACACATGTCCAAAGTCAGAACGATGCGATTGATGGGACGTTTCGGCTACCTATCGTAACGTACGTAGGAAGGAACCAGAGTTATCTGTCGTTTCCTATCGTTTCGACAAGCCTACTCTTTGAGAAATGAGGGGACTATCTGTATACGAGTAAAACCGAGCCCATTGCATAACTCGATTTCCCGGTGAGCCAAATGGAGCGGGAACGTGATCGAAATGGATCGGAATCAGAATGAGGAGCCCCTCATTTCGGGGCTCGGGCAAAAAACCTGCCCTCGGGGATACTGAGGCCATATCCTCTAGGTCCGATTTGAGGATTGAGACTTCGGAGAGCATTACCAAACAGCTGCACACGACTAACAAGGGGTTGTGATGTCCGTACCTAACCGAATATCATGGCGTGAATTTCGGCCGGTATCGGTAGAAAGTCAGTAATTAGCGAAACGGAAGATATTTTAGAATTGTACTTAGGGTAAAATTTCCCTACTATATAAGGGGGAAAGCTTATTATTCATAGGACATTGCAACATGCATATCAAGGCAATATACTCTTATTTTTTCTGTTCTTATTTTTGCTCATCAGTTCTCCATTATTGTGAGAGATCGAAGGCAGACACTTCATTAAGCTATTACTGAGTCTGGGATCACTCTCACTATTGGTTTGTCAATTTATTACATCCTTTATCTGTTTGATCTAACGTCATTAATCATTTTTATTGAATTAATCCACATATCTTTAAAATCACATATAAATTCAATTGTTATCCGTTTTTTAGGGTAAACAATATTCAATGTTTTTTTCCCGTCCGGTCGAGTGTGTTTCCTTCCTGTTCCGGTGACATTAGTGTCAGTTTTGTAGTCTATTATTTAGAGCCCGTTTAGATGTGCTTGTTTTAAGTGACTTTTAAGCCAAAAGTCATTAGGAATTCTAGGTTTTGGCTTTTGGCTTATTTTTGTCATTTTAGCTTAAAAAGAAGTGTTTAAAAGCACTTTTTTACCCTATCCAAACACTACAAAATGGCTTAAAAAGAAGTGCTTAAAAGCAATTAAAATAAGCCAATCCAAACGGGCTCTACATTTTGTGTTTTCTTATTACTCGTTACTGCTTGTTGTTATTGCTTCATTTTAATATTTTTCTTGCGTTGAGAGTCTATCATAAATAGTCTCTCTACATTAACATAGGAATAAAATTTACACACTACACTCTCCAAATTTTACTTATGAGATTATATTGAGTTTGTTGTTATTGTTATTTTTTCATGCGGACTTCCTCAACAATTTTGTGAGAGAGAGAAATCGTTGATCATAGTGCGTAGGGGAGGTAAAATGGCATTATGATACAATTTAGCCTTTTGGATTTGGCACATCGTGCATTGGCTAAACCTCCTCCCCATAAATATTTCCCTATCTTTTATGATACAGTATTGTACTATACCACTTCAATTTTCAAGCACCATTCTCTTCAATTTTACAGCTACCTCTTTATAAAATCGAGAAGAACTACACAGTATATGGTAGATCAAGAAATATTTAATCAGCTAGCACTTCTATATATATTATTAGTCCGCCCCACCGACAACTGGAAACCCGAAGTTAATTACTCCAACTATATTGTTTATATTTTGCATATAGTTCTCCTTAGTTTAAGGCTTTTAACCAAATCATAATGCACACAGCAAGGGTTGATTCTTTTGAAGCTAGGATACTTGTCTTTGTATTATCAGCATTTGGTACCCAACTCCACACAGTAATGAAACTTTTTTTTTTCTGTCCTTTTATTATTTTCTTTTCTATTTATTTTCTTAAATGAGAGTCTACTAAAAATAATCTATTTACTTTCACATGATAGCAGTAAGGTTTGAATACACATTATACTCGCCAAACTGTAATTGTGAGACTATACTTAATATGTTACTGTTTGTTGTTATTAGATTTTTATGTTTAAGTTTCGTTAATTTTTCATCTAAACTACTTTTAAGAAGCTTATACTTGACTAATCAATCGAAAAACCATCCTGAATACTCGAATCTAATTAGAATCTGCAGTATGAGTGATCTATAAACACTTTATTGGTGTCTTTTTATTTTAATATTAACTGGAAATTTACATTTTTAATGAAATTCATTTCCAAAGAATTAGAGGTTCTCTATATTTTAAACTTATTTACATTGATGTACAAGTTCTTAACCAAATCAAATTAAAATGACAAAATACATAAGTTACCCCTGTATTATACACCAAATCTCAATTACATACTTTTTGAGCACGAAAATCATCTTATAAGCTCAACCCTTTCTACACACCTCTTTTTCTTGACCAGTTTATCAAAATATGTGCAATGTTACGCACCAATAAAATCATGACATGTGTCATTATTATTTTTCTTAAGAGAAAATATTTAAAATTTCTCTTATAAAAACCCAATTTAAAAAATTCTGTAACATCTCCATCTTCTTTTGCTTTCTCCCTTCGTTGACACCAATGGCGGATAAATGGTTAAAAAAAATAATTAACCACCCATATTATCCACTAAAAATGGGTTGGATAATGAACATTTTAAAAACGGATCAAATATGGATAAGAATCATATTATTCATTTAGAAAATGAATAACCATGGGTAACCAATGAATAACTAATAGGTTTAACTTTTATATTTGGAAAGCCTCAAATTGGGGTTCCAAGTTTGAGGATTATGAATTCTCCCAAAAGTGGTTAACCCATTTTTTATCCGTCTTAAATATGGGTTGGATCGGATAGTTTATCCGTTTTTTCATTACTCGTTTTCGACCAGAACCATATCCGACCCGCCAGTTTACCGGTCCTAGTTGACATCACCGGGAAAAAGCCACTATCATTGCTTCTTAACCTTCACGCAAGTTCAATTTTTATAACAAACCCAACACCAAGATGGAAGAGATGAAACTAAAATTGCAACTCCTCTGTTCCCCATTTTCCTCCTCCATTTTCAAAACTCATACCACAACCAAACAATGCAAATCAAAGTCAGTTTTTGTTTTCATAAGTTAAACAACTTCAGTGTGAATAAAATCTCAAATCTTCTAAACTGAGTTGGGGATTTTATAATTTCTGTCATTCTCATGAAATACAAAAAATTATTTACGTAAAGATTGAATATTTAGGTGGGTTTTAATGATAGAAAATGAAGCACGAGAAGTTTAGAAGGGCAATTTTAAGAAAAATTTACAGTACCTTCATTAAATTCTTTATGGTGAGTTTTGGTGGGTTTTGTAAATTGCAGAGGAAGAACGAAACAGGAGTTTGGGCAAGACCAGAGAGGAAGGAGAGGGGAGGGGGGGTCCTGGTAGATTGGGGAAGACCGAAATAAAAGGGAGGCTTGGCAGCTTTTTAAATTTGATAAAAATGGAAATAAGGAACTTACTACTATTATTTTGACACGTGGCACTAAAATATGAATTTATAAAAAATATTTACATGTTTTACTTGCTCAATTTTTCTTGTTAAACACGGGCGAGCACGTAACAAAAGAAGGGTGTATTAGACACAATTTAGAAAGGTTGAGTGTGTAAAATAATTTTCGTTGACAGGAGTGTATAATAGTGATTTGGTCCATAATTCAGGGGTAACTTATGTATTTGCCAATTAAAATTGCTAAATAAGCATATCCAGCTTAAGTATAATAACAACAACTAAGTCCTAATATCAATTAAGTTTATTAATTCTTACCTAATATCATAATTAAGCATGAATGCTTGATTACTTTGGAAATGCGTGGATATTTTCTTTTCAAACGCTATAATTGTTCTCATCTTCATCAAGTGACCCTGATTTAGCATGCTTCCAATTCTACTTAATCAAGATTTTAAAATAGATTAAGTATTACATTTTGAGTATCAGAGTTGGGTCTGAAGATTCATGCAGGAACATAGTGGAAATAATCTTCAAATCAAGTTGGCTCAAAAAGGACAACCCAATATGCAAAATCGAACGTATACTCAAAGTCCACAACACCAAACGCACTATCCACAAGTTCGAAGATTACAGGGACGCAGTGAAGCTACGCGCTACCGTCAACGGCAAGAAAAACCCTCGTTGCGCCGCCGACGGAAACGAACTCTTAAGGTTCTACTGCTCAACCCTCACGTGCTCACTCGGCGCGAAGGGTACATCTAACTTGTGCAGCTCGGTATGTACACCTAGCTGCGGAGTTTGTACCATCATCCGACATGGATTCAAGGAAACAATAATAAGGTTTGTGTGGTCCGCACAACGGCCAGTAGTGGTAGGGCCCACGACTGCCTCGGTGGCGCCACTGATGGACGTATGGCGATGTTGGTCTGTCGGGTGATAGCTGGGAGAGTGAAGCGCGTGGCAGAGGATGCGGCGGCGACGGAGGAGGAGAGTGGTGATTCTGGGTTGTCGGCTGCTGGAAATTTCTATGATTCTGTAGTTGGGTATTCAGATATTTACTCGAACCTCGAGGTGTTATATGTGAGACTCTTTCTTAGCGAAGACGAAGTGGTTTCATCCGACCGGGCAATTCTTCCTTGCTTTGTCGTGATGTACAAAGCTTTGGAATCTTAGGTTTGGCGGTTTTAACATTTGTACTTGAGCTATTTGTTAGGTGTAGTTCTTGGTGTGTCTTATCATTTGCTTAACTACTTTTCTGATTATAAATTATCTTACAACCTATTTATATCTGTATTTATATTTATTTATTTATTATTATAAAAGCACATATATCAAAGTTCTAAATATTAAAAAATAAAAATATTCTCGAAATATTAATCGATCATTTTGCCCTTTAAAATAAATATAATTTATTGAGAATACAAATTCATATTGGATAAAATAGTAAACTTACCTAATATTAATTTATGTAATTCTAAGGACAATCAGTTTCCTACCTTTCAGAAATTAGGTCCGACATATATCCAACATTTCGAACATAGAAGTAAAACTTAGAAAGACTACGACTTCAAGTTGGAGAAAGATTAAAATTATAGGAGAAGACTAATTCTACTTATGTTGACTTAAAGACTAATTTTAATTATTTATTATATTCCTATAACCAATAGAAGAGGATTGAAGTTTTTTTAATTTGTAAATATTATTTTCTTAAAGAGATATATTCTGTGTTTGATAAATTATAATATAAATCAATTAATAATGGTTTGTAATATAAATTAATTAATCATGTATTGTTTAAAATTTATATTGGAATGAATCCTTCTCTTATTAGAACAGAATCCAATTTCAACTTTTTAGCTATTTGAAATGTTATGGGATACGGGTTTGAAGTTTCAAATCTATACTAATCTACATGGATAAGAACACTTTAAACGGTTCTTACCTTATTTTATATATAAACGTTTTCATTGGCGTATTACATTCTTACAAAGTTGCCGCTCAGAACATGTTGTCTTTCTTTTTTCGTTTTGTTTTCCCTTCTTTTCATTATAGATTTATTAGATATATGTTGGATGCTTCTTCACTTATAGGCAGATTGTAGTATTCATCTTTTTGGAAGTTTTGGTTATGTTCTTCTTCTTTTTTTTTGGTAACGCTAATCTGATTCAGTAAAGGTTTTAACTTTGTGTTGCAGAAAATCCTATTACAAATTTTGCTATCTTTGCTTGAAGAACAATGCACTTTCAATTCTCTCTGTCTCACACAAGCTACGTGATAAGTATGAATAAATTTAAACTTGCATGGTAATCATTAGTAGTTTTAATATTTAATTGTTTATATCATACACTATATAATTAATTAGTAATGCTAAGTTAATAGTGAAAAATATCAATAATATTCTTTTGAGGATAAGTCTATTAAATTTATAGGTTATTTTGGTACAATAAATAAAATAGATCTCTAATTAGATTCTTCATCTGCATTTGGTGTTTTTCCTAATTGTAATAGCGTCATTCATGACAATCGCTCGACAGACTTAAATCTACTTTAAATATTATTATTTTTTATTGAACTAAATTATTATTCTGCAATTTGATGATTTATTTGGTGTTGAGGAATAGTAATTATGTCTTGAAGCTGAAATATTTTTTCAAATTGATTTAGTTAAGTTTAAGAAAAAATCGACTATGGTTCAAGTCAGATATTTGGTTTCTTAATTTTAATGAATAGACGTGCTTTTTTGTCTTTTATGTTTGGTTTTTAATACTAGGAAAAACTAATAATATACCATACTCAATAATCTTTTGGATACGATCAAGTCGTAGAAGGTTGGATAGTGCTTTGTACAAACTATAAACATCACTACTGTAGGTTTTGTGCTTTGTATGCTAAAGAGTAAATACATATATTCCTATGTTCGTTGTATTAAGAAGTGGTGACATAGAATAGATTAAAATTGTCACGATCCGGAATTCCCATCCTTGAGATTGTGATGGCGCCTAACAATTCACTTGCTAGACAAGCCAACATTAGCTATATGTATTAACAAATTTTAACAATTTCCAAATTAAATGACAATAACGAAACTTAATAGTCTGAAATAAGGTAATAAGATAATAATTGACAAAATCCAAATACAAATCCCGGAACTGGTGTCACGAATACATGAGCGTCTAAAATACTACAGATAATTGTCTGAAATAAATATAATTGTTGAATCAAAATAAACAGTTAAATGATGTAGAAGGGGACTTCAGGGCTGTGGACGTCGTGCAGCTATACCTCAAGTCTCCATAGATAGCTAGATCTGAGCAAAATCTACTGAAGGCTGCTAGGACCAACTCGGGTATCTGCACAAGAAGTGCAAAGTGTAGTATGAGTACAACCGACCCCATATACTCTGTAAGTGTCGAGCCTAACCTCGACGAAGTAGTGACGAGACTAAGGCGGGTCACTTACATTAATTTGTACGCAATAATAATAATAATAATAACAGAAAAAGCAGGAATGGAAATTAAGCAGTTAATTCATAACAACGAACTCAAAATCCAACTACTAGAGAGTCCAGAATAACAAATCATATAAACGCATCTCAATTACCTATGCAAATCCAACAGTCGCAAACAAATATAACTTTATACAATCCGTTGCGACGTGCAACCCGATCCTAGCATATCATCGTCCGTCAATATCATAATCCGTCCTTATTCCACCTTTTCAACTCATTACCTTTCAATTTCCATTGATGCGTTCAACCTGCCCCGAAAAATTTCAATTAACAATAGCAGTTCAACAACCAAGATTTGCAAGAAGTTCTACATTAAGAGAGTAAACATACGAAGCAATGGAGAATAGCATGATAATCAGAGAATCTCGAACAATTCGGATGTCTCAACTTTACCAACTCCACGATATCTATCCATTTAACAACTTATACAAATGAAACTACATAATTGAAGACAACAAATATTACAAAACTATAAGACAAGCAAGACATAGGACAATTTAGATATGCAAGAAAAGCAATTAGAGACAAGTAGCAAATAAGCATCGTTGTGGGAGGGACGGACAATTTAATACAAGAAATAATAAATGGCAAGTAGCAAATATGGCATGAAAATCAAATAAGCATGTAGCAATTAAGGCAGGAGACAAGATATACTATGAAGTAACAAAGACAGGGAAGCAAGTAATGTAACGGCGTATATACACTCGTCACCTTGCATATACGCTGTTTCATACGAAATTCACATAACATGTAGTTCAAGGGATCCTAATTCCCTCAAATCAAGGTTAGACCCAACACTTACCTCACTCCGCAACTCAGGCAATCAATCAACCACGATCTTGCCTTTTGAACAAGCCTCCAAACCAACCAAATCTAGAAAATTATTGACTAAATAATTCAAAATAAGCTTTAGAAACTACCCACAAATGAAAGAGGTTCAATTTAGGTCATTTTTAAAAAAGTCAACAAAAGTCAACCCTAGACTCGCTTGGTCAAAATCGAGATTCAGACCAAAACCCGATCACCCATTCACCCCCGAGCACAGTTATGTGATTTGTTTCGAAATCCGACCCTAATTTGAGGTCTAAATTCCAACTTTACAAAAATCTCCAATTCTACCCAAATCACTAATTTCTACCATGAAAATCCTAAATTTGATGTTGAAATATCATGAGATGTAATGCGTAATTGAAAAGAAATGGATTAAAGTCATTTATCAAAAAATTTAGGAAGAAAAGTCTCTTGAAAAATCGCCTCTAAGGTCTTTAGGGTTGAGAAATTGTGAGAAATGAACTAAATCCCATTTTTCTCCTCTTTTACCCAGATGCAGATGTCGCAATTGCAATGTCTTGTTCGCAATTGGGAGCACTGCATTTGCGAGACAAGGGTCAAAATGCAAACCCTGTCACAGAAGAGCAAAAGTCGCAAATGCAACTTTGAGGTTGCAAATGCAAACACAGAACCATCGCAAATGCAACCCGTAACTTTGCAAATGCGAAGCAGTACACTAGTGGCCAGTGATCGCAATTGCGACCACTTTCTTCGCAAATGTGAAGGTCCACTGTCCGCAAATGCAAACTATTTCTCGCAAATGCAAAAGATTCTTTGCAAAAGCGAGGCTCGCATTTGCGAGCCATACCTCACAATTGCGAGATCTGCAACAGAGACAGCATCGGTATTGCACCAGTAGATTTTTCCTAAGCAAAACTCATCTGAAACACGTAGAAACTCACCCGAGCCCCTCGGGCTCCAAACCAAACATGCACACAAGTGTAATAATATCATACGAACTTGCACGCACAATCAAATCACCAAAATAACACCTAAATCTATGAATCAATCCTCTAAACAAATGAACTTTCAAAGTGAAACTCAAGAACACTAGAATCACATTTAAGTGTCCAAATCATGTCAAATGAATTCCGAATTGAACCAAATTTTGCAGACAAATTTCAAATAGCAATACAGAAATATTTCAATAACATCAAAATCCAACCCCTTAGCTAAGAAGTCAACTTATGGTCAAACTTAGTAATTATTCAACTTTCAAAAATGCTAGTTTTCAGCAAAATGAGTCAAAACAAATTAGGGACTCCCGAATTCAATCTTGGGCATACGCCCAAATCCCAAATCATGATACGGACCCACCGGGACTGTCAAAACATTGATCCGGGTCTGTTTAAACAAAATATTCACCGTAGTCAACTCAAAATCATTTTTAAGGCTAAAGTTCAATTTTCTTCAATTTTTTACATAAAAATTTTTCGAAAAAAGACACGGACTGCGCATGCATATTGAGGAACACTAAGCGGAGCTATTCGAAGTCTTGTAACGCAGAAATAGAAGCTAAATCTCAAAATGACATATCCGGTCATCACATTCTCCATCTCTAGAACAAACGTTAGTCCAAGTATAATAGGGAAATGACAGTAATACTTAGAGAAATCTCATAATCAGTTTATACACAGTACAAAAATGTACAAATGCTTTCAAATTCAACAATTAAGCTTAATACTGCTAAAATGTGCCAAAGTATAGCTAGCATGAGCAATATTACATCTCTAGGTCTACATAAACAAATATGCATCAAATGCAATGCATCACAATGATACTTCCATGTACTTACGCTCTCAGAGTACTTAATATTACTATCTCAACTCTCACTCATCGTATCAATCACTCAACATTGTACGGTACCTAAGCTCACTGTTGGTATGCCAGACTCCGTAGGGGCGGATCCTGCCCAATCGCTAATAAAACCTACTGCGGCGTGCAACCCGATCCCATCATGAATCAATAATACCTACTGCGGCGTGCAGACCGATCCCATCATGAATCAATAAAACCTGCTACGGCATGCAGCTCGATCCCATCAATATCACTCACAATCAGGCCCTCGGCCTCAACTCAGTCATCAATCTCCAGTTTCTCGGGCTCACAAATCTCATGCCAATCAGCCCAAACAATGATACATGATGTAATAATAAATGATAACAGAGACTAAGATATGATATGCAAATGATGAATCTGACTGAGTACATAATTGCAATTTAGGCAATTAACTCAACATTATAAATGACCTCGGTGGGCCCCATCAGTACAAGCATATAACCTAAACATAATTTCTAACATGGATCACAACTCAATTTATCTAACACGTAGGAATTACATGAATAAAATGAGATTTGATAACTATATAGTACCACGGAAACAACCGAGTCACAATTACCACAGTGCACGACCTCAACACCAACTACATAACATGTAGTTCCGAGATTCAGACCATCGGTATCAAGTTTAGAAGTGTTACTTACCTCAAACCGCACAATTACCTACAAGCCCTTGCCTCGTGAATCGACCTTCGAACGACTCGAATCTAGCCACAAACAACTTAATACAATCAATACAGGCTATGGGAATAAATTCCACATGATAAAGCTAAGTTCTTTAACCAAAGTCAAAAGTCAACCCCAGGCCCACGTCTCGGAACCTGACAAAAATAATAAAATTCGAACATTCATTCAACAACGAGCAGAACCATACCAAAATCATTCAATTCCGACTACAAATCAACACTCAAATCCCCAAATCTTACTCTCTAATATATAGGTCGAAAATCCCCAAATCTCACCTCAAAAACACCAAAACTATGGGGAAAATTTAATGGGTATTCAGTATTAATAGATAAAAAATGATCAAAATTTGCTTACCTCTTGAAATCTAGTGAAAATCCCTCCAAACATCGCCTCGATCCGAGCTCTCAAAGTCCAAAAATGGAGAAAATACTCTAACCCTCATCCTTATGTAATCTGCTAGGCATTTCGCACCTACGAGCCCTTTCACCGGTTCTGCGGCACCGCTTATACGGCACCGCTTCTGCGGAAGTCACTAATGGCCCGACCAACCGCTTCTGCGGTCCCTTACCCGTACCTTCGGGTGCACTTTTGCGGACTTACCCTTCAAGTCACATAATAACAAACGAACATAAAATAAGTGATAAATGGGGGAACAAGGCTACAAGACTATCACTACCCAAAATCCAACTAGTCGTGATGGCACCTAAACCCCAACCGCTAGGTAAGCCAATTAGCAACCATCTAATTCAAATGAGATTTACTAAGAGAAGTAATGATAATACAACTGAACTTTTATACAAAAATCCTAAGGATTGGTAGTAAAAATCATGAGCTTCTATGATTAGAGTTTACAAAGCCGGTAAAATAACTACATCATCTGTTCGAAATGTACATAAATAATTTTTTATAAATCTAAAGCTACCGTGGACAAGAGGCAGCTACAACCAAAACGGAGGTATATCCTCAATGCTAGTTCCCGCCATACACAGCAACATCAGCTCCAAAATTTGCACGCAAGGTGCAGAAGTGTAGTATAACTACAACCGACCCCATGTACTCAATAAGTAACAAACCTAACCTTAGGTTGAAAGCAATGACGAGCTTGGACAACGGTCAGAGTCCAACACCAATAGCCAAGAACAACTCGTAACAATATAATGAAAACAATACAAGTAATACTCAAAGATATGATGCTCAGCTCGTTCCCAATTACGGAAAATAAGCATGCTTCTTAGATATAATAACACCAACATATGAGTATATCAGAAAACTATGATTTTTTCCCAAAAACATTCAACAATAGATAAGATGTTTTATTATCAGATAGCAACACAGTGATAAAGCCATGCACTCATACTTTCAGAGTTTTCAACCTCACTCAGCACGCTCAATCACTTAGCTTTCCATCCCAATCACTCAGCACTCTCAATCACTTGGCACTCACACTCAATAGGTACCAGCGCTCACTGCTGGTATGTCAGACTCCGGAGGGGCGGATCCTACCTAAGCGCTAATATAAGAAAATCATGGCATGTTGCGGCAAGCAGCCCGATCCCATTATGAATCAATAAAGCCTGCTGCGGCGTACAGCCCGATTTCATAAATATCACTCACAATGAGGCCCTCGGCCTCACTCAATCATCATGCGCTCAAGCCTCTCGGCCTCAAAAATATCATGCCATGATGCCCAAACAATGATAACATGATATGACAACAAATGATAATAGAGACTGAGATATGATATGCAAATGAATGAGTATGACTGAGTATGTAATTACAATTGAAGCAAATAACTCAACAGTAGAAATGACTTTAATGGTCCCAACAGGATAATCATATATCCTAAACATGGTTTCTAACAGGGATCATAGCTCAATTACTCTAGCATGTAGAGATTTCATGGATAGAAACAAGATTAGGTAACTGCACAGTATCACATAATCAACCGAGTCATAATTCATATGGTGCATGCCTGTTACCTAGCATGTGCGTCACCTCAACACGAAACACTTAACACGTATATTCAGGAGTTCATATCCTCAGCACCAAGGTTAGAAGTGTTACTTACCTCAAACAAGCCAAATCCAATATCGAGCAAGCCAAACAATACTCTAGAAACGCCATCCCACGTGTATCGACCTCTGATCGACTCAAAACTAGCCAAAAGCAACTCAAGAACATCAAATAATCAAAAGGAAACAAACCCAATCAATAAAATTTAAATCTTTAATCAAAAGCCCAAAGTCAACCAAAAAGTCAAACCCGGGTCCACACCTCAGAACCCGATGAAACTCACAAAATCTGACAACCCGTCCAATTACGAGTCCAACCATACTTGTTTCACTCAAATCCCACTCCGAATCGATGTTCAAAACTCAAAAATTCACTTTATGAAATTTTAGACAAAAACCTCCAAATTTCATTTTGAAATCCTCAATCAAATGCAAAAAATGAAGATGGATTCCTGAAATATAACTAAAACCGAGTACAGAACACTTACCCCAATCCATATTTGATGAAACTAGCCTCCAAAATCACCCAAATCCGAGGTCACCAACTCAAATATGACCAAATGAACAAACCTCAATATTATATGTTTCTGCCCAGCTGTTTTGCCTCGTTTCTCGTGCCAGATCTCGAAACTTGCTTTGATGCTTCCAATGGATTCCTTGTGAAATTTCAGTCAAGTTAGGATTTTGGATCACTCCATTTAACCTTATAATGAAGGACATATGTTGGTTTCAATATTTAGAAATAGTGCATATTTTTAAATACGAATTCAGTGCCAATTTTGTAATTGATCTGAAAAAATCTGGCAATTTAATTCTTAGTAAAATGACCACAAATTCCTCATATGATGTCGAAACTTGATGATTTCAGTTGCTATGGTTCTAAAATCACGATGCGGATCTAATGCTTCAATCAAAACAGAAATTGGAGCTCATTTGCTTAATGTGACACCATATATGCTTGAAGAAACGACGTCGAAATATCAAAAACGAGCGCAACACAATCCAAACCTATTCGAAACTCACCCGAGCCCCTCAGGACTCAGTCTGAAAATACCAAAAAGTTCCATAACATAACACAGACTTACTCGCGACCTCAAATCATGCATAACAACATCAAAATCACAAATCACACCTCAAATCAAACTTAATGAACTTTGGATTATTCAACTTCCAAAACTCCTTCTGAACCTTATCAAATCAAATGAGAATGAACTCAAATTTTTCACAGAAGTCCCAAATGACATAACAAAGCTATTCCAATTCCTGGAACCATTATGCGAATCTGATATCATCAAAGTCAACTCCCGATCAAACTTATGAACATTCCAAACCTTCAAATTTCCAACTTTCGCCAAATAGTGCCGAAACCTTCTAGAAATATCTAAATGAAAATCCAAGCATACGCCCAAGTCCAAAATCACCATGCAGACCTAACAGAACCATCAAAACTCCGATCCGAGGTCAAGTACTAAAAAGTCAAATTTGGTCGACTCTTCCAACTTAAAGCTTCAACAATGAAATTCATTTTTCCAAACTAATTCTAAATCACACGAAAATCGAAACCGACAATATACACAAGTTGTAATCCATCATACGGAGCTACTCATGCCTTCAAACCATTGAGCGAAGTGCAAATGCTCAAAACGACCGATCGGGTCGTTACATTCTCCCTCACTTAAACATATGTTCATCCTCGAACGTGTCAAGAGTCATTCCAAAGCCATCAAAATCCCTATAACTCACCTTGCACATGCTCCGGGGGTGATCCCATATCACCCTAATCCATGTAAGACTGACAATACAACATAACTGAAGAACATTACTTCAACCTTAGTCCGTAAACCTTGGAACCCAATTTCCAACATTTGAAATCCATTACCAGACCCGATGTAACGACCTGACCGGTCGTTTTGAGATTTAATGTCCTGTTCGGAAATATAAGGTCTCGAGCATCTTCGTATTATGTGTTACGACTTGAATGTATGGTAGAGTTCAATCTTCGGATGATTCGGGTCATTTTAGAAGAAGGATTTTTGTTTTAGAAGCTTAAGCGGTAAGAGTTGACCGGAGTTTTGACTATTGTGTAGACAACTCTAAATGACATTTTGATGATTCCAATAGCTTCATATGGTGATTTTGGACTTAGGGGTGCGTCCGAATTTGGATTTGGATGTCCGTAGCGTAATTTGAAGCATTTTCGGCAAAAATATAAAAGTTGAAGTTTTAGAAGGTTAGAGGTTTGACCGGGAGTTGACTTGGTTGATATGAGGCTCAGATTGCGATTTCGAGAGTTGTATTAGCTCCATTATGTTTCTCTCCATTAGCAAAACCCTTTCTTACCCTGCCTTTGGATTCGTTTTTTGTTCGTACACAGTCAATGGAGGCCTTCCCGACATGTGTTGCAACGTCTCCAATAGCATGCTCTTAGAGCTGAGCTAGACCCCTACCCCTAACTTATTTCGGAATGATTTAGAGAGCTGCGAATCAGGCTTTCAGAGTGGTGGAAAGCAGGGCAAGAAGATAAAGTCCAATATGACCCTATGACTTGTATGCAAAATTTGAGGTCAATTGGACTTGATTTGATAGGGTTCGGCATCAAATGTAGAAGTTAAAAGTCTATAAGTTCATTAAGCTTGAATCGATACGCGATTCGTGGTATTAGCATTGTTTGATGTGATTTGAAGGCTCGACTATGTTCGTATTATGTTTTAGGACTTTTTGGTATATTTGGTTGAGGTCCCGGGGGCCTGGGGTGAGTTTCGAATGGTTAACGGATCAATTTTTGGACTTGAGAATGTGTTGAAGTTTTTCTGGTTTCTGTATCTGATTTCCTTGTATGCGATCGCATAGGCTATTTGGGGCAGCTGGGGAGTTTGTTCTATACGATGTCCAATTGGGGCATGCTATCGCATAAGCTGGATGAGTCTAGAGCATCACGAACGTGTGTGAAGGGCCGCGTTCGCGTAGAAGAAGTGAAGCAGCACTTGAGTTCATGCGTTGTTCTTCACGACCGCGTGGAGAGGGACACGATCGTGTAGGTCTGAGGAGGTAGTGGTCCTCGTTCGCAGGTGTAGTGATGCGTTCGCGTAGGCTTGAACTTCTGGGTAGCTGAGTTGTGCTTCGCGATCGCAAGGCAATTTCCGCAATTGCAATGAAGGGTCGTCTGGGCAGAACTTAAAAATTTCAAAACGAGGGTTTGAGTTCATAACACAAATTTGATTTTGGGAGCTCGGTTGGAGGTGATTTTTGGAGAGATTTTCAAGGGAGTGATTGGGGTAAGTGATTCTTACTTAATTTTGGTTAAATTCCATGTTTATTTCTTTGATTTCATCATTTAATTAGTGATTTGGATTGAAAATTGGGGAAAATGGAGGAAAGTTATTAAGCCGAATTTTGGGGATTTGAGCGAGATTTTGGTATTGGATTGTGTAATTCTTGTATGGTTGGACTCTATATCGAATGGGTGTTCAATTTTTGTAATTTTTGGTCGAGTTCCGAGATGCGGGCCCGGGTCGACTTTTTGGAGCGAATTTTCAATTCTTAGCCAAGATCATTATTTCATTATTTAAATTAGTTTCTTATAGTTATATTTATAGTATAAAATTATTTTGGCTAGATTCGAGCCGTTCAGAGTTGGATAATCGAGGGAAAGGCCTTCTAATTGATTGATTGAGCCTGGTTTGAGGTAGTTATCTTGCCTAACCTTGTGTGGGGGAACTACCCCTTAGGATTTGAGTCATTTGTGCTAATTGTGTCATGTGAGGGCCGTGTACACGAGGTGACGAGTACGTGCTCGGGCTTATTTGTGGAAATTTGACCGTTTAGGGCTCTTAGGTTCTTATGTTCATTCGAAATGAAGTTGTTTGTCATGTTAAATCCCCCATTTACTAAATTCACCCTTACGTATCTTAATTGGAAGTAATTGCTTCATGTTCTACCCTTATTGCTGATTAAACTCTTATGTGACTTAACTTAAGTTGTTGGCTCTTTTATCGTCATGCTATCCTTTCCGTAATTTCTTAACTGTACTGAAGTCATGGTTATCATTCCGTAATTACTTAACCATAATTGAAATCATTATTATCTCTTTTGAAATTATTTAACCATAATTGAAATCATTACTATCTCTTCCGTAATTACCTGTCACGCCCCAACCTCGGGGAGCGTGACCGGCGCTCAACCGAGATAACCCGGCCAAGCAAGCTTGATGGATTTCTTTCTACCCAAATCACCCATAAATAAAGAGAATATAAACTTCAATAATTAATACCACGAGGGTTCATGGACAACACTAGTTCCATTACCATTAGATACTTCATTTATAAGTCTTCAAAAACATTTCACAACCATAGTTTTACAGTGGAAGCATGAGATACAATTCGACATCTTTAGTTTAACTTTCTCACACTAATACACAACCCACACTATCTCTACAGAGCCTCTAATAGATATAAAAGAGTTCGATGATAGTGTCAGCAACAAGGCTCCAGCTATACCTCAAAACAGAATACACACGGAACAAAAGATGCACAACCCCGGAAAGAAGCAAGGGTCTCCAAGTTAGCTGAGAAAAGAGTGTACCGCTATCACTGGTCATATGTCTTCCGCTGTGGAACCACCTGCATCCATTAAAGATGCAGCACCACTGGCAAACAGGGACGTTAGTACATGTCGAATAGTACTAGTATGAAAACCAAACACCTATTCAAGGACTTGGAAATACAACATGAATTATGATGAGTTATGGTAACAATAAAAGGCTTAATTAGCCGTTAAAGCCACAGCAAATTTAGTAAGAGCTTTCAATAACATTTGCAAATTTCAAGCCGGGGATCCTCTACAACTATCTTTACACAGAGCGGCCCCACCGCCTCACCCCAATGTATGTGGGTGGAGGTGCAATCACAATACCAGAAACTCTACACAAAGTGGCTACGCCGCCTCACCCCAATGTATACTGGTGGAGGTGTACTCACAATACCACAACACTACATAAAGCGGCCCCGCTGCTTCACCCCAATATATACGAGTGGAGGTGTACTCCCAATATCACAACACTACACAAAGCGGCCCCGCCGCCTCACCCCAATATATACTGGTGGAGGTGTACTCACAATACCACAATTTAGGGTCCAAAACTATAATAGTTTGTACAAAAGAGTTCCCTTTCAAATCAACCATTTGGCACATTTGGCCTTAATTGTGTATATTCATAAGGTTTCATCATATAAGAAATAAGTGCTAAATCACATTGATTTTATACAATACCATCATCCCACAAAGGGTATAACATAATTAAGTCACAATAGACAATCTTTAACACATGAGAGTTTGGGTACGTTATGCAATTTGAGAATCAATTTACTAGCTTGAACATCCCACATCAATAGCGTTTCAAGTTAGACTACACATGATAGAATTTTACAAGCGATCGGGAATTCCGATACTAGAAGAAGAGTTTAGCCTTAATACCTCGAAAGAGCTTCCCTTAATTCACTACACAGTTTTGAAAATCCTAGCAACTTCGATCTATTTAGAGACATAGCAAAATTGAACACAAATTAGGAAAATATTCATGGTATCAGCTCATTGGAGCATTTTATCAAACACTAGGCGTGCATTAAGGCTTTAAGGTCCTCCTATGGTGGATTCTTTCACCCCACTACCCAAAGTTCCTATAAAAGTGCTCAACAATCTTCCCACTACCGTAGATGGTACATGCATGTAAAATAAATAACTCCCACACCCAAGAATTGCTTTACTAATTACCCATTTTTAGTTAAATTTCGAAATTAAGGGACAGGGTATAGAATCTTACCTTTTGGTTGAAGACCTTGTGAATTATCCTAGAGAAATCTTTAAGGTTTGAGCAAAGATTGATGATCAAATCACTTAGAACTCCTTCTCTCTCTAAACCACCTTCCTCTCTCTCTAAAACATAAGTTTGAACCTTCCAAAATGACCTTTAACAGTGTTTATAACAATGGGGTCAGGATTATAAAACTAGAAAAATGAAGCTCCGAACACCTTCTGCGGTCGCATGCGCGACCGCATAATCCTTTTGCGGTCCGCAAAATGGGCCGCGAAATGGCCCCCGGAACTGGGCACTCCTACCCCACTCTACAGCCATTATGCGGTCCGCAGACCTATTCTTCGATCGCATAATGCGCTGTAGAACCTTCCTCCGAAAAAATCTTCATGCTGGTTCCGCGGTCGATGTGCGGCCCGCGAAATGGTTTTGCAACCGCATAATTGACCGCACAATACCATCCAAACTTTCCCAGTTTCCTGCTTCACTCTGCGACCATTCTACGGCCCGCAGAGTGATTCTACGGCCGCATAGTGGGCCGCAGAAATGTCTTCTTCTGCCAAAAATTCTCCTTTACTCCCTAGCGCACTGTTCAACCCAAAACGTTCGTACCGCACCATCACCAAACATATTGCCTACCTCGCCACCACGGAACCTCTGGTTTTAGGTGAAATTTTATGGGGCCTTACATTACCCCTTTAAATGTTGACATATTCTTATTTGGGGTCATTGATTCATGCTATCTCTTTTATTGTCAAATTGCACTTTCATGGAATCATTGTTACACATTACCTCTCCCATGTTGAATTATTTTTGTTGAGACTATTATTTCCCTGTTGTATCTTTCTCTATGAGTTCGTTCTTCCGTTTCTTTGTGTTCTAAAGTTCTTGTGTTGATTTACTTGTCATATTCTCGTGTTGTTGTTGTTGTTATTGTTGTTGTTGTTGTTGTATTCAGTGTTGTTGAGCCGAGGGCTATACGTGATTGTGATATTGAAACTATTTTGAGAAAATGTTGTGGCAAGTGGGCACATATTGTGAAAGTCATTTATTTGAGTTGTTATGTTTTTGGCATACGTGTTTTGCTAAGAAAATTGTTATGTGTTTGCATGAGGTTTCTGCCGTGCGGTTGTTATTGTGTTGCACAAGGTTTCTGCCGCGCTGATGTTATTATTGATACGCATACGGTGCTATTAGGTATGCGTGTTAAAACGCATGCGGTGAGATAAGATAGGCTTGAAACGCGTGGCTAGTAGGGCTAAAACATGGGATGCTATTTCGGGAAAATGATTTTTAAAAAACTAAATATAAAGGCTTTCGCGGTGATATAAGGAAAGTTGTGATTCATTTTTACGATTTGAGACTACGAGGCGGTACCTCGGGCGGGCTCCTGTTGTCATTTCCCCTTTTCTGCGCACTTGTCTTTGATTGTTGTTTTCCTTAGCATACTATTAATTGTTTTCCTCCATGTTGCACTATTTGCTCAGTTCTATGTAGCTAATCTTGTTATGTCGGTCGTTGCTTCAAACTTCATTGCTGCTTTTGTTATACTGTACATTTTGTGGTGATCGTTCCTTATGTTACATTCATTGACTCTACTCTTATTTGTTGGCTGGAATTATGGTAGAACACTTGCACAAGCATACACGTAGTTAAATCACTCATTCGGTTTTAAAAGGTGAATCTTGACGAAATTAACCATCATACGTACTCTTGTCTTCTTGCCTTCTGTGTGAGGATTGTTCTATTGGCACGTGAGTCGTCAGTGAGGTTATGAGTTGTAATGTGGTTACAAGATGCCAAGTGATTAAGGTTCATAAATTGGGACCCGTGAGCTGTGATTATGAGGTTTGGTACCTCGTGAAAATGCTTGAACAAATCTATTGTGAAAGCAGTTGTCCTTATTGAGTTGTTGTTAGTTTTCCCTTTATTTGGTTTTCCCGGACTTGGACTGTAATCAGTTACTTAACAACATTATTACCTGACTGCTTCCTGTTGAATATTGTTGTTACAAGTGTATCATTGCAAGTATTGATTTGTATTCCTTTTCCTGCTTAGCTTTATATTAATATTGTTTCTCTATTAGTCCATCTACACACTTATTCAGGTTGTTTAGTCTGATAGGTGTTTTGATTGTCCCTTGTCATTACTCCACTGAGGTTAGTCTTGATACTTATTGGGTACCGCTTGGTGTACTCATACTACGCTTCTGCATATTTTTGTGCAGATCCAGGTGCCACGGTTATTGTCGATTATTAGCTGGCTGGTCGAGCTATGGATACTCAAGATAAACCTGTCGTCGCATCCACAGGCCTAGGAGTCACCTTCTGAGATTTTTCTTGTACTATTTAATTCTATACCAAACAGTTGTATTTAAGGATTTTCTAGCAAACTCAGTAGAGTTATGACTTGTACTACGGGTTTTGGGAATTGTAACTTATGTATGAAGATTTCTATCTCATATTTTATCATTGATGGTCGAATTCTTCTATTAATTTAGTAAGTGTTAGGCTTACTTAGTTTTAGAGACGACGTGTCGTCACAACATCCTACGGAGGAAAATTGGGGTTGTGACACCCGAATCTCGCGTCTGCATGATGTATAAGTCTGAACAAGCTGTATCAAACCATAACCATAACCCAAGATGAAATCACATGATATACCACATAACTCGCATACTCGTAGCAATAATTTCTAATCACCGTAGCTGCCTAAGAACAAACCTAGTACTGGTAATGAACCTCTTATCAAATAAAACTTCGTTCAAAACTTTTGTACACTACCGACGATGAAAGAAACACATAGAAACACATAACCACTCATCATATCAACAAATCATGGAGCTCTCTCACCCAACTAGAACCATAGCCCAAATTCTAAGCTGACTTCCGATATTACTCTTCCAAATGTAATGTAATCAAATTAGAAAGCAATCATTTCAGGCCCAAAGAATTCATCTCATTAAATCCAAGCTACTCTACTGACATGCCACACTAATACCACTAGAGCCACAAACCATGCAATCCGTGCACCAATAGGCAACAATTCAAATGTACTCAATTAGGGAAAATGACTCAAATGAGAGAACCATCCCGCAAGCTCAACAAGTACCACCACAACTCACTCCTATGAACCCATCACACATAGTAGGACCAAGGAACACGAATCTAACACAAAGGATCATATCCAAATATAGCCCCGCTGCAATGCGTGACCCATCCAAATAGCGGTCCATATGAAATACCTCAAGCCACAATGCTCAAAATCAACAAATACACGCAATTTGACATCAAGTACACGAAGTGCATGACCATAACCATGGAGAAGCCAATAACACAATATACTACAGCCTGAAAAGAACATAACCAAGGAGCAATCAACTATTCAATACCCCAATAATCATCTTGCTCAAATTTTGCTGCAAGGCCCAAACAGAATCGGATCATGTGTGCATATAACCAATGAATCACCACCCCTCGTAGCATAGAATAGTAATACAAAGCACATATCAGAACACAAACAAGATCAACTCTAACCGAATGACTCACCCCTCAACACTAACAGTTCTGAGCCAGTAAATCAATAGGCCCCCAAATCAACTCTAGTCATCTCCAAATGGATAAATGGCCCTTCGAAAGTCCACAATGACCTAACCATAGAATGTACTACCAGTTGGATAACCTTGACCACATCTTCACAGTCCACAACCACGAAACAATCTGCTTTTAAGGACCCCTAGTCTCCAAATCCATAGAACGCATGAATCACCATAGCTGATCCTAACTCCGCCACTCGAATGACTAATACATCTATCATATATAATCACCCCCACGAGAAATACTTCCATAATTCTTCCATGCCATATAGCAAAATCTGAACATCAGCAGTCGATCAATCAGGCGAGTACCGTAATACCAATGAAGCATCCGTAAGTCAAAAACACAGTGCGCCTTCTGAAATGCGCACCCTTCTCAGGAAATACCAAGTAGTAATAGCATTCATCTAGTCATTTGAAACCGTCCATGTTGTCTAAGAATTCCTGACCTTCCCTTCCAAAACTGAACCGTGATCTTGCACATGCAAATCTCAATCTCACACAACACACAGCGTCTACCATGCCATAATTTGAAAAGCACGAGAATCTCATAATCAACTCTGAGTCACCAGCAGAATACATACTCGATCAGTCAGAACCTTCCATTTGATTCCATCTAGGAGAAAATCACAATACGCAACATGTTCCTCATACCTGTAGGATATATCAATCTCAAACCGAGCTAGAAACCATCGAGAACTCTTCGAAACCCATTTGCACATAACCAAGCCATCAAAACTGAATGTCTCTAACTCAACCAAGCCATGCATGTTGCCAAGCCTAAGAGTTTTGCCACAAAACAAATGTAGAGACTCACCATATTATAAGTACCCAAAGAACCGATTATATCCATTACTGTGCTGATCCAACCTACTACCAAACTGTCATATTTCTCTGAGTTTCTTCCGAATTATCCTCAAGTTAATACTCTTCCTTGCCAGTACACTATCATCCTTAACCCAAAGCTCACTACAAGAGATCCTAGCATAAAACCGCACCGTCTTAAGGCACATAAGCCGTTGTATTCCCTCTCAGTACCCCAAAAGTACCACAACCGAGTCACTCACTCTAGAGACTTTATGTGAATCTAAAACTGTTTCCTTTATCTTCCTAATAATAAAATGTAGAATCCATAATGATATGGGAAAATTCTCAGATCTTAGCCACATACAAATCCGAAAAATTCTCAAATGCCACATATGAATCTTGAATCCAATAGAACCTTCTCAAGAGTCATCCACTCTGCTCAAGTCTCAAATGCACCGCCCAAACGGGCCGAACGACTTGTGCCCCATTAGCACGACAACAACCAAAGAAGTAACCCCGCTTTAACGCAATCGAGCAAATTCCTACTCCATGCGCACTACATCCTTCACGAATGATAACTCAATCACTCCATGATTCCCATGTACCCATAAAGTGTAATACACCATGCATCCAGAAATTTTCTTGCTAATGTCATCCTCAAAACCACCCTCTACAAGTCATTGCCGATCCACAAGTATGCCTCAGACCAAAACCAATACAACACGTAATCATGCAATCAAATCGTTGATACCAGACTCCCCCACTTGGCTCAAAGCCATAGATCAAAATACTCGATAACTCACAATGCTCATACTCTATTACTGCCATAATACCGCAGTGAGATTCAACTAAATCCTTCCTAATCATGTAACACAAACCATATAATACCTCAAATCATCCCTAAGCTTGCATTCATCCTCGTGACAGTCAAGTCGACTTTCTCAACCAATCCAAACACAAATCATAACTCCTATAACCCACTGGTAGAAAACAAAGCCTCCACACAAGATCATAAGGATCACACCTTCGTAGACCACCCTGCAGGAGATAACCCACCTGCTTAGCCTCAAATTGGCATCTTTCTATACCCTTTCGCAGTCACAATTACTATGCAATCACTTAATCTTCCTGAGTCTGAACTCATCAACAAGACATGAGAATCTAATTCGTTCCACAACTAAAAAACTTGAAAAATCCTTTAACACACTCATAACTCGAGACTATACGTCACATCAAGACAGAAATCAAGCACCCAATAGTCCTTTTTACTTCTCAATCAAACTCTTCTCGTCACATTCAAACCATCTGAACACATCCCGCAGTCACATCATACTCATCATATAGCCATCCAACCACTCATCGAGCCATAAATTCCACTCATAGGGACATAACCGGACATATAAGTCCAAAAGCACATGCTCACACCACCGAAATCACGGTGCTCAAGCTATAGTCAAATCCCGGCCTCAAGTCCTCCAGACTGGCCCATCATGAGCACACAGAAAACACATATCGCACCTCATCCATGGAATCACAAGCCGTTGATGCACAGCTGATACCGAGCGCTCACATACGCATACTAGTGAGTGGAAGGAATTCAAAGTGATACACTTCAATCTGAATCAAGTACATCATCATACCAATCCGCAAGACTCTACTAGACACTTGCTCATGACTCGTAGAACTTATGAACCTAGAGCACTGATACCAACTTGTCACGACCTAAATTTCAACTAGTCGTGATGGAACCTAACCCCCAACCGCCAGGTAAGCCAATTAGCAACCATCCAATTCAAATGAGATTTACTAAGAGAAGTAATGATAATACAACTGAACTTTTATACAAAAATCCCAAGGATTGGTACTACAAATCATAAGCTTCTAAGATTAGAGTTTACAAAGCTGGTATGAAATAAATACATCATATGTTCGAAATGTACATAAACAGATTTTTATAAATCTAAAGCTACCGTAGACAAGAGGCAGCTACAACCGGAACATAACATCCTCAATGCCAACTCCCTCCATACACAGCAACATCAGCTCCAAAATCTGCACTCAAGGTGCAGAAGTGTAGCATGAGTACAACCGACCCCATCTACTCAATAGGTAACAAACCTAACTTTAGGTTGAAAGTAATGGCGAGCTTGGACAACGGTCAGAGTCCAACACCAATAGCTAAGAACAATCGTAACAATACAATGAAAACAGTACAAGTAATACTCAAAGATATGATGCTCAGCTCGTTCTCAGTTACAGAAAATAGGCATGCTTCTTAGATATAACAGTAAAAACTTAAATATTACACCGAAATCACCAACATATAAGTATATCAGAAAACTATGATTTTTTCCCAAAAACTTTCAACAATAGATAAGATATTTTATTATCAGATAGCATGAGGAAAGTACATCTTTATGCCTACATGTCAATGTGCATGTGAAGTCATGAATGTCACAATACCTTAAACATGAGGAAATGCATCTCTATGCCTACATGCCAAGTATGCATGTCAACTGTAATGCAACATAGTGAAAAATCCATGTACTCATACTCTCGGAGTATTCAACCTCACTCAGCACGCTCAATCACTCAACACTTCTCAATCACTCAGCACTCTCAATCACTCAGCACCTCTTAATCACTCAACACCTCCTAATGCAAAAACAAGATTAGGTAACTACACAGTACCACAAAATCAACCGAGTCATAATTCACACGGTGCACGCCCACACGCCCGTCACCTAGCATGTACAACACCTCAACACCAAACACATAACACGTATATTCAGGGGTTCATGCCCCCAACACCAAGTTTAGAAGTATTACTTACCTCGAACAAGCCAAATTAAATACCGGGCAAGCCAAATAATACTCTAAAAACGTCATCCTGCGCATACTGACCTCCGAACGGCTCAAAACTAGCCAAAAGAAACTCTAGAACATCAAATAATGCCAAAAAAACAAACTCAATTGATAAAGGTTGTATCATTAATCAAAAGCCCAAAGTCAACCACAAAGTCAAACCCGGGCCCGCAACTCAAAATCCAAGGAAACTTATAAAATTTGATAATCCGTTCAATTACGAGTCCAACCATACTAGTTTCACT
>MCJB01013604.1:69221-116110 GCA_002018475.1 Nicotiana obtusifolia | reverse complement strand
GGATGAGAATACTTAAATCTTCTTCGATATGAGTCATTCATGTGAAAAGGGTAGATTTAATCATATTTATCAATTTGGAGTGGAGCAGTTCGAATTTGATGAAACAATCCAATAACCGTTCATTCAATTCTAATCATGCCGAAAAATATAAAGAAGGACCCTACATACATCGTTGATAGACTATACGCGTCTTCCGGGTCCTTGAACACCTTATGAATGGCTACCTACACAAAATGAACTATTTGAGATCAAATCAAACTCATAGCTCATGAGAGTCTTCACTTAGACATTTAAGCAAGCAACTCGCGGGCATAAGTTCGTAGGCTCTTTTGTAGCTCAATTTTCCCGCAAAGCACTACAAAATTTTTACTTTCCTACTCCCCCTCATCAGTGAAATCCTATCCATACCACCATAACTCCAAGCAACATGTTACAACTACATAAAACAGCCCAACAAGAAATCCAAGTCCATAAGAATTCACAAGAATAACAAAAGCTCATTCTATGGGGGGTTTCTACCCAATTTCTAGGTTTAATTACTTGTAAGGCTCAAAGAGATGAAGAGAAGGTTAAATCATACCTTAAATGCTGAATAATACTCTACAACTTGAGTTACTTCAAGACAAAACTTTCTTCCAAAAATCAAAACAACAAGAAGTCTATGATATTATGATTGTCTTGTGATTCCTTATGTTGTAATCACTTGATTTGCCTTTGAAATTGATTGTGATTGATGGAGAATAATTTGGGAGAGTATTAGGGCTGATCTAGGGTTTTGTCCTGATGAAAATGAGGGCCAAACACGTTGGAGGCTCAATTTATATCACTTAAGTGGGGCCCACGGTTCTGTGGCAGTTTGCACCCTTGTACGGAAATGCAAATTTCTCTCTACTCGGATGTCGTATCGACAAACGGTTAAATGCGCTGGAAACTAGACTCGTAGATCTTCGATTTGATAGGTGGATCACCCCATAACTCCAAGTATATTGAGAGAAAATCTCTTTCACATTTGACCCAAATTTCAGTGAAATTTACAAGCTTGTGACAAACCTTTTTTTTTTTTTTTCAACTTCCGTGTCACAACTCATTTGACTTCAAAACTTAACGTATGACTATCATCCTATTTAAATACCTCAAAAAAACAAATACCTTCTTACCATGTTAGCAACCTTACGGTACGACAACGCACGAACACACAAGGTGTAACAATGTTATAAGGCCATAAGATCATCGTAATAAGATACTGTTAGGCCGAGTATTCAGTGTCCTAATTAATTAAAATTTGTGCAGCATAAGGCTAACTTAAGGGGATGTTCCTTCTAATAAGAAATCATGACTCAATTCGAGACCTTTAATTAAAGATGAAATATTTTTATTCATTTCCTCACAATATTGGTAAAATTAACAAAGGTTGTGATGGTATTCCTTTACTAAATATTCAGTGATGACTTAGTCGATTTTAGCATACGAATTTACAATTACCGTGGTGAGCTCAGAGCCACAAAGTTTAACTATAGCTTTCTTTGACAAAATGGACGCGAGGAGCATTAACAATCCACAATGTTAGTTGTATCACCTTAATATTTTCGCCTAACCAGACCTATCACCTATATCGCTTTAAAAAATTAAAATTGGTGGTCCCGCTTAACCATGCTCGTAAAGAAAAGGATAAAGTGCAAGGAATTTAGCCCACTGAAGAGTATAAGAGCATAACATAATTCACAAAGAAGGAACAGAACTCACTACTTTCTTGATTTTTATAGCTTTTTCAGATGGCTACTCCAGTGAAAGTATATGGACCGACCTTATCAACTGCAGTTTCAAGAGTTCTAGCTTGTCTTCTTGAAAAAGATGTCCAGTTTCAGCTTCTCCCAGTTAATATGGCCAAAGGGGAACATAAGAAACCTGACTATCTCAAAATTCAGGTAAGTGTTTAGACTCTTTTTTTTTTTAAGAAAAACAATTTGTCTACTCTATTTATCTCTTATATTATCCTGATTTAAAACAGCCCTTTGGACAAGTCCCAGCTTTTCAAGACGAGAACATCACTCTGTTTGGTAATTACACTTCAGTCTCTGCATTTGCCAAGAATTCTTCAATTATATGGTAGTATGTAATAGGTTATGCATATACTGGTGCACAATTTGTGTCTTGTTATTTTGTATGGTTATACTAAGATGGAATTTGGGTCTTACATTGTTGTTGACGATGCTTATTCTAATAAACAATGATGTTTTATACTTCAATACCACAAGAGAGTGGGGTGATTTCTGTGGTACTTAAGTATTGCGTGCACTGATTTATTGAAGAACCTGGTTCTTCTATGTGTTTCTTATACTAGAATTGCGGAATAAAGTAATGCAGAAAGTAAAGAACACTGTGATTTTTATGTGGAAAACACCCGGCTCAAAACGTGTAAAAACCACGACCTACTACCCAGTAAGATTTTTCCTAAACACTTCACTAAACTCACTAAACTCTAAGCTAAAACAAAGTCTATAAAACTCTTGCAAACCTAAGGATTAAACTCTAACCCTTGTAGCAACATACCGGAGGCTGTTTCGACTACTTCAAATTAATATAACAACTCAAGTACCTAGTATACCTGCTTCTAAAGAAAGCTGAAATGTACAACTTGAAATATCTACTATTTTGAACTAGAAATAAAGACACACATAAAACTCTTTATGAAACTAGTTCTTCAATCCAATTCGTGTAGCTTCAGGATCGCACCCTAGAATCTTACAGGAATTAGTCACAAAATGCTTTGCTATTTTGCTCTCGATTCTTGCTTTGCTTCAGTATGCGTGTGTATTCGTTCCTGTAAAAGAGAACACCACTGATATATATGGAGTTAGTAAATAAAGAGTAACTAGAAGTCTATTGCCTTAGTCTTCCATGGTGAAAGAGTTCTAGTTAACTTTAACCTCTAACTCTTTCCTTATCTTGGATAAAGTTCTCTCCAAATAAGGAGTTTTGCTCCTTATTACATATGCAATTTTTTTTCGTTCAAGGTTTAGCTACCTGGGGAGAGGGATGAGAGTAATCTTTTTCCAATAGGCTAGTTGCCTATTGCAGGAGTTCCTGACCTGAAAGGACACTAGCAAGATGATACTGAATGTGAACAAAGTCAAGGAGATGGAATCAACTCAATAGAATTAAGTTTTTTTTATGACTGCTGAAGTGACCGAACAAAATGTTGGATTGATTCAATACCGAATCTTAGATCGCCATAGACGACTAATGGTAGGGGCTGCATTTTTCGAAAAGAAAGATAGTGGCAAAAGGATGTTAATCAAGAACCGACGTCTCATGCCGACCCCGTCTGCAGTTGCTACTTATCCTGTAAGCCTTCTATGGTTGCAAATCCCTTCCATTCGGCCCAAGCATTCTTTCGATTACGTCTGCTTTTGATTATGTTATTTCGTTAGCCTTAGTTAGTCGTTTAGTCAAAGTCGTACGTATGCCCCTTTCGAATTGTTCTATCATTCCAAGTAGGAGCTGGGGTGCGAACAGAGAACTATGGTATAGCGAGTTCATTTGCTTGCAGTTGGGTTACTACCATCCCACTAACCAATAGTATCACACTTTGTGAAGTGTCTCTCTGGTATTGGGATAACTTCAAGCCCCTTAGCTCTCTTGTATCAGGCTTAGGCCCTTTTCCTCTTTCAAGGGGACTAGAGGGGAATGCAACTACTGAAACAGCAACTCAAACAAAATCCCGAGAGAAAAATAAAAGATTAGTGAGGTAAGGTCTATAGACTCTAAGGCAGGAGGCTTGAAAGGAAGAGCACTCCTATTTACTTTTGGGAGAAATCCTAGACACCTTAGACACCGGATCCTCGGTAGGACTTTTATTTGATAGGCATCAGGGGATTTGAGGTTTTGGGGTTTCACTCGCAGACCCAGCCCTAACGCTTCCATAAGTCTCTTATCCTAAGTTTCTTTCTTTCCATGAGTCAAGTTCTTCGACAGGATCATCCCGACTGAGGGCTAATCATAGATCTACTATGGTTTTTTTTTTTAATTATTATTTTTTTTTTAATCTTATTTCCGGTTAAAAGCCTTCTCTGGAAGCATTATGTTGAGTCACTCCAAGAGTAGAATCAGCAGCTCACCTCACGTTTTAGGAACCAAATGAGGAATCACACGTAGACGGACCTGAGCATTCTCCTGCTCTACGGAGCCCTCTGGAGCTAGAGTTGGGGCTGCTTGACGCTCTTTTCCGTTCGAGTGAATTGAAGTACTTCAGCTCGGATTTCTTTGATCAAATGGAATAATAAATGCCTGCCTTTAGCGACTTTGTTCGGTCATTCCTTCTTTACTTGTTCGCTATGGCTTGAGAGTTAATCGCACGAGAGAGTAAGTGAGAGATTGAGATTTAATCACTTAGATAGAAGCATGTTAGATGACGAAACGATGACTTCATGCTTATATTCTAAATTTGAGATATCCGACCTTAAGAAATGACGTAAGCGATAGATGGAATCGTTTAGTAGGCTAGTTTCCATTTTCGATTGAGAAAGCAGCGGGCTCAGTGAGCTCTCCAATAGTGCACGAAACGGGGCCGGAAAGACGGATCATAAAATAAAAAAAGAAAAAGCAGACATGAACAGTTTGACGCTTTAAACAAGCAAGTTATGGCTTCTTTTTTAGCACCCTAATTCTCTTATTGGCTTTGATACCATGAAATAAAATAGAGAAAAAGACCTTCAAGAGAATAAATAAATAAATAAAATCATTTTCAAGAGACAAACTCCAGTGAACCCCTTTCCTCCCATTCATTGCCCTTTGAAAGAAGTCAAAATAAAAAATAAAAAGAATATAATGCTCTAGTCAATAACCACTTTTACTTATATCTTTTATGTGCATGCCTTTTGCTTGTTTCCAACTGTGATCTGTGTACTGCATCTATGAACTTGGTTCATGCATGTCAATCATCAAAACCTATAATGCTCAAGTCAACAAAAAAATTGGTTTTACTTTTCGAAACATGATACTACTTGATGATCTATATAGTACGGAATTTAGGTCTTATATTGTTGCTCATGATGCTTATACTAGCATGCAATTTGGGTCTTACATTGTTGTTAATGATGCTTATACTAGCATGGAATTTGGGTCTACGTTGTTCTTGATAATGTGTACAGTAGTATGGTAATTGGGTCTTACATTAATTGGTTGGTGATACATATAATACTAGTATGGAATTTGGGTCTTATATTAATGTTATTTCTGATGTGTCGTTGTTGATGATGCTTACAGCTTATACTAGTATGGATGACCCAGTCTTGCATTGTTGTTCATGATGCTTACACATACTAGTATGCAAATTTGGGTATTTACACTGTTTCTTAATGCTTATATATGGAATTTAGTTCTTTCATTGCTGTTCATGATGCTTATGCTAGTGTGGAATTTGTGTGTTACTTGCTGTTCATGATGCTTATTGATATGGAATTTGGGTCTTATAACGTGTTGATGATGCTTGTAATGGTATGGAGTTTGGGTTTTACATTATTTTCTGTCTTGTGTTTGGTAAACCCAGAATCCAGATCTATAAATAGGTACATATGTGACAAATATGGCAGTCAAGGGAACAAGGGGCTGTACGGAACAAACCCGTTAGAGAAAGCATCTATAGATCAATGGATAGAGGCAGAAGGACAAAGCTTCAATCCACCAAGTTCAATTCTCGTATTCCAGTTGGCTTTTGCACCGCGAATGAAAATCAAACAAGATGAGAACTTGATCAGACAGAATGAAGAGAAGCTCAAAAAAGTGCTTGATGTGTATGAAAAGAGGCTCGGAGAGAGTCAGTACTTGGCCGGAGATGCATTCACATTGGCTGATCTCTCTCACCTTCCAAACATCCAATATTTGGTGAACGGGACAGACAGAGAAGAGCTCTTCACTTCAAGAAAGAACGTGGGAAGGTGGTGGGATAAGATATCTAGCCGAGAATCGTGGAAGAAGGTAGTCGATATGCAAACCTCACCCCCTCCCTCCTAAGACTTGTTGAAATCGTTTGTTTTCATAGATTGTATCGTTCTGTTGTTTGTGATGTTGAGAGTTTTATTTTCTCCAGTTAGACTAACTACATCCCCATCTATGGGTTGAATTATGATTAATAGTTTAGACTACCTACAGCTGCATTTGTCATTTGTGAGTCTTTTGTGGATATATAAAAGACTCCATTTTCTTTTATAGAAGTGTCAAAATGTGGACATCAGGTGACATCCTAATGCTAAAAAAGATCTATTTTTGCTATAAGTTGTAGAACTTTAGAATTTTATGATGCCTGAAGTTTGATAAACAAGACCATCTTATAAGCACGAGGTTAGCCTTGGAAAACACATGCAAAAAGCTGCATTTTTGAAATAGTACTGGACTAGTTTACATCAGCTATAGCAATGTTTGATCCATGGAAAAAGCTGCACTTTTGAACTATGTTGGAATGCAAAATTTACAAGTTGATCTCCTCTTGCAAAATGAAGTATACACCCTGCTTCTTTTCTACCTTTAGTAGCAAGATGTAATCTGCATTCTTTCCTTGTACTCTTTCATCTCCTTCTGGTACCTCTCCTTGTCTTTCACCCCATAGTCCTGATATACCTGTATAAACTAACAATCAGCATCAAACTCTCTCAATGCTACTAGGTAGTGAAAATTCTGAGGAAATTAGAGTCGGCTATATGAATTCTCATTGTCCATGTCACTTCATTTAAGCTCGTTCGACTCCAATATTATAAAATTTTAGTTTCTCTAATGATCGAGTTTGAGTATGCTTACCCTTTTTTCTTCGGGAGAGAGATTGTTCCAAGATTCTCCTATCATCTTTGTGAATTCCCTCTCTCTACTTGGATAGAGAGATTTGAGCATGGAATGTTTTTCAGCAAAGAAAAAGTTGTATCCACTCCTATTAGGTTTCGGGCGATTAGGGTCTCCTCCCTTCTTCCTCCTGTTCCTCCGTCCCGAGTGGTGGTGAGGTGGTGGATTGTAAGGTACAATTGCAGTGCAATTTTGCGCGGTTGCTTTAGAAGAAGAGGGAGCAGCAGGTTGGTTTGGATGGTAAAGTACTCCATTGAGAACCTCAGATCCCATTTTGATGGACACCAAATAACCACAGTCAAATTTGCCATCAATTGTCCCTTCAGCTTGGAAACTCTGTGAAACTAAATACACAAGAAAATTCAGGATATCCAATGTGATCAACCATTGAATATTGTAATAGTAACATTTTACCCAAAAAAAAAAAAACAAGATATTCTACTAATTTGAAAGACCAAGGAAGGGGATTGTAAAATTTTGAATCTACACCCGCAAATACTATTAGGGGTCCTTTGGATCGAGAACAAATTATGTTGGGATTATTTATCCTGGAATAAGTTATACTATCATTAGTTATGCTTTAGTTATCCTGACATTATTTCTTTGTCCTGGGATTAGTATTCCACCATCTAACAGGTATAAGTTATCTCGGTACTATTTTTTAATCCTGGGATATTAACCAAATAAGAGATAAGACGATACTAAATTTTTATATCAGAATTATTTTTGCTTATCCATCATACCAAATGACCCCTTCGGTTACAAGTCTTTGTTTTAATAATGTAATGTAACAACACTTAGTTGGTTACAAGTCTTTGTTTTAATAATGTAGTGTAACAACACTTAGTTGGTTACTGGAAAAGTCTTAAAGCTGGTTAACCGAAATTCAATGTAACGCAGAGAAAGTAGTGAAGATAAATTTGCTCCAATCAATTATCCATTTATATAAAAGTGATAAAATTGCAGGAATAAGCCTCTCATAGTCATTGTTAGATGGACACTGCTAGGGATAGATGTCTATTTTAGGTGTGTACGTATTCGATATGGATACTTGAATTTTTATAAGTTTTACTGTATTTGAAGAAGTCGCAGAGGTGGATGGAATTGGTTCATCGACTGAACTCAATATTTTTGACTCACAATACTTTTATATATATATATATATATATTCTAAACTTATAATTTTAGAAGGACAATAACGATTGAAACCATGACGTTTGAATTTTAGGATTCGTCTCTAACCGGATGTATTCACACCTATTATTACATATGTTCGACATAAATACACCAAGATAAATGCAAGATATTATGAAACATAACTGATATTTATACCGTTACAAAGTTAAATATCGAAGGGTTGATTTGACTTGGAAGGCACTCGAGTTAAATAGTAGTTTTTAGAGGCAAAAAGATCGAGTCAATGAGTAGGATCCCAAATAGAAAAAGATCTATTTCAAAAGTAGAAACTTACCGATCAGAAAATCTGCACCTCAAATGTACAAATCCACGAGAACAATTTAGCACCACAAGCCATAGACAAGAAGACAAACATAAACAAAAGTAACGAGGTATGAAATTCAACAACGTTTTATTTTAGCCGAAGTACTTGTTACAGTAGTTGTCCTAAAATATTAGCTGACTATATACAGATTTTTGAAATACAATTGGCATGTATTTCCATTACAAAATTTTAGTAGTTTGAAATACAAGGGTTAGATATCATATTTTCAATTTTAATTCGAATATTCATTTTTGAATTTTTGAAATAAAAATTTGCAAATTTATAAACGACATAGAAGTATTTGTAATAATTTTAAAATAAAATATTTAACAGAATATCAAAAGACTCCTAGCAAAAAATTAAAATAGTACTACTAGATGAATAGCAAAAATGCACGCCGGAATTTGAGCAATAAATTAAAGTTTATATCCCATGACACGTGGCAGAATGTAACTCCTCCGAAGTATAGCGAAGAGAGAAGAGAGGAAACGACTTGGGAAGAGGTGGAAATTGAATGCATCTAATATTAGTAAAAGATCAAATTAATCCTTGAGCTTTATCATAAGAGAACATTAATTAATGGGCAAAAAGCTAGTCACTTTAGGACAAAAAATTATAAGTAGACAAATGAACATATTCAAAATTTACGAACCTGGAGTTTTGTCAAGCAAGGGAGTTTCACGTCTAAAAAAGTAAACTTGTTCAAACCGATGAAGCAAAGTGAAATAGTGTTTCCTCAGTGCATATGAAGCACTAGTTGTGGTTGGAGAAAACTTGAATACTGAACTCACTTCTCTCCATTTCTTCTCTTCCACGACCTATATCAATTATAAAAAAAGGTATATCTAAATGAAATGTAAAATATAACAATAAAATAAAAGCAAACTATTTTTAGTAGAAGCTCAACCTTGTCAAAGCCACCCCTTTTAGTCACCTCTTCATAGAGAACACACAAATCTAGCTCCTTCCCTCCAATCACAGGAACGCTTCAACAAAAACCATTCCAAACATTAAATAAACAGAACCTTCCCACCTTGTCTCTTTTTAATTTAGTATTTAGGTGGTGCCACCAAAATTTAAACCATTTAGCTCTGATTTAATTTCAAAATGTATATCTAACTCTATTTACTTTTCGCACACATATATACTTAATTATTTTTCTCACATATATATAAGATTTGGTCCAGATAGAAAATTGACTCTATCAAACCCGAAAATTCATTGTTGAATCAATCACGGTAATTTCTTAGAGTGAGAATGTAACAAAAAGAAAAATACACCAGTAAATTAAATATGCGGTAAGTTGCGCTTACGTGTACTTTGTACCCATGACAGAGTGGAAATTCTTGAGACACTCCCTGAACAGATTTTGGTCGTTAATAATGCTTTCATGTGAAGCCAGTGGTGAAGGATACAGCTGACCCCCATTTCTGTTGCCAGCGCCGGCGGGAACCATAGCTTTCTGAAACATGGGTTCACCTTGCCGCCGGCGACTGATTACACATTCAACAAGCTGTAACCTTCGCCGGAAAATCAAGAAACAGTGAAGGGAGGTAGCTGGTAATGGGTGTAAACTTTGAGGAAAGGGGTTAGTTTAAAAAAAGCTAAAGAAGCCAAATAAAAAGAGATAAAGAAGAGATGAATACAAAGATAAGTTGGTACTTAAGAAGACAATAAAAGCTCGGAGTTTTTGAGACGCGTGTTGAAGCAACGGTTATATGCAGAGATAGTTTCTAACTTTGGCTTCTTCTTCTTCTTCTTCTTCTTTCTTTTTTGAGTTGAATCTCAGTGGGCGAAGGCAAACCACATTAAATTTTTAGCACAGGCTAAGCTTATTCATTAATTAATGCTGATCTTAATTTTTTTGTTTCTCTTTGCTTGTTGTATTGTCCAAAGTGTACTTTAAAGACTGTACAATTCTGCTGTAATATGAAAACTCCAAGTCCAACGCGATGATAGGTATTATAGCAATAATAATAATAGGTTCTGATCAAATCTTTACGTACGCAATAGGTGAATATATGCTGCAGGTTCTTTTTGGGCTCTGCTTACGTAAAAGTACTACTCCTATGCTTCATCTAATCCAATCAGCTTCAATTAGTACCAGTTATCAGTAATCACTTTTTTATTTTTATTTTTTGTACCCACCCGGGCTCGAGCTCTTTGTTTTCTAGTATTACCAAAGGTTGATGCTTTTATTTCTATTTAAGTTTTTCTATTGCACGACTTTCAAAACAAATAATAGTAGTGGAAGTCATCTTGAACATTATGTGAAACCTCCGAAGAAGATTTTTGAAAATTAATAAAAAGAACAAAATCTCAAGAAGATGGGTAATCGGGCTATTTTTTTTTCAATGAAAAATAAATTAAAATAATGATAACAAAAAAATCAAAATAAAAGAAGCAGGCGTAATCTCGCAAACCAACAGAAAAAATTCTATTAGTCTGGCATTAGAAAATTGTATATACACGAGGCAAAACCTGAGGAAGATCATTGTAATTATCCCTAAAAAATAAAAGAAAAAGGCAAAAACTAATCAACCATATTGGTTCTTTCTTTAATTAAATGGGATTTTCATTCTTTCTTCTTATTCTATCAACTTTACGTTTACTTCCTTATTCCGCAATTCTATATCTCTAATTTCCTTTTAAAATGTAATAGGAGTAACACCAAATATACTTTTACGGAAAAACATATAAGAAGCATTCACTTTAGGCTCATATGGTTCCCTTATTTATTTTAATTATTTACTTTTAGGAAAAACATAGATGTTATTATGGTTCCTCATTTATGCTAGTTTAATCTAGTTTCAATCTTATTAACTGTGTATATACAAAATTGTAATGTAGTATTGTAAAAGAAACAGATTATTCAAGCCACATATTAAGCTCTTATTAAATGTATTTCCTTTTCTTTTTCCTTAAAACATCCAAAATGAAGGGCTTGGCCCTCTTGATTGTTACATACTTCCTTGAGGAAAAATGAAGGAGATGGCATTAATACATTAATGAAGACCATAAATATATAAAATTCGTTGAGCCTTTCAAATGTGAGCAAGTTTGGGTGGTTAATATTGTCTTTGGGTTGATGCTTCAACGTCACTCATTTTTAATATCTTATGCTCTTATCAAAATATGTATATGTCATCTTCATGGGATTAATTTGCAGCCTTTCAGCTAAGTGGTATGACACTCCAAAACTTTAGAGTAAGAATTCGTATTATCCTATTTCGTAAATTAAACGCAGCTTTCTTAAATCATGGACATACCTTATTCAGAACTCCGTCATTTCATTAAAGTACGCATTTTTTACTTTTACTTTTTGTGCCATACAGTATGATAGTGTATGTTTGACTTATATGCATTGATAATGTAAAATAATTTATAGTATTGATGATTTTAACTAATTATGTAGGTAACATGTTTTATTTTTCATGTAAAGAATTTCACCTTAAATAAGCTTTTACGTGATAAAAGATATTTATACGGTTTCTTTATACAATTTAAACTTCTATAATAAAAAAAAACCTAAAGCCCAATTTTCTATAACTGTATCAACTCCATTTAAAAATAAATTTCAAACCCAACGTAACTTCTATAAAAACGTTTTCTTTGGGAGATTTTCCTTTTTCCTTTTAATTTTTTTGGGAGATTGGAGACCTAAAATACTTCATTTTAGTATCTTTTAATGATAGTGTTATTTACTTCTAAAATCTCATGTTATAACGAACAATAGTTAAGTATTTGATGGTAATCAGTTAGATTTCCAATTAATGTAGATTATTATTGAAAAATTTGTAATTCAATTTTTATTTTGGTACACAGCATAGTTTTGTCGGAGAATACCATTGGATTATAGACCATGAAATGGTGAGGCCCAACAACCCCTTTGCAAATCAAGCCTGCTTAGTTTACTACAAATAGATTACACCCGACCAAAACATGGGGGACGAGAGTCCAAATTAGCCCAATTCAGCCCAGTAAGTGAATCTCGGAACGCTGAAAGGGGTTTTTCCGCCTCACCATTTCTACAGCAGCCCATTTCCTAGAACAACATGCCAAATGTTTTTTTTTTTCGTTGAAAAAATTTGACGGGGTGCAATCACCTTCATTTAACACGTATCCATTTGTTTTAAAAAAATTTAGCTAATATTCAATTTTTGGGTAACTTCATATACCCAAATTTTTCTCTTCTTCGTTGTTGCTTTCTTCTTCTCTGTAATCATGTCACATGTATTCAGGAGCTTCGATGTCGCTTTCTTCTTTTCTGTATTCATGTCTCATGTGTTCAATAGTCGGTTGCTTTCTTCTTCTTCTTCGTAGTTACAAAATACCATTATAGGTTGTGCTTAGGGTTTCTTCTTCTTCTTAATTTCAAAATGAGTTTATTAGATTTATTATTATTTTGACAATTTGATGATTGAGGTTTGTTCTTTATGATATTTTTCAAACTTGATCTCATTTGGAGTAGATTTGGGGCATTGAATGGTTTGTTAAATTGTTTAAATTCGAAAACAAGTTTATATTTCAGAACTTAAGATTTTATTTTTGATGTTGCATTGAAGAGATTGAACTACTTAATATTCGAATTTTCTCAAATTGCATTTGAAAGATATAAGAACTTAACATTTGATTTTTGAAGTTGCTTTAAAAAAATTGAACTACATAAGATTCGAATTTTCTAAAGTTACACTTGAAAGATAGAAGAACTTAAGATTTGATTTCTGAAGTTACATTGAAGAGATAGAAGAACCTAAGATTTGATTTCTGAAGTTACATTGAAGAGATAGAAGAACTTTAGTTCCTAGTAAATAATTTTTGCGAATTTTTGTGCAATGCATATATAACTTTAATGGCGACTCCAAAAGTGAGTATAAGTGAAAATGTCCTAGTATTTTTTTCTTAAAGTTATACTATCATATAACTCAAAAACAAATTGCAAGTACTATAGCTTCATATAGTAACTGTAGACGGCTTCGTTTTGTCTTCGACTCACAAAAATTTACTACACATGTGTGATGGTTTTTGAACTTGGATATTTATCCACTGTTTGAATTTGATGGTCAATCTCTTCGAGAATCCGACGGACGCATTTTGAGAAAAATAAAATACTTAGGTTTTATATATATATATATATATATATATATATAATTCAATCCTTTAAATACTAACTTGACACTTGATAAAAATATATGGAAAATACAAGTTGAGCGAAGCAAACCAGTTATTTGATTTTTGTATAGCATACAAGTCTATTATTTTTTTCAAATAACTGATACCAATTACTTAAGATTAAAGTTTATTCATATTGGTACATTAATTTTAGATCCACTGTTTGCCAGGAATTTTTTTAGCCTTATAGAGATTTTATAGGACTGTAAGAAATATGTTCTTTAAATATAAAATTAAGGCGAATTTAAAGGAAATGATATAAATAATGAGGATTCATATTCTGATGATTTTTTCTAATTTTTTTTCCTCACTTAGTGTTCTATATTAGTATTACGATCCCGATTAATTTGGATTCGTATAGTTAAGACCAATTAAAGATAGAAATACTTTCTATCACATATTTTTTATTTTAGAGCTGGAACTCAAAACTTCGATTACAAGGATCATATTTATCCGACCACAAGTTGGTGGTTATTGTGATGATCTCTAACAAAACTGAAAGTCGCGTAGTTGTATATAATTTGTGCAATTTGGTTAGAAGAAATTATTAGAGAGGGGAGGAGAGGGAGAAAGGCCGGGGGATCACATGGCAAAAAGAGAGATTCTCCCACATCTCAATCATAGCAATTGTCATCTGCCTCATGATTTGTGCCTTGAAAACTCGACGCCCATTTCTCTCTGTCTCTTCCCCCAACCCCTTTTCTTCTCTTTAATCAGACAACAGAAACCTCAAACTATCATTAATTTCCTTTCCTCTCCTCCATCTAATCTCACGTGACACACACTCCATGTTTGAAGATTTATATACTGTCCGTTATTTATTATTTTGTAGTTTATTTTCGTCCTACGATAATCTCCTCTAGCCTTGGCATAGCTTAGCTTCACTTTATCAAGGTTCATTCTCGAAAAGGAGAAAAAGTAAAACAAGAAAAAAGATTAAACTTTTTTTTTTATAGTTTTCTTAAACCTTATGTGGTCGAAAGTCAAAGGGTAAAACATAGGGTTGAACTTTGATTCTGGTCGCAGTAATGCTACATTTTTATGAAAAAAATAATGTACCTTCTTTATCAATAATGGCTAAAGGAAAGGCTGTTTTCTGGATTTCTAACAAAGGCTTTTTGGTTTAAATCCTTTTCTTTTTTTGTCTTTAAGTTGATGATGCATCCTTAACCTGTTTAAGTAGAAATAATCATCATCTCCTTGCATGCATCATGCACGGAATGTTGATTAATTCACCACTTCTAGAAAACCCATAATCATTATTGGCACTAATAGGGAGGAAAATCTAAACATGCACTTCAACATGCATATGTTATTTGTCAGGATAATATAAGAGAAACGAAAGAGAAAGAGTTTGCATGTCTTATTCTCCTTGCTTTTTCCTGGGTAAAAACTTACATGCATGACATGTATCTTTTGCATATTTTTTCGTTATCTAACTTTGGTTAATTATTATGCATTTTTTACTCATTTATACTTAAGAAAATTAAGTACATTGACTTGATGTGAACACCAAATGTGGATACGTAATCAGTTTTTATCCTCTTCTTGTCCTAAAATTTATTCTGAAATTAATAAGGCAAATAGCAGTGTTTATATGTATCCATGAGCTAACTTGACCCGCGTACATAAAAAGACCAGATAGATTATTTGTAATACAAGTAAAATGGGAAAGACTTCAAATTATAATAAAACAATTACCTCCAGATTAAAAGAAAGATTCACTTTGTGAGTCCAAATATTGTCACTAGTCTTTCAAGGAAAATAAGGAGTAATGAGAATGTGAAAACCTAAATTAAAGTGGAATAGTGATAACAATGTAAACTATATAGTCAGTTATTGAATGTAACATGTCATGCATGCTAATTTCGAAAGTCAGCTTAGTTCTAGTCCCTTAGATTTGATGTTTAACCTTTAAGTCTCTACTATAATATAATCTCTATGTTTACTTTCCTTTTTAGTTTGTTCTAAAATAAATAATATATTTTTAAATTTAAAAATAATTAATTTTAAACTTTTTATTTTACTCATTTTACTCTTAATGAGAAATTTTTATAACCACAAACATATCATGACTCCACAAAACTTTACCCCTTAAATTTTTAATACCACAAGTTTTAAATTTTTTTTTTTAAAATTACTACCTCATCTAAATTGAGACGGGGAGAGAGTAATACTTATCGGTGGACATTAAAAGGCAATGCATGCTGATAGCTGAGGCCTTCCATAATCACATAGAGTGCAAGTGTGGACAACAACCTTTCCCTTCCTTTAAACTATACTCAATGCAAAGCCGTATTATTTTAAGAGTTGTAAAGTCTCTGTCTTCTAGTTGCCTACGCAAATGACTACTAGTTAATAAAATATTGTTTTTTTAAACAAGGCAAATCAATTTGCTCGCCAAAGATGCCTTTTTTCTTTCTTTTTTCCTTACTTTTTGTCACTTCGAACAATATTTTTCTGTCAATTGTAGTAAGCATGACGATTGGGCACATAAAGCCTACATTTAATCACTATTAACCTAAATATATAGAGAGGTCCCTTCCACTATTAAGCTCCAGAATGAAGTATAGTACTACTCCCTCCATTTTAATTTAGATAACATATTTTTCTTGTTAGTATATTTTAAAAAGAATGATATATTTTTATATTTAAAAAGAATTTAATTTTAAATTTTTTATTTTACCTACTTTACCCTTAAAGATAAGTTTTTGTAACAATCAAATATCATGGTCCCACAAAGTTTTTACTCCTTAAACTTTTAACATCACATATTTCAAAGTTATCTTTTTCTAAAAAAATTTATGTCAAGTCAAACTAGATCGTCTAAATTGAAACGAATGGAATAACATATTCCAGTAAAAGAAATTGAACACAGATATAGGGTGTGTTTCCTATGAAGGAAAATGTTTTCATGAAAAATGAGTCGTTTTATTACCTATTTCCCTTTTTTGGTTGGTGAGTGGAGAACTTTTTCCAACAAATATTTTTTAGTGTTTGGTTAAAGAGTAGAAAATATTTTTTAATAAAATATTTTTTTATGCTACTCTCTTCACCCCCTTCCCCCTTCCCCCAAGTCTCTAAAAATTGATACAAACCCAAAGGAACTTATGTGCTCCATAACTAAAAAGAAAATACTCTTTTTTTTTTGTTGAAAAAGAAAGTACTCTTTCTACAACAGGAAAATAAAGTACTCATTTAATTGAAATAAAAGAAAATACTATTTCTACATCATGAAAAGAAAATGCTTATTTTGTTGAAATGAAAAAAAATACTTTATTTGTTAAAATAAAAAAATATTTTTTCTACATAAAAAGAAAGTATTTATTTGGTTAAAAATAAAAATAAAATACTATTTTGTATCATGAAAATAAAACTCATTTGTTAAAATGAAACAAAAAACTATTTATAACATGAAAAGAAAGTATTATTAATAAAACTTTATTTAGGGCGGGGATGGGGCGGAGATAGTGGGGTGGGTAAGTGGGAGTGGGGTGAGTGGGGGTGAGTTGGTGGAAATGAGGAATAGGGTGGGGAAGATTGAGAAGAGATTTTAAAAAATATTTTTTCTTCTCTTGATAGGGAAAATATTTTTCTCCAATTAAAAAAAAATAAATCTATAAAAAAAGTATTTTTAAAAATATTTAAGCAAATAAAATATTAAAAAATTATAAAATAATATTCCAAAAAATATTTTTCTTGGTAGCAAAAATACCATAGTGTTTAGAATTACAATTGAGGGCAGAAACGAAGGCCATTTTATGAGTGTCCCAATGATTTAATCATGGCTCTGACAAGTGCTGCTTTATGCCAACTGGTCGTGTGAACTCTCCAAGAATTTTAGTGAATAATTTCAGACATTAAGACAGAAAGGGGAGCGTGGGGTAAAACAGAAGCAGATACAGTGGCTCGCACTCTGTACCTTTTGCGTTCGTTAATTTTTTGGCTTAATATTATCACGCCATCAGAAAAAATATACATATATTTTTCTCTTTGATCTCTCATGGAGCTCAACCTTGAAGATAATATTAAAGTATAACCAAAATTTGAGAGGTAAATTCTGATTATGTTTTTGAAAAATTTGGACACGTGAAATTTATTCATTTCAAAGGAAGCTCTTAATGGCAAAACTAAATAGGAAGCAATTCGCTAAAGGAATAGTGTCAAACACATATATTTTATAAAGTATAAGTTGGGGTTGTTTGGCATGGGGTATAAGAATAGTATTGAATATGGTGTATTAGTTTTGTTGGAAATAGTTACGTTGAAATTATTTTTTATCAACTGTTTGATTTTGTATTAAAAAATAATATGCATTGTATATTTCTATAAAAATGATTTCTTTGCAAAAATACCTTCGACGATTTGAAAAGGATTTGAATTTTTTTTTTGAAAGGGTTGTTCTGTCTTTATATATGCTTATCCATATATTTGAAAATCATGATATTGTTAATGTCATGGTTTGCTATGTATAAAAATTGTATTGAACAGGGTATATAACTAAGACACGTATTAACTGTACGTAGGGTAAAAAATACTACCAAACAAAATATTAGTAATACCAACACTAATACATATATTATTTTTTCTAGTACATCCTACCAAACGACCCTTTATTGGTTTCTCCATCTCAGCTTATGATGTACGGTAATATAACCATTTTTGAGAGTTAATATTTTTTTTATTCTAGTTTGCTAAATTTTTTATGATAAAATTAGAGAAGTAATTTATAATGTTGATTACATATAATAAAGTAAATAAAAATATTTATGTGATTGTACAAACTTTTATATTACATGGTCATGAGCTTCAAAAATGTGTTTATCATGTATTTATATAGTATATAAATAACCTTAGACCGAAATATCCTTTAATTGTGTTTAAGCGAAAATATGAACAATTTAGGAGCTTCAAAAATATGTTTATCGTGTATTTCTAGCCTACCATCAATACTCTACTTTATGCTTTGTAATTATTAGGAGACTGAGTCATGGGCTTTTTTCTTTTCCAGTATATGGTACAAGCTTTGAAGCTCCAACACATTCGGATTTGTGTTGTGTAAGACTCATTGAAGGAAGAAGCGATCCTTACAAGATTTTTTCCCCTTACTTTCCAGACCTCGAACCAGAAAATTCAAATTAAGAGATGGGATCCTAACCATTCCATAACACTTGATATTTGTATGGGGTAAAATTGATGAATGACAAGTGGATACTCGCCGAATTGATACGTGACAGTAAAGACAGGTAGGGTATGAGTCAACAAATAGCTGGCACCGGTTAAGAACATGTGACCGGTGCTGTGTGAGTTCTGAAGACGTTGGAATCGGCAATGAAAGTTTGAAAAGAAGATCTCGGTGGGAGAAGGCACATTCAAGGAGCGGCCGTTACAAAGAATCTATGTATTTATAATCAACCATTATGCAACTATCAAGAGGAATGTTTACTTATATTAAAGAAGAGCTTGATTTGAGGATCTTGCCTCCCTGAGTTTAGCTATTAATTATGAATTTTGCACTCATTGTAAGCACGAAATATCTATTTGCAAAATAGGGTCAACTTAATCTTATTCTATTAGCAACATTCTTTCTTTCTGCTCTAAACATTGTTCTTATTCTTGCTTCCGGAGAAGATCATGTCACAGCCACCCTTGTATTTTCTTCAAGGTTCTATAATCAATTTATTTCTATTCTTAGTTATTTTATATTCTTGGATCAAACTAATTCACGTGTCCATAAATTCAAATTCATTGGGTAAACAGTTTGGCGTCCACCATGGGGCATAGACAACTATGGTATTACTTTGATCCATTCATCTGTTACTAATGCATTTTGACGCTTTTCTTTAGTAAAGTAAAAACAGATATGGAAACTAATTATATGAATGACTTCTTTAATGTGATCAAGGTGATGATTCAACCAGTGAAACTCACAACGACGGAGTTGAGACAACTCTGATTTTCCAAGAACAAAATCCTTGACGTGTGAGAAATCCAACTCCTAATGATATAGACGATTAACCTATTGTCAACACGGTGAAAGTTTTGAGAGCACAATAAAGGGAAATCATGAATCATCTCTCAAGACAGGACCAGATAACGACTGAGCTCCAGCACTTTCGGTTGCCTCTAATAATTCCAATGGCAGAGTTGGAGCCCCTCTCAGCATGCCTGCAAATCAAGGGAGGAGTTTGGATTTAATGAAAATCAAGCACATGGTGCAGGTAGTGAACCCGTGAATGACAACAACACAAATGATCCCTTTAAAACGGAGCTCATGAGATTCATAAGGGAAATGAATGATCAAATGGATCAAAATGCTAAAGAATTTCACACATGGATGGATCAGATCCCGGGAGCACCACCGGTATTGAATGGGCCAGATTTAAACAAGAATACATAGTTATCGTTCAAACAAAGTGTGGCCCTATAGTTTATTCCAAAGAAAATTAAGATGCCAGAGCTGGTAACATCGCTTCGAGGGAGGAGTTTGGATTTAGTGAAAATCAAGCAGGTGGAGCAGGTAGTGAATCAGGGAATGCAACAACACAAATGATCATTTTAAAATGGAGCTCATTAGATTCATGAGGGAAATAAATGATCAGATGGATAAAAAATCAAAAGAATTTCACGCTCGGATGGATCAGATCCTGGGAGAACCACCGGTATTGAAGGGGCCGAATTCAAAGAAGCATACGCAATTATCATTCAAACCAAGTGCGACCCCGGAGTTGATTACAAAGAAATTAAGATGCTAGATATTTTGAAATATGACGGAACTTCGTATCCACACGAATATATCATAACTTACACTATAACTGTAAAGGAAAATGATTTGGCCCCGCATGAGATTGAATTTGTCCTGCTGAAGAAATTAGGTGAAACTCTAACAAATGGTGCTTTACTGTGGTACTCTCTTTTATCGGAACATTCCATCAACTCTTTTGAAATGCTTGCAGATTACTTTATTAAAGCTCATGTTGGGGGGAGGAATGTCCAAGTTATAAAAGCAGATATATTTATAATCGCTCAAGGGGAATCAGAATTGTTGCAAAAGTTCATAATCCAGTTTCAAAAAGAGCAGATACTATTGCCGGCATTACCGGATGAGTGGGCAGCTGAAGCCTTCACCAAAGGTCTCAATCCTTTAAGCTCCGATTCCTCCAGGAAATTGAAGGAAAGCCTATTGGAGTTTTAGGAAACCACATGGGCAGATGTTCATAACTGTTATGAATCAAAAATCAGGATTGAAGATGATTGATTGAGTTCTTTGGTGTCATCTAAAGGTCGTAATCGCAACCGGAATCAGGAAAAGTTCAAAAGTAATTTTGATGCAAATCGGAGAGTCATCCAAGAATCGTTTCTAGCCTTGTGAAAGAGTTGATGGGCGTGGAATTAAAGGTTTTCAGTCATCTAAAAGATTTGTATAGGATAGAAGGATGAATCGTGGTTAGACTAGCAGGCCTTTGCATGATAAAGAACCATCAGGGTCTTGGGATTCAGGATATTTCCGGTTGTCAGATTACAACTTCAACATTAGTCAGGTAAAATTGGTTTCACCTATGAGAAATATTTCCGAAACCAATTCGATCAGATCCCAGTCAAATGGATACTAGTTTGTGGTATGAATTCCACGGAACGCATGGCCACCAGACTAGGGACTGCCGACATCTTCATGTAGAGGTTGCAATGTTGATGAAAAATAGCCATCTTAGAGAGTTTTTGAGTGACTGGGTCAAGAACAGTTATGGGAGGAATCGAGATGCAACGGAACCAGAGAAACTAGCCGCATGGTCACCCCGTTTATCAATAAATATGATATTTTGCGGGGTTGAAGTAAATGGGGTGACATTTCAGCCGCAAAGAATATAAATATATCGGTAACTCATGTCAATAGAATTCGAGAAGTATCATAAGATGATGAAATCACCTTCACAGAAGAAGACGATGGTTGCCATATTTTACCACACAACAATGCTTTGGTAATATCACTAAATATTTAAAATTTTAAGATTAAACGTGTGTTGGTTGATCCAGGTAGTTCAGCCAATATCATCCAATGGAGGGTTTTGGAACAAGCAAGGTTAACCAGAAGCATAGTTCTGACGAAAGAGCTTCTGACTCGGTTCATCCTGACAAGTGTAACGACCCGAAGGGAGATCTTACTGCTTACACATGCCAAGGACATCGAGAAACCACTTTGTTTGAGGTAGTGGTTGGCGATATGGGATACAATGTGATTATTGGTAGACCATGGATTCATGAAATTAAGGATGAGCCATCGAACTATCATCAATTGTTGAAGTTCCCTACATTGGATGGGATTAAGCAGCTTAGGAGGTGATCAACTTGCTGTGAGAGAAATGAATGTAGTCACCTTATCCAGCATACCCCACACTTAAATAAAGTATGGTAAGTGTGGATTCTAGCAGGACCAATCAGCTGGAGACACGTTCGAAGCCAGAAAGCAGTCACACGTTTCAGTGGGTCGGCGCCAAGTGTCTCACCGGGCGCTGCAATCAGAGCGGGGCGACCCATTTTGCTTGTGCAAGTGGCGGAAATTCCTATGCTTGGTAATAGTATAAAAGGGTAGTGAGGCTCTTTCTCTTTCATTCTAGAAGTATCACCAGAACGAGTCGTCTCAAAATACTCTCGACGCCTCTTTGGAATTTACCTAGCAAAGTGAAGCAAAGTCGAAGGTGAATCTGGATTTAGCAAGATTTAACTTGAAGATCTTGGAGTCATCGTCGTGTCGATCGTCATCTAGTGCAATCGATTCTGAAGATTCATTAGAGGCAAAGTTAACCACCATTGTAATTAGATTTCCAACACGGTATGTAGGGCAACCTTCTTTCTTAGCATGAGTTAGTATAAGTCTCTCCTTCTTTCTGAATGAATCCTTCACTATAAGGTATTAGTAGTTCTAAGTCCTCTCAATGATGTTATCTTGTCCCTATGCATTCTTGCTAGTAGCATGTCTTTCAAAGACCACATTGTTTCTAGTTGGTCTTATGTGGTCGGAGGATATGATTCATTCTGAAGTCTAAACTTGTTATCTCTTGAAACTGTTGCTGTATAGCGATTATGTATCTATTTTACTCTACCTAGCCGCGCTATAGTCAGTCGGGTATGACACCTATTGTGCAACCACTGATCATTTAGGTATGTTGAGGCATGAGATGAGATATTACCGAGCCCGTGTGTGGCTGGGTATGATGATGTGTGATGTGAGGCTACTGAGTTCTCTTGAGACCGGCAACGCGAGTTCTATTGAGACTGGGTAGAACCAAGACCTCTTGAGGCCGGGTACGATCGATTCCTCTATGAGGCCGGGAATGGAGTGATGAAGTGTGATGTGAGGCTACTGAGTCCTCTTGAGGCTAGCTATGCCGAGTTCTGTTTAGACTGGGTACATCCGAGATCTCCTGATGTCGGGTACGACCGAGTCCTCTATGAGGCTGGTTATGGAGTGATTAAAATTTGCCCTAAAGAGTAGCTGAAGATATATATATATATATATATATATATATATCTTTAGCTACTCTTTCACAAAAGTTTTCATACATTTGTGATCCATGGTTCATAGTTCTTCACAGTTTGGTTCACGCCCCCGGTAGGTTGTCTTCGGTGTTCAGGTTGGAATGATGCACTCATATCTCCTATTCTATGACTTTGATTTACATGTGTTTCTTTGTCTTTCATACTCAATATATTATTTGTACTGACGCCTCTTCCTCCTCGGACGCAGTGTTCATGCCCACAGGTACAAATAGAACCGGTGATGCCCCTTCCTAGTAGGTGCACGATTCAGTTGTTGGTTGTTGCTCTCCTCTCCTTCGGAATAGCTATTCAGAAGTTGATAGGTACAGAGGCAGATGTTGCAAACGTTTTGGGTACAGCGGGGCCCTGTCCCGACCAGTTGTGTACGTGTATGTTTCATTTGGTACTCTTAGAGGCTTACATGCTAGAGTCTGGTTGTATAAAAGGGGCAGTTACAATTTAGTTAAGAACAACTGTAATATGTATAAAGCCAATGTCATCTTTGTTAATCAGTTATATTCATTTTAAACTTTAGTGACTAACACTTGGAGGTTGCAAAGGCCCAGAACCTTTGAACAGAAAGATGAAAGTTTACGCGTTGGTTCGCACGATCCCTCGCACGTCGTGTGCCAGTCGCACCTCCCAAGGTTGGGGTGTGACATACTTAGTATCAGAGCAAATCCTGTCATAGAAAGTATGCAAGCCGTATCTAGTAAAGTCTTGTTTATGGGTATGTGGTGCGCCATACTTATAAACATGAGGCTACAGGATATTTAGGATGAATACCCTTCTTTCCAATCTAGATCGGCAATGGAGTTGTCATAAGAATTCGCTTCTAATCCCTATCTTGTTCGTGTTTATAGAAATACTGACCACAAGACATTAAGCACTTATTTAAGGACTAAATGAAGAAGCCTGAGAAGGTACTAATCAGGTGTCACCTGCCCCTATGGGTCAACATGGACCCCACAAAGAGGTTGGAACCCAGGTTTCTAGGAAAGCACCACCCTCAAACCTGCCCAGAGAAGTTAATGCACCCTCTATTCCTCCCCTAGTTGTTCCCGAGCAGTGTAACTGTTGACATAATCAGTGGCCTCTCAGTCCCGACGTCAGGCCCCTTCTACCTCAGATAGAGCGATCAGCACGAGAGTTCAAGATTTCATAAATTTGGACCCCTGGTGTTTATAGGAACAGACCCTAATGAAGATCCTCGGAATTTCCTAGACCAAATGCAGCGGACCTTACGAGTTATCCATGCTACTAATACAGAGTCCGTGGAGCTTGCCTCATATAGATTGTGGCATATTGCTGTGACTTGGTTTGAGAAATAGGAGCAGTCTAGGGTACATCTTGCCCCACTGGTGGGATGGAAAGAGTTTTCTAAAGCTTTTCTGCAGCAGTATTTGCCCATTGAGCTCTGCGGAGCTAAGAAAGATAGATTCTTATGGTTGGAACAAGGTAACATGAGTATTCGGGAGTACAACATGCAATTTAACTCCTTGGCCAAGTATGCTCCTTTGATTGTAGCGGAGATGAGTGATAGAGTACATCGAACCGTGGGTGGACTAGGACCACATTTTATTAATGAATGCACCATTGCGTCCCTGAGTCCGAGCATGGACATTGCTCGTATACAAGCCTATGCGCAGAGCTTAGAGGATCGAGAAAGGCGATAGAGGGCTGCTCGGGAGCACGATCAGGGCCAACATAAAAGAGCCCGGTCTGCAGGTGATATGGGAGAGTCACGAGGTGAGTTTAGACCTTTATTTCCTCGGCTTCCATCTAATCAGGTGTCTACTACAACGTCATAGTTCCAGGGTTAGCGTCTTTATCGGATCACATATTCTGGTCAAGGTCAGAATTCCCGAGGGCATAGCTCACAGCATAGTACAAGCCCTAGCTAGATGAGACCCCTGGTGCCGCATTGTGAATGGTGTGGTAGGAACCACTTTGGTCATTGCTGTCAGGGTTCAAATTTGTGTTATTCTAGTGGGCAGCCCAGTCACATCATGCATTTTTTCCAGCAAGGAATGTGGATGGTGTGATACCATCAACGAGATCTATAGCAACTTCTTCATCAACAGCGCACCCTCGTGAGCAAGGTATGCAGCTGCCGATGGGAATTGGTAGAGGTAGAAACAGAATGTCTAGCCCAAGTGGGTAACAGCAAAATTGCATGTATCATTCTTAGGTTGTCAAAATTTATAGTTATCACCCGATGTGGTCATAGGTATACTGTCCGTATTCTTCCTTAATGTGTTTGCCTTGATAGATCCAGGATCCACTTTGTCGTACATTTCCCCATTTGTTGCTAGTAGTTGTGGTAAGAAACCAGAATTGTTACGTCAACTATTTGAAGTGTTCACAATCGTGGGGGAATCCGTGGTAGTCAGACGAGTGTATCAAGGTTGTAATGTGACGATTCATGATCGTCATACCTTTGCTTATTTGAATGAACTAGAAATGATTGAGTTTGATGTCATTATAGGCATAGACTGGTTGGCCTTTTGCTATGCTACCATGGATTGTTGGAAGAAAGTTGTTGGCTTTAACTTTATGAGAGAACCTGCTATTGAATGGAAGGGCAATGTTGCAATGCCCAAAGAGATGTTTATTTCTTACTTTAAGGCTTGGAAGATGATCCCGAAAGGATATTTCTATCATTTGGTACGGGTGCAATATGCGGAGGCGAAGCCTCCTACCCTTCAGTCAGTACCAGTCGTAAGTGAATTTCCCGACGTATTCCCTGATGAGAGTATTCCATCCGAGAGGGAGATTGAGTTTGCTATCGACATATCACCCGATACGCAGCCGATATTGATTCCCCCGTACAGGATGGCTCCTGCCGAGTTGAGGGAATTAAAGGATCAGGTGCAGGACCTTCTTAATAAGGGTTTTATCCGACCTAGTACTTTTCTGTCGGGAGCCCCGGTGTTATTTTTTTGAAAGAAATATGGCTCATTAAGGATGTGTATTGATTATTAATGGTTGAATAAAGTAACCATCAAGAACAAGTATCCGCTTCCAAGAATCGATGATTTTTTTGATCAGTTGCTAGGTGCTAAGTATTTCTCGAAGATTGATCTCAGATCTGGGTACCATCAGCTAAGGATCAAGGGAGACGATGTTCCCAAGACAGCCTTCAGACCCGATATGGCCATTTCGAGTTAATTATTATGTACTTTGGCCTAACCAATACACCAGCAGCCTTCATGGATTTGATGAATCGAGTATTCAGGCCGTATATGAATATTTTTTTGATCATGTTCATAGATGATATCCTGGTGTGTTCTCAATCAGAGGCAGAGCACACAGAATATTTTTGGATGGTTTTACGCACACTCCAGGATCACAATTTGTATGCCAAATTTTCCAAGTTCGAGTTCTGACTGATCTCGGTGACCTTTCTTGGGCATATAATATCCGGTGAATGCATCAAGGTTGATAATCAAAAGATTGAAGCAGTTAAGAGTTGGACAAGGCCCACAACTCCTACGGAAGTACGTAGCTTCTTAGGCTTGGTCGGTTACTATCGAAGGTTTCTGGAAAATTTCTCATCTATAGCTGCTCTGTTAACAAAGTTGACACATAGGACAGTGAAATTCCAATGGACTGATGTTTGCGAGAAGAGCTTCTAAGAAATAAAGGATATGTTAAACTCGGCACCCATCCTAGTGCTCCCTGAAGGACCCGAGGGGTACGTGGTATACTGTGATGCCTCTAGATGGGATTGGACAGTGTTCTAATGCAACACGGGAAATTTGTCAGTTATGCTTCGAGGGAACTAAGGAAGCACGAGCAGAATTACCCAACTCACGACTTAGAGCTAGCAGCTATTATATTTGCCTTGAAGATATGGCGTCACTACTTGTATGGAATTCATGTTTATATATTTACCGATCACAAGAGCTTGCACAAAATATTCAAGCAAAAAGAATTAAATCTGAGGCAGAAAGATGGCTTGAACTGTTAAAGGACTATGATGTTGACATTTTATACCATCCTGGGAAAGCAAACATTGTAGTTGATGCACTAACTCGAAAGTCCATGGTCAGTCTACGACATGTGGAAGAGCAGAAGTTGGAGATGACTAAAGATTTGTGCCGGCTGGCAAACCTAAGCTTATGATTACTTGATACCGGCAGTGGAGGAGTCACAGTTCTGAATGCTACCGAATCCTCATCTGTAGCCGAAGTGAAAGCACGGCAATTTGAAGATCCATCCTTGGTAAAAATAAGGGAAAGCGTTCCCTCTTAGAAGAATCAAGTATTCAAGTTATCCGAGGACAAAGTCCTTAGACACAAGGATTAGTTATGCGTGTCCGATGTCGGGAAACTCCGAGAATAGATCATGGCAGAGATCCATTGGTCCCTGTATTCTGTTCAGCTGGGTATGGCACCTATTGTGCAACCACCGATCAGTTGGGTATGTTGAGGAATGATATGAGATATTACCAAGCCCATGTGTGCCCGGGTGTGATGATGTGCGATGTGAGGCTACCGAGTCCTCTTGAGACCGGCTACACCAAGTTCTTTTTGAGGCTGGGTACAATGGAGTTCTCCTAAGGCCGGGTATGACTGAGTCCTCAATGAGGCCGGTTATGGAGTGATGATGTATGATGTGAGGCTACTCAGTCCTCTTGAGGCCTGTTATGCTGAGATCTGTTAAGACCAGGTACAACCGAGACCTCCTAAGGCCGAGTACTATCAATTCCTCTATGAGTCTCGGTATGGAGTGTTAAAATTTGCCCCAATGAGTGGCTGGAGATATGTGTATATATCTATGTATAGTATTGAATATTGCATGGCCCCAACGAGAAGCTTGATTTCACAAAAATTTGCATGCATTTATGATCCATGGTTCATAGTTCCTCGTAGTTTGGTTCACGCCCCCAGTGGGTTGTCTTCGGTGTTCAGGTTGGAATCATGTACTCATATCTCTTATGCTATGACTCTTATTTACTTGTGTTTCTTAGTCTTACATACTCAGTACAATATCCGTACTGACTCTCCTTCCTCTTTGGTTGCTGTTCACCCACAAGTACAGATAGACCTAGTGACGTCCCTTCCCAGTAGGTGTATGATTCAACTGTTTGTTATTGCTCTCCTCTCCTTTAGAGTAGCTATTCAGAAGTCGATAGATATAGAGGCAGACGTTGTAAACGTTTTGGGTACGGTGGGGCCCTGTCCCGACCTAGTTGTGTACGTGTATGTTTCTTTTTGTACTCTTAGAGGCTTGCAGGCTAGAGTTTGGTTGTATAAAAGGAAGTAGTTATGATTTTGTTATGAACAGCTATAATATGTATAAAATGCTAATTTCGTCTTTGTTAATGAGTTGTATTCATTTTAAACTTTGGTGACTAACACTTGGAGGCCGCCCAGAACTTATGAACGAAAAGATGAAAGTGCACTCATTGGTTCGCACGGGCCCTCGAGCGTCGTGTGTTGGTCGCACCTCCCAAGGTTGGGGTGTGACAAGCAGCGGAAGGGACGAGAAAATAGCAACTACAGGAAAACCGATGTCTACTGACCTTCTAGACTTGGTCGAAGGTGATGGAAATAAGGAGACATCGGCTTACTATCATGTGCCTAGATCCTTTGAGGTACCGGAAGAAGCAGATGCAACAAAGTCGACCGCATAGGAATAAACAAATTACATTGTTCACAGAGTTCCCGGATAAAAAAGTTTACCTGGTAATAGGGTTGAGTCCCGAAATCAGGCTTAAAATTATTGTGTTTTAAAAAGCTAACTTTGATTGCTTCGCATAGTCTCATTCTGATATGACAGGTATTCCACTGGATGTGATTGTCCACAAGTTAGGTTTGGACCCTAATTTTCCTCCGGTAAAGCAAAAGAAGTGGCCTACAGCCGAGATCAAGAATAGGTTTGTAAAAGAAGAGGTAACCAGGTTGTTGAACATAGGTTCTATATGTGAAGTTATCTTGATTGGTTAGATAACGTAGTAGTCATACCTAAAAAAAATAATAAATTTAGAATGGGTATAGACTATAAAGATCTAAATAAGGCTTGCCCTAAGGATTATTTTTCACTGCCAAACATCGAGCAAATGATCGATGCTACGGCTAGACATGAATAGGTGGGTTTTCTCGATGCATATTTTGGATACAATCAAATTAAAATGCACACGGAGGCTCAAGAAAAAACATTATTCATCACAAACTTTGGCACATAGTGCTATAATATGATGCCTTTTGGGCTTAAGAATGTCGGAAACACGTATAAGAGGCTATTAATAAGATTTTTGAGCATCAAATTGGAAAAACTATGGAGGTTTACATTAATGATGTGTTGGCTAAGTCTCTTAGTGCAGGGGATCACTTAATTCATCTTCAAGAAACATTTTATATCTTGAGAAAACACAACATGAAGCTTAATCCGGAGAAGTGAGCTTTTGGTGTTGGGACCAAGAAATTCCTTGGCTTCTTAGTTTCTTAAAGGGGTATTGAAGTAAATTCTGACACGATTAAGGCCATAAAAGATATTCCTAATCAGCTAAAAAGTGTAAAGGAAGTACAAAGGCTAACAGGCAGGCTACCGGCCCTTAGCAGATTCATATCAAGGTCATTAGAGAAGTATCATCATTTCTTTTTCTATTAAAGAAGAAAAATGATTTGTCATGTATTCTGGAAAGCTAGCAAGCGTTGAAGGCCTTGAAAAAGTACCTTTCTAGCCCTTCGTTGATGTCAAAACCGAAGGAGGGAGAGCATCAAAGGTTGCAGTGAGTGCAATTCTTATTCAGGAGGAGGAAGGTACACTACTCCCTATTTACTATGTTAGTAAGATACTTTTAGGTGTGGAAACATGATACCTACACCTAGAAAGTTTGGCTCTAGCTCTCGTAGTTGCCTCTCGAAAGCTTAGACCTTACTTTCAGTGTCATCTAATAGTTGTTGTGACGACTTTTCCCTTAAGGAATGTACCTTCCTAAATTTGAATTATTGGGCCAATTGGTTGAATGGGCAGTTGAAATTAGTGAATTTGATATAAAATATAAACCTTGGACTGCTATTACGTCACAAATTTTGACCACCTTTGTGGCTGAGTTTAGTCCAAGAATGATGCCTTGAGCTGCTAAAAAGGAAGTTCTGGTATCGAAAAATGTCTCTGGTGTATGGACCTTATTTACGGACGTGCCTTCTAATGCAAAAGGGTCTGCTCTTGGGATATCACTAATTGCTCTTTCGGAAGAGACCTGAGACAGGCCATTAAAACTGTTGCTTTGACTAACAATGAAGCTGAGTATGAGGCTTTGATTGCAGGACTTGAATTGGCCCAGGAACTAGGCTCCGAGGTAATTGAAATAAGATGCAACTCCCAGTTGGTAGTGAATCAGATACATGGAATATTTGATACCAAAGAAGAGCGCATGCAGCAGTACTTGAATAAAGCTCAAGTTTTACTTTTCCGATTCAGGGAGTGGTTGGTAATTCACTTCCCAAAGGAAGGGAACATGGGGAAAACGCGTTGGCAAATTTAAAGTCGTCCACAAAAATAAAAGGGGTTGATTCTGGTGCAGTGGTCCATCTGTTGCACTCAGTCCTGGATGTGGATGGGTATTGCGAAGTTAACTTGACCAACCTAATATGGGATTGGAGAAACGAGTTTATAGAACATTTAAGGCATGGAAAATTTCCTGACAACTCTAAAGCCCCCCCGGCATTACGAACTAAAGTTGCTTGTTATTGCCTTACTGATGGTCAATTATACTGAAGATCTTTCCAAGGATCGTTGGATAGATGTTTAAGGACATCATAGGCTAATTATGTAATGAGAGAAGTTCATGAAGGGTTTTGTGAAAATCACTCTGGTGTAGACTTGTTGGTTCTTAAATTAATAAGGGCCAATTACTACTGGCCCCAGATGGAATAAGACATAAGGGAATTTGTACAAAAATGTGATAAATGTGAACGTCATGCTAAGTTAGTGCATCAGCCGGCAGAGCTTTTGCATTCGGTGGTATCTCGTGGCCATTTATGAAATGAGGGATGGATATAGTTGGTCCTTTACCTCAGGGGTATAGACAGGTAATAATTCTTTTAGTTTTAACTGATTATTTTACTAAGTGGGTTGAAGTAGGCACTTAAAAAGATTGGAGAGAGAGAAGTGATTCATTTCATTTGGGATCATATCATTTGCCGGTTTAGAGTACCAAAGGAAATTGCTTGTGAAAATGGGCCACAATTTATAGGTTCCAATGTTATACAGTTTCTAGAAGGACTTAAGATCAAAAGGATCACATCCTCCCTATATCACTAATTTTTAATGGTCAAGCGGAGTCAACTAACAAAGTGATAATTCAAAACCTCAAAAAGAAATTAGAGGATGTTAAAGGCAGTTGGCTATAAGAGTTGCCGGGAGTATTATGGGCATATCGAACAACGGCAAAGTCAACCACAGGAGAAACACCTTTCTTCCTCGTGTATGGTGCGGAAGCTTTGACTCTGGTGGATATTGTGGAACCGACCATAAGGTATTCCTAGCCAAACAAGGAGGCGAATAATAAAGCAACATTGATTAATTTGGATATACTTGAGGAGTGTCAAAATTTAGCATATGTGAGGATGGTGGCACAAAAATAAAGGATGAAAAGATACTATAATCGCAGAGCAAATCTTCGATATTGTTTAAAGTTAGAGATCTGGTTTTGCGGAAGGTAACTCAAAGTATCCGAGAAGTAAATGTTGGAAAGCTAGGACCAACATTAGAAGGACCTTACCGAATTTCAGCTGTAACAAGTAAAGGTTCATATCAGTTAGAAAATTAGGATGGAGTAAAAATACCAAGCAATTGGAACATGACTCACCTCCAAAGGTATTACTATTGAAGATCCTTGATGATACTGAAAGTATGTGCTGCAATCTTTTTCCTTTCATCCAGTTTTTGTTCCAATTGAGTTTCTCTAGTAAGGTTTTTAATAAGACAGTAACGTAAAGCATACGATGAAGAAGGATCGTCGACAAAAACAAGATCTAGTGTTCAAATTCTCACACTTTGCATCCAAACACTGGGGAGGAAATATTATTATTAGAGCACTAAAAGTGTCATTAAACCATGAAACATTAGAACCAAAAGCTGTATCTTGTCAGGACTGGGCACTGCTAGCCACATGTATTGGCAGCTTTATTTACTTAAGAGAATTTTCCTCATGTAAATTTATGTTTGGAAATGATCACACACCAACCTTGGAAGGTGCGACCGGCACACGACGCCCGAAGGCCTGTGCGAACCAACTTGTGCTCTTTCATCTTTTCATTCATAAGTTCTGGGCCATCGAGGCCTCCAAGTGATAATCACCAATGTTTAAAAATGAATACAACTGATTAACAAAGACAACATTGGCATTTTAAACATATTACAACTGTTCTTAACAAAATCGTAAATGCCCCCCTTTTATACAACTAGACTCTAGTCTCCAAGCCTCTAAGAGTACTAAAAGAAACATACACGTACACAACTAGGTCGGGACAAGGCTGAATCGTGCACCTACTGGAGAGGGACGTCACCGGGTCTATCTATACCTGTGGGCATGAACACAACGCCAAAAAAGAGAAAGGGCATTAGTACGAATAATGTACTAAGTATGTAAGACTAGGAAATACAAATAAAACATAGTCATAGCATAAGAGATATGAGTACATGATTCCAACCTAAACACTGAAGACAACCCACCATGGGCGTGAACTAAACTGTGAGGAACTATGAACCATGGATCATAAATGCATGCAAATTTTTGTGAAATCAAGCCTCTGGTTGGGGCCATGCAATATTTAACACTATATATACATATTTATATAAAAATATCCAGCCACTCTTTGGGCAAATTTTTATCACTCCACCGGCCTCATAGAGGACTCCGTCGTACCCGGTCTTAGGAGGTCTCGGCTGTATCTGGTCTGACCATAACTTAGTATAGCCGGCCTCAAGAGGACTCAGTAGCCTCACATCATACATCTTCGCTCCATACCCGGCATCATAGAGGACTGGGTCGTGTCTAGCCTCAGGAGGTCTGGCTGTACCCGATCTCAACAGAACTCGACGTAGCCGGCCTCAAGACTCGGTAGCCTCATATAACACATCATTGTACCCTCCACACATGGGCTCGGTAATATCTCACATTATGCCTTAACATACCCAACTGATTAGTGGTAGTACAATAGGTGTCGTAACAGGCCGACTATAGCGCGTTACATATATATAAGTGCAATGCAATAACAGTTTCAAGAGATAATAAGTTTAGCACCTTGAAAGACGTGCTACTAGAAAGAACACATAGGAACAGGATAACATTGTTGAGAGGACTAAAAACTACCAAACCTTAGAGTACATGAATCATTTAGAAAAAAGGAGAGGCTTACACTAACTCATGCCAAGAAAGAAGGTTGCCTTGCATACCTTGTTGGAGATCTAATTACACTTCTACGGTGGTTAACTTTGCCTCTAACGAATCTTCAGAATTGATTCCACTAGATGATAATGGATACGATGATGACTCCAAGTTTCTTCAAGTTAAATTTTGCTAAATCCAGATTCACTCGCGACTTTGCCTTAATTTTCTTGGGAAATTCTAAAGAGGCGTTGAGAGTATTTTGAGAGGACTTGTTCTGGTGATACTTCTAGAATGAAAGAGAAAGAACCTCACTACCTTTTTATGTTGTTTCCAAGCATATGAATTTTCGCCACTTCCACATGCAAAACGGGTTGCCCCGTTCCGATTGCATCGCCTGGTGAGACACTTGACGCAGACCCACTGAAATGTGTGACCTCTTTATGGCTTCGAACGTGTCTCTAGCTTATTGGCCGCACTAGAATCCGCACTCACCACACTTTATATAAGTGTGGAGTGTAACATCATCCCCCTCTTCGGGACATTCATCCTCGAATATTGAATCACAGCCCATTATAATAGTCGTATTGTTTCCTTCCATAGTGTGGCATAAATAGGGGTACCTATATTCATGTCCTCTTCTGCTTCCCCCGTCATTTCCTCCTTATTCTTGTTCCTCCAAAGTACCTTAACTGAAGCCATTTCTCTGGTTCACAGCTTGCGAAATTGTCGATCTAAGATGGCTACCACAATTTCTTGGTAAGATAAGTCTTCTGTAACTTGGATATCTTCAATAGGGGTAACACAGGATGGATCACTCAAGCACTTTTAGAGCACAAACACGTGAAATACCGGTTGGATTTCTTCCAATTCTGGGGAAAACTCAAGCTTATAAGCCACATGACTGACCTTCCTGATTCGATATAGTCCAATATACCGGGGGTTGCGTTTTCCCTTTTTGCCAAATCTCATCACGCCTTCCGCAGCTGACACCTTCAAGAATACCCATCCCGCTACAACAAACTCTAAATCTCGCTAACGGTTATCTGAGTAAGATTTTTGTCTGCTTTGGGAAACCAACGATCAATTTTGAATTCACTTCACCTTGTCTACTACATGTTGTACCAGCTCTGGCCCCAACAACTTTGTTTCACCCACTTCGAACCAGCCAATAGGAGACTATACTTTTGCTCATATAGGGCCTCATATGGTGCCATTTTAATAATGGCATAGAAGTTGTTGCGGTAAGCAAATTCGATGATGGTAGATGATCCTCCCAATCTCACTTGAAGTCCAGAACGCATGCCCGTAACATGTCCTCGAGCGTTTGAATAGTGCGCTCAGCTTGGCCATCATTTTGTGGATTGAAGATTGTACTAAGGTTGATCGTTATTACCAATTATTTTTGAAATGATCTCCAAAAGTTAGCAGTAAACTGGGCTCCTCTGTCTGATATGACAGAAACTGGAACCCTATGGAATCGAACTATCTCCTAAATGTACATCTTAGCATAATCTTCAACTGAGAAGGTAGTCTTAATTGGTAGAAAGTGGAGCCGGCTTGGTGAGTCGATCCACGATAACCCATATAAAATCAAACTTTCAGCGTGATCGCGGTAACTCGGTAACAAAATCCATGTTCATCACTTCCCATTTCCAAGTCGGAATTTCCATATTCTGCAACAACCCTCCCTATTTCTGATGCTCAACCTTGACTTGCTGACAATTCGGACATCGAGGAACGTATTCGGCGATTGTCCCTTCTCATTCCGTTCCACCAATATAGCTGTCGAAGATCATTGTACATTTTGGTTGACCCCGGATGAACAGAATATCAGGACCAATGAATCTCTGTCATGATCTTCTCTCGGAGTTTCCCGACATCGAGCACGCACACTCGGTCCTTGTGCCTAAGGACTCTGTCCTTCGATAGCTCGAATACTTGCTTCTTCTTAGAGGGAATACTTTCCCATATTTTCACCAACATTGGATCTTCAAATTGTCGTGCTTTCACTTCGGCTACCAGTGAGGATTAAGCTGCATTCCGAACTATGACTCCTCCGCTGCCAAAACTAAGCAATCGTATGCTTAGTTTTGCAAGCCGGTACAAGTCTTTGGTCATTTCTATCTTCTTCTTTTCCACGTGTCGTAGACTGCCCTTGGATTTCTGATTTAGTGCATCAGCTACAATGTTTTCTTTCCCAGGATAGTATAAAATATCAACATCATGGTCCTTAAACAGTTCAAGAAACCTTCGCTGCCTCAAATTTAATTCTTTTTGCTTGAATATGTACTTCAAGCTCTTATGACCGTTGAATATGTAAACATGAACTCCATTCAAGTAGTGACGCCCTATCTTTAAGGCAAATATAATAGCTGCTAGCTCCAAGTTATGAGTTGGGTAATTCTGCCCGTGCTTCCTTAGTTGCCTCGAAGCATAAGCGACGACTTTCTCGTGTTGCATTACAACACCGCCCAATCTCACTCTAGTGGCATCACCGTATACCATGTACCTCTCGAGTCCTTCAAGAAGCATTAGAACTGGTGTCGAGGCTAACTTGTCCTTTAAATCTTGGATGCTTTTCTCGCAAACATCAATCCATTGGAATTTTGTTGTATTGTGCATCAACTTCGTTAATGGAGCATCTATAGATGAGAAATTTTTCACAAACCTTCTATAGTAACTGGCCAAGCCCAAGAAACTACATAGTTTGGTAGGAGTTGTGGGCCTTGGCCAACTCTTAACTGCTTCAATCTTTTGATATCAACCTTGATGCCTTCACTAGATACTATGTGCCCAAGAAATGTTACCGAGCTCAAGCAGAACACGCACTTGGAAAACTTGGCGTACAACTTATGATCCCGAAGTGTGCGTAAAACCATCCGTAAATGCTCTGCATGCTCTACTCGGATCGAGAATACACCAGGATATCATCTATGAACACGATCACAAAAATATCCAAATACGGCCCGAATACTCAATTCATCATATCCATGAAGGCATCTGGTGCTTTAGATAGGCCAAAGGACATAACAAGAAACTCGAAATGGCCATATCGGGTTTGAAAAGTTGTCTTTTGAATATCTTCTTCCTTGATCCTTAACTGATGGTACCTAGATCTGAGATTAATCTTCGAGAAATACTTAGCACCTTGCAATTGGTCAAACAAATCATTTATTCTTGGAAGAGGATACTTGTTCTTCATGGTTTCTTTATTCAGCTATCGATAAACAGTACACATTCTTAACGAACCATCTTTCTATTGAACAAATAACACTGGGGCTCCCCACGAAAAAGTACTAGGTCACATAAAACCCTTATCAAGAAGGTCCTTCAGCTGATCCTTTAGTTCCCTTAACTCGGCGGGAGGAATCAATATCGGCTATGTACCATGTGGTACGTCGATAGCAAACTCAATCTCCCTCTAGGGTGGAATACCCCGGAGCTCATCAAGGAACACATCGGGGAATTCACTTACAATCGGTTCGCCTCCGCATCTTACACCCGCACCAAATGATAGAAACATCCTTCCGTGATCATCTTCCGAGCCTTAAGGTAAGAAATAAACTTCCCTATTGGCGCTGCAACATCGCCCTTCCATTTGATAGCAGGTTCTCCTTGAAAGTTGAAGAGAACAACTTTCTTCCAACTATCTACGGTAGCATAGCAAGAGGCCAATCAGTCCATGCCCATGATGCAATCAAACTCAATCATTTCTAATTCATTCAAATCAGCCAAGGTATGACGAACATGAATCATCACATCACAATCTCGATAAATCTGCCTAACTACCACGGATTCTCCCACGGGTGTGGACACTTCAAATGGTTAACGTAACAATTCTGGTTTCTTACCACAACTACTAGCATACACATTAAGGGAGAACACTGACAGTATACATGTGACCACGTCAGGTGGTGACTCCAAATTCTAAAGACCTAAAAATGCATAGATATGATTCTGTTACTACCCAATTGGGCTAGACATTCCATTTCTACCTCTACCCCTTCCCATCGGCGGCTGCATAACTTGCTCACGAGGACACGCTGCCGATAAAGAAGCTTCTGCAGATCTCGTTGGTAGTATCACACCATCCACATTCCTTGATGGGAAAAAGCGTATGATGTGACCGGGCTGCACACAAGAATAGCACAAATCTGAACCCTAACGGCAATGATCGAAATAGTTCCTACCACACCGGTCACAATGCGGCACCGGGAGCCTTATCTTGCTAGGGCCTCCACTATACTGTGAGCTATGCCCTCGGAAATTTTGGCCCTGACCAGAATACATGATACAGTCATGACACTGACCCTAGAATTGTGACGTCGCACTAGCCACCAGATTAGATAGATGTCGAGGAAACGGAGGTCTAAACTAACCTCGTGACTCTCCCATATCACCTGCAGACCGAGCTTGTAACGACCCGATCGGTCATTTTGAGCTCTAGCATGTTGTTTGGCAGTTTAGACCTTGAGTAGCTTCATTTCGTGTATTATGACTTGCACATGCAGTCGGATTAGATTTTCGGGAAGATCAGAGTTGGTTTGGAAGAATAATTCTCAATTCGAAAGCTTTAAGTTGGGAGAGTTGACCAATGTTTGAATTTTGAGAAAATAACCTCAGATCGGAATTTTGACAGTTCCGTTAGGTTCGAATGATGATTTTAGACTGAGGGGTATGTCCGGATTTGGATTTGGAAGTCTGTAGGTTGATTTGATGCTTTTTAGCAAAAGTTGGAAGATTGAAGGTTTAAAAGGTTGATAGGTTTGACCAAGAGTTGACTTTGTTGATATCGGATCCAGATTATGGTTCCGAAAATTGGTATAGGTCCGTTGTGTCATTGGGGACTTGCATGCAAAATTTGAGGTCATTTCGGGTTGATTTGGTATGGTTTGGCATGAGTTTTAGAAGTTTAAAAGTTCATTAAGCTTGAATTGATGTGTGGTTCATGATTTTGATATTGTTTGGTGTGATTTGAGGCCTCCAGTAGGTTCATTTTAGGTTTTGGGACTGGATACTATATTGAAAAAACAACCTTTGATTTATGATTTGATTGGATCACTAGATATGTGTCGTAATTACGGAATCATAGCAATAAGAATCATTTAATTCCAATGTCGTACGAGAGAGTTGTGCCATTTCCGAATCGGGAAAGATTGCTGGTTTCTGGTGCGAACCTTTGTTCTTTGAAAACGTGAGAGAGGTTTCACCAAAGCAAAGAAGGATTTCTGTGTTGACTTGTCAACACGAAAAATTGCTCTTCGCGAATGTCCCACGACGGCACAAAACAAAAATCACCTGGACAATGTTTTAAATGGACAGACCAAGCATTTTAATATTTTGAGCATATCTTGAGTGCTACAGCTCCGTTTGAGGTGATTTTCACAATCTGACCTTTATTTTGATGTTTTTCCATGATTAGTCTAGTTGATTATCACTTTTATCCATATTGGAATTGTAGAAATTGGGGTTTGGCCCCAAAGTTATCAGATGCTAAATCCTTAATTTGAGGGTCAATTTATGGACGATATTGGATGATTTTCGGAATATATAGTATATAAGTTATGGGTAATGATTATTTTCGATAACTTCTGAAAACCGGACGCGTGGCTCCAGGGGTTGACTTTGTTGAATTTTCTTGAGAAGTTGGGAATTTGTTTCTAATTGTTAAGTTACGAGTATTGGAGTATATTTTGATTGGTTTGCATATTGTTTGATTAGTTTCGAATCGGGCTAAACGCCTCAACAACACTCATATAGGATCGGGTCGTTTGCCTCGGCAGTATCACGTATCACACTCTTATAGGATCGGGCCATTCGCCTCGGCAGGATATTGTAACACACTCTTTTGGGATCGATTTATTCACCTTGACAGGATATTGTAACACACTCTTATGGGATCGGGTCGTTCCCCTCGGCAGTATGATGTACATATTCTTATGGGATCGGGCCGTTCGCCTCGGCAATTTCGTGAATCACTCTTATGGGATCGGGCCACTCGACTAGGCAGAATCGTTCGTAATATTTGACAAGAAGTCGGCATACTCGTGAGTTGTCCTGACTTGAGATGTAACGATCTATATGGTGGGGACCATATTATATACTCAATTTGAGGACTTCGTGTTTACTTTTCAGGTGAGGATCGTATCATGTACATATATTTGTTTTCACTCTTTAATTACCATGCTTCCTACTTGTCGACTTTTATTGTACTTGATTTATTGAACCACTAGTAATTGTAGATGTTGGCCCCTCGTCACTACTTCTCCGGAGTTAGGCTAGATACTTACTGGGTACACGTTGATTTACGAACTCATGCTACACTTTTGCACTTATTGTGCAGGTAAATATTTCTAGTGGTCGTTGGGCGTAAAGGCGCAGTTATTGCGCAGACTTTATGGTGAGCTGCATCCCATGTCATGATCTGCAGCACACGGAGTCTCTTCATGTTCGTTATTGTTACCCTGTCTATTTTACATATCAAAAAGATGTTGTATTGTTATGGTACTTCCTAGTAGATGCTCATGCACTTGTGACACCGGATTTTGGGGGTTCCTAGTGGATGTTCATTATTGTAGTTCCTGTTATTATGGTCACTTCACTTTATGATTTATTTATATTTGAAAATTTGGCAAATAAAAGCAAAGGTCTCTATGAGTTCCAGATTTTATTTAATGAAATTCCTGATTTTAAAATTTTAAAATGGATAATTTAGAGGAGGATCACGCGTTGGCTTTGCCAAGCAACACAGTTGAGCGCTATCATGACCTATTATGGAATTTGGGTCGTGACACCTTGGTATCAGAGCTCTAGGTTCACTTGGGTCTCACAAGTCATGAGCAAGTCTAGTAGAGTCTTGCGGATCGGTACGGAGACGTCTGTACTTATCTTCGAGATGCTACAGGGTTGTTAGGAGCACTTCCCTTCTTGATTCCTCGTCGTGCGATTTGATTCCATTGAAGCTTATGCCTTCATTTCCTTCCTACTCATTCTTATACGATGTTGTGCGCTTGTTATCAATTGGACATCGAGGAGTTGTAGTGATACTGCAAATATGGTGCAGGATATTTCTCCCTGTGTATTCAGGCAGGCTATTATCGTCGCCTTGTGGAAGGTGTTCAACTGTTTCAGCCTAATGTAAGTATTGCCTATTGTTTTGAGGCTATGCACAAATTATTATGATGTTCATGTGTTGTTATCGCGTAATGTTGGTGTAATGGTAAGGTGCTTATTTATGTGTCGAGGCAGTGAATGACTCAAAAGGAGGATTTCTCGGTGCATGGTTTAAAGGTTTGACATTTAATTCTAGAGAAGGAAAAGGAATCGGACTATGGATGTTCAGGCCTTGGTTGATGGAGTAGCGAGACTTGATATTTCCGGACATGGTGGAATTCTTATTTGTGATGTGGTATAGTCGTCCTTGTTGGAACGTATTAAGGCTCCTCGCTGTTATGGTCTCCTTTGAATTGCCCTCGGGGCAGGGTGTTGCGGGATGGTGCCTGAGCAGCGATTATTAGATATGGCAGTGTAAGGCGGCTTCAGGGTCGAATCGATGTTTCTAGTGTTGATGGATCAAGAAAGATGATCTTCGAGGAGGCTTAGAGTTCGTAGCAATTGATTAGTTCAGGTGCTACAGAGATGAATTTTGATTTGAGGCAGTATTTGGGCAGTGAAGGATGAGGAACGACATGGTGGGAGGTGTCTCATGGAGGTTGAATTGCTAGCAGGCCAAGTACGAACAACAAAGACCGAGAAGTTGCTTAAGAGATGGTTTAACTAGAGTGGGAGTGGTAGAGTAGCGAAATGGATTCTGTAGTAGGATACCCACATGATTTGAGAAAGTTTAGAGTGATTTGGGGATCATGGTGGATAATGACTAAGTTTATAAATCTCATTTGGGCTGGTGGCTATTGTACTAGGAAGTTTGAATATGATCGAAAAGAGTTTGCTTGGGATGTAATATGACTTCGAGTTCTAGATGCATCGCTAGACCTTTATTTGGTATTGATGGGAATGAGCGGGCGCTTTCGACTAGTGGGTGAGTGTGGACCCAAGAGGATTAACTGATTTCGTGGTGGTTGTAATCAGGCCAACATCGTTGGAAGATGTCGACATGAGGTTACACAGGTGGGCTATCTCCTGTGAGGTGTTAGGAGTTGCGTTATTTCTAGTAAAGGCCCTTTGAAGAACTTTATTTTCTATCCAACATGAAGTATGTACGACGATGTGAGCTGGGGATCGCTTTAGGAAGATGGTATGACTATCAGGAGGTCGAGTGTGCGATTGTGGCTGATAATTTGGGATGTGTTATGATTAGTGCAACAAGAACTTAGGAGAAATTTGGTTGAGCAATGGTGCGAGATCATGGTAATTGAGGAGGAGGAGTCATTATGCCCTATGGAATTATGTAATTGTGGCGTAAAGCTAAGTGGGAGAGCCCACCCTCTATCATGATGTGCCTTTGCAGTTTCCGGTAATCAGGACGTTGGTGGCTTAGTTATTACTAAGGGAAGGAAACATGAGGGGTAATTTGAGCATGGAATTTGATGGATGTGATGTATAAGGGAAAGTATTCATCCGGTTGCTTCATTGGAGTGCTCATATGCTAATGGAGCACTAATGGTTTGGTTAAATAATCGGGACTGGACTAGAGTGGGCGACTCTGAACAATGATTCTTCGAGATTTTAGGTGTGGTGCTTAAGGATTTTCAGGTTCGTTATGCGGCTGAGAACTGGATTTTGTAGTCAAGTGTGAAGGGTACTTGGAGCACTTCTATGTTATCGACGGGTCTGCGTTGCAGTGTTAGAAAAATAGGAGAAACCACTTCGGATTCGTAGAAGATCTAATCAGCGCAGGTGTATCAATTGGAGTTGCTATAGACTGCATGAGGAGGTTATGAAATGGTTTATGGGCATTGAGACAATGTGGTCTTCTAATATGGGTCACTCAGGATGAGTGTTGTTTGAGGTCAGTTATGTGTTTAAATAGAACAACTTGGGAGAAGTTTGGTTTGTTTGTAATGGTTTGAATCAGCATGGTTGTGGAAATGATCAATTCCTTCAGTGTGTTAAGCTATACTGGTGACTCGTGGTTGTACGTGCGGGCTTGACAACTGCCAAGATTTGGTAGATTTGGAGGTATTTGATTCTGATGGCCTTGTTATGTGTAAATGGATCTCGGAAAAGTTATAGCGGTTTAGACTTCGGCTTGAGGGTTGCATTTTTTGATTAAGGGAATTACGTTGCATGTTGGGATTGTTCTTCTGAAATGAGTTGAGTGAAAGGGGTTCTAGACGATGAAGTGTTTACTCTACTGGTGGTTCAGGGGTTATGATGAAATTCTTGTACGCTCGTATGGCGGCATGATAGGTGAAGTGAGCAGTATGGAAAGTGGAAGTTGAGGATCAAGGTTGCGGTTTGATTGGATAACAATGTCACAAACTCGGAGGAGCGGGGGAAGAATTCAGATGTTCAGAGCAAGCTGGCATTAACTTAATGTCGCCTTAAGAATGTGTTATGTGGAAGAGGCATAGTGCATTGGTTTGTGGATCCTTAATTGGCATCGCAGAAATAGTACGGTTGGTGGCCATGGATGTGTTGACCTCGCTACCTAGAGCGGTAGGTTGTGGGAGTGACCTCCACGGGATGATTGTGTAAGTGTGACGCGCTGGTCATTTAAGTGGTATAGATGGAAATCGTGTATGAAGATTTTGTATTGCCGTTGATTGGAGAGTTTATGTCTAAAGGGCGCTATATTCCTTTGGTTGTGGACTACGAAAGTTTTTTCCGAATTGGAAGGTTGTTCGTATGCGTCATTCATAGGGTCAATGTGGATCTTTGCAAGGTTATTAGCCCAGTATAGGATGATCGGGATCGACTTGAGGTTCGTTAGTAGATCTAATGTGAATGTATGTTCTATATTAGGTCAAATGTGTTCATTCAGCATAGCGTTGCTTATGGATGATTCTTCACGCGTAGTGGATGATATTCCTAGCGTCGTCTATTTTAGGTGATACTCTTAATGCCATATATGTCGTGAGATGGCTTGATTATTCGCGTGTGTGTTGTGATCCAGCGTAGCTTGTGGTATTATGTGCAAGATGGCTTTTGACATGTCGATTGTTTGATGCACCTTAGTTGAGCTTGGCTTTCGTAGCGCATGGTGCTATCCGTCCCCAAGGTTTTGTTAATGCACTCGGCATGCTTGTGGTTGATACATTTTGTGGGTATGAGCAGTTTGGATCCGTAGGTACTTCTTATTGATGGTCATATTTGGATCGGTTTGCACGCCGCAACGGTATCATGTGTGGATCGAGTTGCACGCCGCAACAGTGAGATGTTGAGTACAGTTCCTTATACTTATTTTGTGTGCCTTGTTTCTCATCTCTAAGATATGTTCATAGCATCCGTTTGGCCGTTTTATTTATTACGCAGGCTGGGTAGTTCTTTGCCAGAGTTTGTTCTTCCTTATGGGTCACATTCAAGTTTGTAGCTTGTTGGTGCATTGATGGCGTCATATGAGATTTTAGACGGTATTTGAGGTGGTTTATTGCTCGAGCAGCTTGTACTGGGTGAAACGAGGTTGTTGGGCCTAGAATTAGTGCAATCAGATATATTAGAGAGAAAATTTCACTAATCAGTTCAGAATGAGGCAATGGCTCTCGCCAAGCGGAGAGACTCCATGAGTTATTGATTTGGCAGGTGATTATGAGTTTCTACATATATCTTTCATCGTTTCAGTATTGTGAGGGTTGGAACAGGGCTTGTATGTGTTATGCTATATATTACAGGCACTAGATTCGTGAATTTAAAGCTATCGTGGTTGGAGGATGTTATTTTGGGCATGCAAGTTATGCGGTGCAATGTGTGATTACAGCATGGGTGGCTGATCATGTTTTGGGGTTCAGCGTATTGAGATTGATACGGTGCTCGTGTGTTAGAATCAAACTTGGTAAAGAATTTTGGATGTTGGAATTTGGCTTTAAGGCTTGTGGGCTAAGGTAGCAGAAAGGATCATCATTCTGGGTTGAGCTAATGTGCTCATATGGGTTGTGGTGCCATGGTTAGGTGAACGGGGCGTTAAACAGTAATTTTAGGCAATCTGGAGCGGTTCTTGGCATGATTGAGGACGAACGTATGTTTAAGTGGGGAAGATTGTAACGACTCGACCGGTCGTTTTGAGCTCTAGCATGTCGTTCAGCGGTTTGATATCTTGAGTAGCTTCACATCATGTATTGTGACTTGCACATGTAGTCGGATAAGATTTTCGGGAAGTATCAGAGTTGGTTTGGAAGAATAATTCTCAATTCGGAAGCTTTAAGTTGGGAGAGTTGACCAATATCTTAATTTTGAGTAAACAATCTCGGATCTGAGTTTTGACGGTTCCGTTAGGTCTGGATGATAATCTTAGACTTAGGCGTATGTTCGAATTTGGAATTGGAAGTCTGTAGGTTGATTTGATATTTTTTTGCAAAAGTTGGAAGATTGAAGGTTTAGAAGGTTGATAAGTTTGACCGAGAGATGACTTTGTTGATAGCGGATCCAGATTACGGTTCCGGAATTGGTATAGTTCCGTTGTGTCATTTGGGACTTGCATGCAAAATTTGAGGTCATTCCGCGTTGATTTGGTATGGTTCAGCGTGAGTTTTACAAGTTTAAAGTTCATTAGTTCATTAGGCTTGAATTGATGTGTGATTCATGGTTTTGGTGTTGTTTGGTATGATTTGAGGGCTCAAGTAGGTTCGTGTTATGTTTTGGAACTGGTTTGTGTGATTGGACAGGGTCACAGGGCCTCGGATGTGTTTCAGATGTGTTTGGGTTGTGTCGCGCTTTTATTTAATTTTTTGTCATCGTTTCCTTGGGTATAAAGGATATTATATTTAGAAAACGGCCACTGATTTATGATTTGATTGAATCATTAGATCCGTATCGTAATTACGGAGTCATAGCAGCAAGAATCATCGAATTCCAATGTCGCATGAGAGAGTTATATGCCCATTTTCGTGTCAGGAAAGATTGTTGGTTTCTGGTGAGAACTTTTGTTCTTCGCAAACGCGAGAGAGGTTCCGCGAAAGCAAAGAAGGATTTCTATACATATATTTACTGTTCAGATGAGGATCGCATCATGTACATATATTTGTTTTTATTGTTTAATTACCATGCTTCGTACTTGTCTACTTTTACTGTACTTGATTTATTGGACCACTAATAAGTGTCGATGTCGATCCCTCGTCACTACTCCTCAGGGGTTAGGCTAGATACTTACAGGGTACATATTGATTTACGTACTCATGCTACACTTCTGCACTTATTGTGCAGGTATATATTTCTGGTGGTCGTTGGGCGCAAAGGCGCAACTATTATGGGGACTTTATGGTGAGCTGCATCCCATATCACGATCTGCAGCACACGAAGTCTCCTTCATGTTCTTTATTGTTATCTTGTCTATTTTACATTTCAAACAAATGTCGTATTGTTATGGTACCTCCTAGTAGATGCTCATGTACTTGTGACACCGAGTTTTAGGGGTTCCTAGTGGATTTTTATTATTGCAGTTCATGTTATTATGATCACTTCACTTTATGATTTATTTATATTTGGAAATTTGGTAAATAAAAGCACAGGTTTCTACGAGTTCTAGATTTTATTTTATTTATTTAATGAAATTCCCGATTGTAAAAATTTTAAATGGATAATTTAGAGAAGGTTCACGCGGTTGCTTGCCTAGCAATAAAGTTGGGCGCCATCACGACTGATTATAGAATTCTGGTCGTGACAGAGCTCTTTTATGTTGGCCCCGATTGTGCTCTCAAGTAGCTCGTTGTTGCCTATTTCGATCCTCTAAGCTATATGCATAGGCTTGTATACGAGCAATGTCCATGATCAAACTCAGAGAAGCACTGGTGCATTCATTAATCAAATGTGATCCCAGTCCACCCATGAATCGATGCACTCTATCGCTAATCTCCGCTACAATCAAAGGAGCATACTTGGCCATGGAGTTAAATTGCATGTTGTACTCTCGAATACTCATGTTACCCTGTTCCAATCATAAGAATCTGTCTTTCGTAGCTCAATTGGCAAATACTGCTGTAGAAAGGCTTCAGAAAACTCCTTCCATCCAAGCGGTGGGGAAAAATGTCCCCTAGACTGCTCCCACGCCTCACACCAAGTCATAACAACATCCCGCAATCTATATGAGGCAAGCTCCACGGAATCTATATCAGTGGAATGCACAACTCGTAAGGTCCGCTGCATTTGGTCTAGGAAATTCTGGGGATCTTCGTTGGGGTCTATTCCCATAAACACCGAGGGGTGCAAATTTATGAAATCCTTGACTCTCGTGCTAACCGCTCTATCCCAGGTAGCAGGGGCCGGACGTCGGGCCTGAGAGGCCACTAATTGAGTCAATAGCTGCACTTCATTTATCATGTCTAAATCCTCCTAGGGAACAGCTTGGGGAGGAACATGGGGTGCATTAACTTCTCTGTGGGGGGGGGG